>JAUESF010000008.1:13387746-13403796 GCA_032274765.1 Malacoctenus tetranemus | reverse complement strand
CATGGTGAGTGATGCTGCGTGCATGACTGGCAGCTCATGTGCTCAGGAAAGAGTTCTTGTGTGAGGTCACCGTTTGTCTCAGTTTATACAAACCTTTTCCTCTCAAACAGAGTTATTATTGCTTCATATGTATGTTCATTTTGCTGCATTTCATTTGTTGTAAGAAGTGCTGACTTAAATTTTCAAAAAGGACAAATTGTTGCCTACAAAGACATGTGAGAGCTTGTACCCTGGCTGTTTGGTTGCATGAGCTCAGGTTGATTCTGGCAGCAGCCTGAACGCAGCAGGGCCCCCGTTTCGCCACTCGAAGGACTTTTGAGGCTCCAGTTGGACGCGCGTCGGCCCTCCACGCGCGCCGTCACAGACGAGAGGGGAGGAAGTGGCCTCGCTCAGGGATGAGTGGGCCTTGTGTGACTCACACGCTGCCACTGACCCGTGTGGCAACCTGATAAGCTCGCACTATGTCTCAACCGGCCCCGTGGCATAATACCGCGGCAGCACGCCAGCCCAATAGGAAGCAGCCGCATGATGCTGGGTGACAGCCGTGCAGCTCTTCACCACGGGAAGGAGCGCGAGCTGCCCATACATGGGCATTACGCGGGGCGGGCGCGATTGTGCGAGATGCTGCTTGCATATGTAGGCGCAGACGCGGCGTGGGTCAGGAAACTGGAATGATTTCATGCACGTCGGTGGGTTTTTGATAAATGCTTCATCAAAAGCAAAGAGGCTTTTTAAGATGATAAACTTATGTGTTTTTTCCAAAAGTTGAGCATTAAACGTTGAGAAAAAAAACCAAGCAGGCAGACTCTATGGGGGTTTATCATTTTATTTTGAAATGACAGTGTGTGCGATTTCAGAATAAGAGTTTTTTTTTCTTCCCAAACGTTCATGGATGAACCTTATGCTCACTTTTTTCCCTGAATCACTTGATTATGTAATGTATGTTGCATCAAAGCAAATCTTCAGCGTCAGTGTGCATTCAAACAGATGTGTGTGTGTGTGTGTGTGTGTGTGTGTGTTTGCTGAGCAGAGCTGACCTGGAAAGCCACACAGCTGGCAGAGCATCGCACCGCGTTGCCCCGCAACGCCACACTGACCCGGCTGTTGATCTGCGGCAAAAGCGCCGACGGTCAGTTTTTTTTTTTTCCCACGCGGCCAATTCGAAAAGGAGAAGTTGCATGTGTTGCTGAAGTGCAGGTGACTCCGCAGAGGCAGCATGGGCAGGGCTATCTGTGAGGGAGCACACAGTCCTGTCGGCTTTGGTGGCTCCTCGGGATCGTCGCGGCAGCTGGGGGAGATTCAAAGCGGCTTTCATGTCGGCGCTCCGTTGTTCACACGGCGACGACTTTGCCTTCATAGGGCTTTCTGATCACAGCTGCCGGCTGTCCCACCTGCAGGCCCCCGCACAAAGCAGAGGGAAAGGTTAAGTCACCGCGGTGTACAGCGGCTCATCGGCATCTGGCAGCTTGAACCGCATCACAATCTTTTTTTGAAAGGTGGATTTAAGGTCTGTGGATGAACGACTAAAATAAAAACAAGCTTGTGATTCCGGTAAAGTTTTTCCGAGTCACACGTTCTTTGTCAGGGAAGATTAGACACTTTAGTGACTCTTCATTAGGCAGCTTCAACGAGTTGGTAAATAATTGATTGAATTTTTTTCGCTCTGTTTAATTAATTCATCAAACTCGCAGCTCTTTAAACCTTTGTGGGGACACGGTAACTCTGTGCACAGGCGTTCAGTCTTTGTTTAAGCTGGTGCACTTTCAGAGTGGGATTTTCTCTCCTTTAGCTCGTTTGGCTCTTTTTTTACCTGCAATCGTCTCACTGCCTACTGATTCATCTGTCAATGCAAAATGGCCAAAGTAGAAGTCACACCTCGCATTAATGTTCCATAGGCTGCCCTTCAATGTTGGATTCACAGAAATTAAAAACATGAACCTATAAATATTTACCAAAAACTATTCAGATTAAACTTTAGGAAAAGTCTGGTGTAATAAGGAGCCCTGGAGCCCTTCTTAGATTTTGTTCCGAAAAAGTTAATATTGCTCAATATTCAGGCATGAAACTCAATCAGCAAACAACAAGAAGAGGGAAATTTAGCAGTTTTTGAGTCATTTTGAATTCTCTTTGCACTCGGTGTTGTTGTATTTCTTTGACCAGTTTTGAGTGGCAAAAAAAAATCCTTGTGCGGTCGCACTGACCTCGTCCCTCTGTCTGATTCTCTTGTACACAAACTCGGAGAAAGGTTCCCTGTGGATGAAGCGGCCGTGTCCGGCCGTCACGTCCAGGCGCCCATTTTCGTAGACCACTTTGCCCCTGGAGATGGTGACGACGGGCACGCCGTGGCACTCCATGCCCTCGAACACGTTGTAGTCCACAGCCTGGTGGTGGGTCTTGGCGGATATCTTCCTACAAAGTCCCCCAAAAACACAACTGTTCATTTTAAAACAACCTCCAAACCTTCTGTGAAACCTGCAGGTGTTCATTCCCAATCTGAAACGAATGGAACCTTTAGATTCCCTCATTCGAAGCACCAAGGTTCAAGCAACAATCTCGATCATATATTATTTACAACTTCTGCTCTGCAGCCTGACAAAGCGCACAGACTCAGCTCCTTTCTGTGGAGGAAAAAAGCACTTCGACGTTTTGTCTGCTGATTGCACCCTCTCACTGTGGCGTCTATCCAAAGGCTGCAGCGTGAGCGCTGCCTCCTTATGTCGCAGCACAGCCACTATCCCGGTTTTGCAAAACTAGCTGTGCATGCTGGAGAGAGAGATGATGAATATGAATGAGTTCCGATGAAGAAACACAAGGGAGGCAAGTTCTTACCAAAATGAAATGACTTCGGCTGCGGTGCATTTTAGAAAAGGACATTGTTATATAATTCGGTGTATTAGGGAGGTCTCTGCACTTTTACCCTATTGAAGTCTACAGCTGTAGCACGAACAGTGTCAGCTATTATGAAGTCAACACATCATTCGTCCAATTTACAGCAAGCTTTACTTCCCTATTTATTTGTACAGTAGTTAATCATAGTTATAACCCGTCTCAGGTGATATTTGTTCGGACACATGGACAGCTTCTTACCTTCTTTTCAAGGCTGTTCCTACTTATTATCTCCTGTGCTGGTTGTTTCCTGAGGTGTTCAACTGCTGTGTGTACATGTGCACCTGATGAGGTGGTGATATTGTGCCGGCAATATGCAGTGTGAGACCCACAAACCCACTTAGATGTTCCTTTTAACTTGCAGCTTTGAATAGCATGAATTTAACATTGTTCTCGTCGTAGCACGATCCTGTTGCACTGCGACACTTTTCCTGATCAGGCACAGCTTCACACAGCTCGACACAACTCGGCTTACTTGTGTTTCCATTGTGTTCTGCTTTGGCAAATGTGTGGAGTTGTTAGAGACGTGACTCGTGTACAGTCCAATGGGGTACACACACATACCGCAACAACAAAGGACACCAGGACATCATTCTACTCATAGTGGTGCCGAAAGGTACATGTGTATTTGAAAAAAAAGTATTTAAGATCATTCAAAATGTATGATATATGTGTATCAAGTTTGCTTTTCTGAGCTGATTCTTGCACACTTTCATTGCTGTAATGCAGTTTAAAGCCTTTTGTCATCATTGTGGCTTAAAAGGCTTCTGGAGAATATTGAAAAATCCCCCCCCATCATGAAATAATGGAGTGCTGTGCACAACTTGTGCTGCTGATGTCTCACAAATCACATCTGAGTGAAAGAGTAAATCAGAGTGGAAGAGGTCTGACTCAGCCACTTCACTGGGAAGCACTGAACGTCTCGAGGCCTCTTTCTCTCCGTTCGCTCACACGCAGACGCACACGCTTCCTGTGGGTCCGTACGGCCCGACACCACGCTTTGGTGAGCGCTGACAACAACAAGATGTGTCCTCATTATTCCAGCAGCCCACTTATGAGAGACGCGTGGATCGAGCGAGCGCCGACGCCGCCCGCTCGGGTTACGCAACCCCCCTCCGTGGCCCCCGGGGCTCCCGGATGTTATGGAGCGACAGTTGTGCCGGGGGGCCATTAATTACGCAGTTTCACAGATGATTTCACCACTGCGGCGATCAAACAGGAGGCGCCCGCATGCTTGAAAGGCATTGTGACACAGGCAGGCGCGCACACATGCAGAACATGCGCAGACGGCGAGACGACCGGGCGGCGTCCGGGCGACAAGGCCGCGTTCAGCTCTGCAGCAGTGACCATGAGACGAGGCTCCCTGGTCCTTCCACAAACTTCTTTTTTTTTTTTGTCTCGTTCTTCTTCCGTGTGTTGCTCCCCAACTTACATCAGCGGTTAGTGACCTCCCTGAGGGGCTCAGCCCAGATCCTCCCAAGCAAACAGAGCAGCACCGTCCCTGGGTTATGTAAGCCCCAGTGTGCTAACAGTACACGCCAGCCGCTCTGAGTTTGCATCTGTGCACATGTGCTGCAGAGGACAGCAAGCTGTCCCCTGCTCTACATCTGGGACCAGCTCAGAACAGGCAAGAGCGCAACCCAAAAAAACGAGCTACCGCGTACAATTTTCATGGCCGGTTACCATGAATAGCTGGAAATATTGCACCTATTTATTGCCCCTGTGAAACAATCACCGCATTTTGGAATCCTCACCGTGAGCCATCAGCATCGTCCCACTGATGTGTTTGCATCAAACTTACGTAAGTGTGTCAAAACCCTCGACGTAAAAAAAAGAAATCACCTTTTTTTTTGGTGATAATTCCGATTCATATGTAAATGTTGTTAAGCTCAAATGTGCAGCTGGAGAGAGGTGATGACAAGCCTCGACTTTTTGGATGGAGCACACACGTAATCAGCTTACGTGGAGGTTGATGCGCGTACGGGCGTGTGTGTTAAGGTGGCACGACATGAAAGATCTCCGTCCTCTTTCAAGGCGCCTGGTTCTGTAGCCCGCACGCTGCAACAGCTAAAACTCTGTTAACTGCTTGATGACGAGCGTCAACGTCTGCACAGTGTTTCAGCAGCGACGGGAGGAATTTGTAGATTTGGTGTTGTCAAACACATTCACGTATTTACACACACTTTATGGGCAGGGGGCTCAATTCTACTGTTGCCCCCTCCCACTGCTGAACGGCTGAAGTCAAGGTCCTCACCTTGTCATCTTGGGGTCCCATATAACCACATCAGCATCCGAGTGTTTGGCGATTCGGCCTTTCTGCGGGTAGAAGTTGAAGATTTTCGCCGCGTTGCTGCTGGTGACTGCCACAAATCGATTCTCATCCATTTTGCCATTGTGCTGAGGGGGGGAGGGAAAAAAAAAGGCACAAAAGCACCCCGTTTGAGTAAGTGGGCCTCGCGGATGGCAACAGCACATAGAGCAAGCGGACGGAAAGGTCAGTGCTTAACTGTGCAGCAAGCGACTCGTTTTCTGCCAAAATATCATCTGACGTGTGATTTGTAAGCACTGTTGGTCACCGTAAATCTTTCCCGTGGCCTTGTGCGGCCGGGCCGCTGCACCCTGCCCACAACAAGAGGCAGAAAAACGCAGCGTCGGCAGTCTGCAGCCATCTGCAGAACCCCGAAATTCAGTGCCTCACACAGAAAGGGAGTGTGTCAACTAAACAATAATAGAAACAGGACTAGATTATTTTGCATTGTGTTGTTTTTGTGTGTGTACATGGCCTGGTGAAGAGTGAAGAGAGGAACTGTGGCTGCTGTTTTGCTTTTTTTAACATCTAAAAACGTCAGCAAAACTTCATTTTCTAGATGTGCAAGACCTACAATAGTTTATCTCTTAATGTAAACTAGTTGGACCTTTATTTTGAAGCAACACCATATGTTTTTGCAGTTAAAGGTGGAAATTCAGGCCTCAAGTCAAAAGTTAAGTGACTGAATTACTTGCATGCTATTGCACAATCAGAAGTGATGACCCTCACTCACTTTTGATACGACAAAGCTTGTTTGTGTTTTATTTTTTCAGCAACTCTTAATCCTCTTTTTAATGTAATCTGTGTATAAGGTTGTGGAGTTATCCACAGTAACCTATGTTGATAACACTCTGAGATGATATCTACCATAGTTGGCCCTCCCATCCTTGTAATATCACTTTGTACCACATGGCGGTGTAGTGAGTCACTTTAGCTAAAAACAAACAACAAGGTGCTGCAAAAAAAAGCTAGCAAAGGCTGAAACTACATGAAGTGACTCAGTAGCTCCACCTGGAGCACAACATTGGCATCAGTTAAACTCACGACACTGCAACTTTGAGCGATAGCTTCTCAGTTTTAAGGAAGCTGAACTGTGTCACTATGAAGTGTGAGCGATGCATGTACGACTCGGACTGCTGACTGCTACATGGTGATAGGGATCCACACAGATCTCAGATCAGCTGCAGTCCATTACTCCACTTGTGTGTGAACGCAAGGGCCTGAGGTCTTGGCATATCTTTGCAACTTGATTTTAGGCAAATGGTTCCTGTGGCAGCCAAGTCATTTAGCTGATATTAATCTGAAATGATTCATACTTTTAAATTTGGCCTTAATGTTTGATGAGTAATCAGTCATTGCAGGAAAAAAGATTGTCTGGCTGAGATGCATGTGAATGAAAACAGGACTACAAGCACTGAGTTTAGCTTAGTTGCCTCTGTCCCTATTTAAACTCTGCTGTAATTTGATTCAGCTCACATTAACAAACACTGACGATGCTACATGTGGAAAGAGAGGAAGCGATTTGATGGCAGTGCCTGAAGTGTGGGGCTGTTTCAGAGTTGTGTCTCAGTCTGGGCTGGTGTCAGAGGACATGTTTACTGTTGGTACATACCACCCCCTTTTCCCAGATCACAGACATCCTGTCCTCTACGCCGTTCACCCCGTTGGGGATCTTAGTGAAGTCGTCTTTGCCGAGGGCTTTCTGGCACACAGAGAAGGTGCAGTTGTCCGTCCCAGTCACACTCAGATCGTCACTGGAACAAAAACAAAGGAAAAGTAAATGCGTTTTACACTAAGTTTTTGTCCTCTGGAAAAACAAAAGCAGCACAGTTTGGCTCAGCGTATCTGGTCTGTACTGAGCAACAACCAGGCGACTAAATAAAGTGCCACATTGAATGATTTCATCCTAATCAGGGCTGATCATGTTTGGTGACTTCACTTTGAGTTTCACCCACTTGGCCAGTAGGTCCATAAGGTACCCCGGCGTACTGGGGTCAGGTCTGAGTGGTGGTCCCATCACAAAGCTGGCGGCGTGCGCCCAGTCTTTGTTCCAGTAGTGGGTGCCGTCGGTGCCCAGGCCAGCTGCGATTGGCTCACCAAACACGACACGGCCTGAAGGAAGAGACACACCAGCCGTCTGAACATGCACTTATCTCCTCTGCTGAGGAAGGCTCAGTGGCCATGCAGGACTCCTCCTCCGACAGCAGGTGGCAGCATTCCCCTCTCACCTTCCCTGCGAGCATTCGACACCACTTTGGCGGCAGATTTGCTCATGACGTGGACCACGTAGAGTGGGCAGTTGACCGCGTGGGCGATGATGACGGCGCGCTGGGTGGCCTCGGCCTCCACCTCCTCTGGCCGACACATCTCGTGGCCCTCGGGCCCCGTGATGCCCATGGAGAGCATCTTCTTTGCACCCTGTCAGGTCCCGGTGGGGATGCACACAGACAGAGCAGGGTGAAGGTCAGCAGTGAAGGTTGTTAACATCACACAGTGTCAGTGGAAAGCAAAGATGGTCAGTGTGGCTTTATGCAGTTATTTTGAAAGTCACTGCAGTCTGCGTGTAAACACTTTCGCCCCACAAAGATCTATATACTCAAAGGGAAGCATCAGTCAGATCAGTGCTTTTGTCTCACATTGACTGGACCTTTAACACACTTAAACACTATATTCTTATACAATACTATTCATGTGCTCCCTTCTTCTGCAGAGCCACGAGTCACTTTTGCAGCATTTGCTACCCTCTAGTGGTCATTGGTTGTCCTGACATGAGAAATAGGTTCATTGAAAAATAGCAATGAGCACTTTTCATGACAGGGATTTGAATTTGAGAGGGAGATGTGTCTTTTAACTTGAACGTATCAACATCGTTAGTTGT
Organism: Malacoctenus tetranemus; assembly: GCA_032274765.1. Lineage (NCBI taxonomy): Eukaryota > Metazoa > Chordata > Actinopteri > Blenniiformes > Labrisomidae > Malacoctenus > Malacoctenus tetranemus. The sequence continues at coordinate 13,395,724 of JAUESF010000008.1, read as the reverse complement.
CCCAGTTTATAAACACAAATAGTCGTGTCATTTTACACTGGGTCTAAGATCTTTCTGCAGTGTTTCCACCAGCTACCTTTTTTTAAATGGAAACCATTTTTATTAATAAATGAACAATCTCACACAAGTTAATTCTCTAAAGATAAAATGCAATCACATTGTTTCATTCAGACATCCAAAATGAGTGAGTCTGTCACAGTTGGAACAAAGTGTGCAAGTTTAACAAGGTCTTGTCTCTCTCTTGTCTTTGTCATTATCAATTTGCTCCAACCTCCAACTTTAACCTATTAAAAAAACAATTTGGAGACCCGCTACTGAGCCACACAATTATCATTCAGTTTTGGAAAAAAAATCCCCACAACAGTTCACTTTTTTCAATTAATTTTCTGCCGACCAAGCCGTCAATGAATTTGTTTTCTGTTTCGTTTTGATGTGGATAACAAAGCATCTCCATTAAAATGGTCAAATCCTTTTTAGTCACAGTAAATTTGGATTGATCAAACAGTTATTGGTTTATAATTGTGCAGCAGATCACAGGCTTGTTTTGAATATGGCCTCGCTCCTTCATGGTCAGTTTTTACTAACCTCTGATAGGAACTACTCGTTGGTTCAGCCAAATCAAAACTAGTGAACATCATTGCGATTCATGATACTTGTGCTTGCATCACAAGCATGCAGAGGGCGACTGGTGGGATTTCATTGCTCTCGTTACAGTTGCGCAAACAAACCAGATGTTCGGGAGTTCCACAAGTTCATTTTAATGTGAAACACAGATCCGGAGTCACTGACACCGAACATGTTTAGTAATCTAACAGCTATTGACTCCTCTTGCTGTTATGGGGATGAAACATTAACTTCAAACGACATAAGGACTGTGGCGCATGTGCACACAGAGAGTATTTATGGTGCTTGACCTTAGCTGACCCCTGATGCGAAGGATGCAGTGTATCAGTTCACACTAAAATACTGATTTCTGAAAAAAAAGAGTGTTAGCAAACCTCGTGTATACCAGCGCAGTGATTTGATATGTTCATTTCCTGTCATTTGACAGATTTTTCCTATGTTGGTTGCATTACTCAAAGTTCAGCAGGAAATCAGTCACTTATTTACTTGGAAAAAAAATTCAACTTTGACACATTTTCTTCACTATTGCCTCAGTGTCTACTGCAGTTGGAGCATGTGGACTGTTTGACCATACTGACCTCAGCAATCAAGTCTCCGTTCTCAGCATGCACCTGAGCTATTGCACCAATCTTCTTGCACTGGGTGAAGACCTCATACAGCTCAGCGTCCTGCAGCATGAACAGCCCTTTGTAGGCCATGAACATCTTGAACGAGTTCACTCCTCTTTCTTTGGTCAGTGTCTCCATCTCTTTCTTGACCTGGAGACAGAAACATAAAAGGGAGGTGAGGGGGGGAGGACCGTCGCGGTCAGGATTCAATGAGGATTGGCAAAACCTTCATGCAGGTGAAGCTGCATGCATGTCCACAGAACTGATTGCATGAACGATGAAGCTCTCATTCACCGTGTCGCTCCACCACGTGACGGCGACGTGCAGCGAGTAGTCGCAGCAGACTTTGGGGTCGGCGTTCTTGCGCCAGCTGTCGTAGGCCTCCAGGAGAGACTGGCCCCTCTGGGGAATGGTAAAGTCCATGATCATGGTGGTCCCGCCGGCTACAGCAGCCTGCCGAAATGCACACATTGCCACAGAGGTTCAGGTGAAACATTAGCTTGCAGATTCTGATGGAGAAACATGTGTTCAAGCTTGAGTGATTGCGCTCTTCCCATTCAAGGTTCACCGGGGGGCGCTAGACTGCACGTGGATAGTGAGCCCCCTTCCCAGGCTGGAACCCAGAACCTTCACATTGTGAGGTTATAGCAGGCTGGTGAACCTGAAGCTGCAGTTTGTCTGTTGTGTATTTCTGGTTGCTTTAGCTTATCAGTGTTATTGGTGTTGACATTGATGTGTGCAGGCTGTGTTTCTTGGGTCTCTGTGACATGTCGCTTTGACACCTCACTTGCTAATGCTGCTAACTGGTGTTTCATTCATTCACACAGTTGTAGAGCAGCTTGTGGAACCTGATCACACACAACAAATATGAAAGACAATGCATGCATGATAAAAGTGTCATATCTTCACCTTTCATTCATGTGTGTTGAGCTTTAACTAGGACTGAACGTATGTGAGGTTTGACAAGCTAAAGGTGTTTTTGTAAAGTCTCCCTTCAGAATTTCACACATCCAGGCAGTACGTCAAAAGGAAGAAACTAGATGTGAGCCACTCCAGAGGAATGGAAAGTAACCATATACTGTTGCAGAGAGCAGAGGGGACGATTGGGCACAACTTCTCTGAATGATTGATCAGTTATCAGAGCATCGGCTGCCCAGTTTGCAACTACGAGATGGTGGTCAGTCCATTTGTCCCTCAGTGATTAAATGTCGCGACAGCTTTAGCATCAGCATCACTAAAAACGATGAAATCAAACCCATGGATGTGTTTCACCAGTAATAACACGCATAGCAAACTAAAAGCCTTTCAAACACTGAAAACATGACAGAACTCTTCACTTTGCTGCATATATGCTGTTTGTAAGAAAAGATATTGGGTTTTCCGATGAAGTTTTATGTTGTTACACCCAACACGTGTCTGAATGAACTTGTGTTGTCCTAGTTTCATAGCAGCGATGCAAGCTTTTTGAATCAAATCTATCAGCTCAGCCTTCAAAGAAAAGCAGCGTGGCAGAGATTTCCATCGTCAGCACTCAGAAAGCAGACAAAACAATCGAACCAACTGTCTGGTTCTGGTTCTGTCTGTCTGGGCCAAGGTTGTTTTTTTTTTTGCCTCCGCTTTGTAGTTCGAACAAGACACTCTACCTTCGTCCCGATGTGGAAGTCGTCCACAGACTGGGTGCCCATGAAGGCGAGCTCCAAGTGCGTGTGCGTGTCGATGCCGCCAGGAATCACCAGTTTCCCGGTGGCGTCGATGACTCGCACCCCGGCCGGAACCCGGAGACCCAGCCCGACCTCCGCGATCTTCCCATTTTCGATGTAGACGTCGCTGATCACAGAGCAGTCCTCGTTCACCACTTTGCCGCCTTTGATCAGGATCCTGCCTGCGTCTGCCATGTCTGCTGCTGATGCTGCTGCCGCCGCCGCCGTCGCTGCTGCACACTACTCGGGAGTGAAGGCAGAGCAGAGAAGCGAGTGTGTGCCGGAGCTGAACTCTGCTCGCAGCCGTGCTGTGCAATCGTTTCCAGAGGTCATGTGGGAGTGTCCACAAGAAGTCGGCCACATTCCTGCAGAACAGCACCAGTTCTCCCTCTCTTGCAATAAAAAGCAACGCAGAATGCCTAATGGGTTCCAGACCCTGAGGCAGCAGCAGGCTGTTGTATCAAAAGCACAACCAGATGACCCAAACAAGTCTCAGTTGTGCACAGACACTTTATGGGCTGCATAAAACTTGCTCTGGCAGAATTGACTGAAGAGGAGGCAAATGATTACCTCATGTCCTGCTGTCAAACCAATCAATTGGCCACTTTATCTGGGCTGTTTATACACAAGCAACGACACAAAGTTCAACTCAAGTACTTGTGTTGTTCATTACTTGTCTGATTAACCAGGAAAACCTAATCAATTTTTATTGTAATATATCAGAAGTTTACGAGACAAAAACCACATTATTTAAAATTTGAAAATCGGACTGAATGTATTCTCGGTGTTTTTCTGCACGTTGAACCAAAGTTTGAAACGTGTCCACCATTCGTGCAAAAAAAACGACATTGCAGCAAGGAAAAAAATAAAACCAACTTTGTGAAATGTCATCCATTAGTGCTGTTAAACTAAATGTAGTTTTACAGCTCTAATGGACAAGAAACATTACAGGCCTAATAGGATGAGACAGGAAGGAAAAGCAATCGTAGTGTTACAATTAATTATGCTATTAAAAAGCCTTCATACCTTCAAAACATGGTCCCAAACAATCAAAAGTTGCATAAAGCTCAATCCATTACATAAAAATGATCTCATTTTCAGAGCTGTCTGCTATTCACAGTTGTTGTTTTTTTATTTTTTTATTTTTTTTACTTTTTGCAATCATAAATACTGAGTCATAAATACTTCTGTTTAGTTTTTTCTGTCCTGCTGCTGAATTGGAAAGAAAAGCATGTGTGTTAACACTTTGTTGTGTTTTTTTTTTTTTAATTTGTCGACCGAGTTGTGAGTCTCCAGCAAACTTCCACTTGGGAGAACCTGTCTGCTACGAAACAAATGCGCAACTCAGGCCCCACCATGAAAAAAATGTGACGCCTGTTCCGAAAACCTGTGACCTCAACTCACCCCCCTCCCCCCTCCCCCCCCCCAAAAAAAGCAGCGATTGTCTGTTTTGGGATTGTTTATATTCACGACATTTAAAAAAAGAAAAAAAAAATCCCTCCAAACCAGCAGCTCCTGATGATAAAGCCGTGATATCCCCGGAGCATGCAACTGCCTCTCTTTCATGAGGAGTTGTTAGCCACTGGGAGAGATTAATATTTTACTGCAGTGGATTGGTTGTCGGCGCCGCATCAGTCCAGACAACTTTTTGCTCATCCATTAGTGTATTACGGAAACAAGACACATTGGAGAGACAAAGATGCATGCGCTGGCGAGATAAGCGCACGCACAGGGCTTAGGAACACCTAACCTTCACAGTTGCAATAAACAATAACATGTGACTTAAGAGGATTTACATAAGATGAGAGGAGTAATCAGAGGGAGCGAAAAAACCAATGAGGCAGCAATGGCATCTCCTCAAAAAGTCTCTGTGCTGCTGAATGAGGGAAGTTGCCATTCCGCCGGATTTAGAAGAAGCCTCTTGTTATCATTTTATTTCCTCCACCGGCACAACAAACCAACACAGATGTCACGTCGAGGTTTTTCGTTTTTTTTTCTTCTCTTTTTTCCTTTTTATTTTTGTCCTTTTTTTTTTGACTGAATCTGAAATTCAGCGAGCGCGGCTCAGAGTGTTGACATGGTAAAACTCGGTGGCATTAGAGGGGCACAGCGCGCAGCGGAGAAGTGACACGAGATCATGCTCAGGCAGATTATCAGTGCTCCCTGCTCAGGCGGGCGAGGAGCTTGTTTACCGTGCGCTCAAAGTCACAGCTGCGGCGAGGAGCGCTCGAGTCGGTGTAGATCTGAGAGGGGTGGGGGGGGGATAGAGAGAGAGCAAGATCTTACAGCAGTTTGGTGAGCGCCTTACTGCCTGGTGAAGCAAAGAGAGGGAAATTGCCCCCCCCCCCCTCTCCCTTCTAATACGTTCCTTCGTTTTACGTTGTAATCCCTCCAAATTCCAACTCGTGTTTGTTATCAGATTGAGGGAACTGACGGGATGTGCAAAAGTGGGAGTGATTGTTTACAGTGCAGGTTCATGGACAGAGCAGCTCCCTTTTCCTTTCGCACCTCTCGGCAGTCTCTGTCCGACAGTCTTTAGGGTCTTTTCTTTTTTACATTACATGAGAGTGTTTGATCACACACTTGAATTCTTCGTCTATGGAGCGTATTGTAAGATCACATATTATGGAAAAACAAAGACATGCATGAGAGTTCTCTTGAATAATGTGAGGGGAACATGCAGTGGACGTGCAGATGATGGTCAGAAGTAAAAATGAGACACAAAACCTTCACAGACTGGACAAGCTTCCCGTCTGACTTTCTCAATCAGAGTTGGACAAGGCTCTCTAGCGCCACCCTGCCCTCGCAAGACCACGAACAGCAGCGCACGCTTGTCCTGCACAGAGCAGCGCCCCCCCGCCTCTCCTCTCCTCTCCGCTGTCCTGTCTGACATGGACTCTAATGGAGGTACTCGAGAGAGCAGACACAGCAGCAGTGAGTCCACAGGGTCCGGCACACTGTGGGGGTAAACCTCTGATCTGTGTCAGCCCGCCCACTGCAGCCTCAACCATCAGCAGGCAGCTGCTGCTTGAAAAATGAGCGCATGCTAATATCTGCACACTTGAACCTAATGCACAGATTTGTTTGACTGTTTCCTTTTTACAGTCCTCACACAGAAGTCAGTGTTACACTCGCTCAGTCCTTCTGCAAATCAGACCGTACCTGCATGCACTTTGTAAGATTAACCTACTTGTAACTACTCCATAAGTACTCCATAACTGGATGTATATAATCATTTATTCCTTTTATTCTTAGACCGGCATATTTCATTCCATTGTTTCTAACCTGTTTTCAAGGTCTCATCACTGCTGCAGATGTTTAGTATTTTTTCTCTCTCCCCTGGATCATGAAAAAAAAGTGCGTAACGCGCGTGAGCTTTCACGACCAATAAAGCTGGACGTGAATATTCATGCACCCCCCCCCCTTTTTTGCAAATGGCCTGGGATTGCATTACCACTAATTGCAGGCCAGATGGCAGTGTTCTCCTCAGGTTGGGATGGAAATGTGACCTGCAGTTCTGACTGCTCAAATGTTTCATTGTGCAACCAGAGAAAAACGCTCGGCGTAATTATGTGATGTGTCGGTATGGGGGGGGGGGAGAATTTTTTTTTTTTTTTACCAGCACATGGCAGATTTTAATGTGTTTTCATTGGACGTTGAAGCTTTTAGAAACATCGTCGGAGTAATATTTTGAAACATTTTTCATTTCCAAAATGATTTCATGACATCTGATTATTTTTCTATGATCAGGTTTTTCGGAATAAATCAGAGCAAAGTATGTTTAAAAAAATTCAAATAATAGAGTTATTATGAGTGTTTTTTGGTTGCACTAACCGTGTGACACGCTTAGTGGTAATTTACAGCCTGGAATTGAATTTTTAAAAAAACCACACACACACACGTAATAGGGCTCTAAATGTGACATAAAGTGATGTAAGATTCCCTGACACGCTGCCTTCCGAAGACACTGGGAAGTCTGCAGCTACTTCAAAACATTTGTCAGTCACATTGTTGCAGCTCGAGCATCACAAGGCAGCTGTTAAGCAGACTCTAAAAATGTTAAGCTTCCAACAATGGGAGGCAGAAAATGTGAAGGGAAACAATTAAATTACGCCTTGCATGAAGTTTGCTTTTCATTTTGCGAGGCAAATTTAGTGCCATGGTTAATCATTATGCTGTTGAACACGATTTGCAAAAATATTCAAGAGCTTTATGTGCCTCAGTGCCCCTTCTGTATTGAAAAATAATGGGCCTCTATCCAATTAAAAACTGCATTAAATCTCTAAAGTATTACATGCACTTTACTGGTATCTCTCTGATTAGGCTTTTCTGCATGTGCAGATGCTGACAGCACACTGAGAAAAGGAGCTCTGACTGACTGCTCCCGTTTCAATCTACTTCAGGAGTCCAGGCGTTTCTTCTTTTTTTTTCTGCTCTCCACGCATGACGGAGGTGCATGTGTGCAGTTAGGCTGAAAAAAGGGAATTATTTTTGCATCAAAATCCTCAAATCTGGAAGGAATTTCTAATGAAGGGAGAATCATTTCAAACTTAAACACTGCAAGAGTCTGGAAAAAATGAACTGCAAACGAACCTCTTCTGGTCAAAATCTTTACATTTCAAGTTCAAACAGCAATTTTTCCCACCCCCTCCTCCTTCTGTTTGGCAATGACTTCCCAGACACTGAAAAAACTAACTGCTCAGGATCTGTGACATGAAGCTAAACGTGTCCACATCATGATATGTGCGGAGATGTAATAGTTCTGCATTCGTCGCAGCCCTTATGGTTTGATCCGAGCATTGATAGGCAGTGATTCATTGTTCTGCAGCAGAGGCGGCGCTCCAACCTGTGAATGGATGATTTATGTGACCATCTGTTTTGTTTTGATCATAATTTGATTATCTCTTTTTGTGGGATGACTTTGCCGTGTCAGGACCCATTTCGTTTTACACACGTAGTCATGCAGGCGACACACACACACACACACACGCACGCACACACACACACACACACACACACACACACACACACACACACACACACACA
>JAUESF010000008.1:13371132-13387646 GCA_032274765.1 Malacoctenus tetranemus | reverse complement strand
CACACACACACACACACACACACACACACACACACACACACACACACACACACACACACACACACACACACACGCTAGTCACATGCGCAGGAAACTTTGGAACAATCGCGCCTCCCCTCTCGCCTCCAGCCCACTCGCCCACCCAACTCATTTTTTTTTCCTTTTTAAAAAAACTGACCAAATTATGATTACAAGTAACGAGCAGGATAGTTGCGCCCACCGACTCACTCTCCCGCCGCTATCTGTGTTAATTAAAAGATTTGCAACTACATGTGTCTGCAGATAATCAAAATGTCTTCTGCAGCGGCGCTCCCAGATGCATCGGCACTCCAGAGCTCATTTGCTTGCCTGCGATCTCGTGTTTGTTTAGAATTAATCAATCTACCCACAATTGAGTTAATTAATTAGTGTTTTAATGCTACTCTTTATAATTGCAGTCAGATGAGTCTGCCGACAAAGCAATCACATTAATGCAAATACAACAGATAATTGTTATCCAAACTTCCTCAGCAGCAGCAGCAACAGCAGCAGCAGCAGCGACGGCAGCAGCAGCAGCAGTGGCAGCAGCAGCAGCAGCAGCAGGGGAGAGAGGCGCTTACTGTACCACCGAGCTCGCGCCGGCCCCTCCTCGGAAACACTAGATGGCACCATTGAGCAGAGTTTCCCACCCTCCACGCTGTCCTCTTGTCACTTCCTGGATACTGTTCAATTAGCTGTCCTATACGTCCTCACATATGCATTGAGGGATGGATGACAGGGAGGTGCCTGTGATACCCTTTCTCCTCCATGCACAGCGTTATAGAATGGTTGTTTTCAAAGAAACCCCCCAAAAAGGGGTTGGTTTTTTGTTTCCAGTGGAAGCCAAAGCGAACAGTGTTGCGTCAGTGCTGATCACAATATGCATCAGCAGAACAGCGTGACCTCTGGGTCCGCCTTCGCCGAAATGTCACGACGCCGCGTTCGTTTCAGCCATCTTTTGCGCGAAACCAGCGTGAGGAGGGAAGTCCGCGTGCGCTGGCTTCACGCAGGCAGGTCAGCGTTCATATCACCGTTGGACATAAAAGAGTGGAATAATTGAGCGAGCTCGCGCTCTCATTGTCTTGTTTTTTTTTTTTTTGGTCACACTTAAAAAAAAAAAAAAAGAAAAAGTCTGAATCCTCTCTCACTGAAGTGGCCGCCTCTGTTGGCGAGGAGGGAAAAGTTGCTCCGCGTTTTCATTGTTCCTCCTTTTTTTTAAAAAGGAGAAGAGAAAAAGAGAGAGAGAGAGAGAGAGAGAAAAACTTTCCCATCATAAAAATTTCTCGGCATCTTCATCGTCATTATCGCGGCCATCATCACCATCATTAACCGCGGCTCATTTTTTCGAAGCGGCGTTGGCTTTGGAGCGCGCGCGTTTTTTTTTTTTTTGTTTACCCCCGCTTCCTGGTGTTTTTCAGGAATATGCTTGTATCACCGAGCCGCCTCTCAGCGAGAGCCATTATTCCCTCATCTCTTTAGTTTATCTCCTCTGATGATCTGCTCAGATAGATATGACAGCTGAATAAATATGCAAACGTGGTGCGCAGCGCCACACTTCACCACAGAATCTCTATTATGCTCTCAGATTTAGAGACGAACACTATATTGCGATAACAATGGGCCTCTTTGGGGATTTAGATGAATGGCTTCTTCTTTTTTTCTTCTTCTTCTTCTTCCTTCTTTATCATCTTCTGATAAACTACGACTATCAGCCGAAGGAATCAAGACACTTCTCGCTCGCGTCGCTAATTAAAAATCTCTCTTCACAAATGTGCCGTTGATACTTTGCGAGGGAGATCTTTGAATACGAGAGCATAAAAAATGGGAGTCATGAAATCGCCACTTGCGTTAATTAACTTCAGGCAGCGGTGTCATGTCTGCTCGCCGACGCCGTGTCCTTCAGAATCTCGCTCCGTTCCAACTGGAGCGATCGCATCGCGAATGTTTTCACTGCGCTTGACCTAATTACCTGCGAAGGTTGAGAGGGACTCAATGGGGAGGACACGGGCGATTAAAACCGGGATGCACGTCGAAATTTTTTTTTTTTTGTTCACGTTTTCATGAATCGGACTGGAATAAACACACTGAGGCCCGACCTCAAGTTGGACTGTTTCGCCATTTTGGGATGAAATCTGCAAAATCAAAATGTCTCGAAAATGCGCGCGCAGACTAAAAAGCCCCCCCGAATAAAATCATCACTGTTGTGAATTTTCGTGGACAACAAAAACCCCCCCTCCTAATCGCGGTTCCGCATCGCTGCTGCACTGCTGGACTTGTGGGCATATGTTGCCTTTTTTTTTTTCTTTTTTATAGCGTACTGGTGACTGTCTCCGCTTTAATACTTTGGGCTTTCGCCTGGCCCCCAGTTCCCAGCATGCTTTGAAACATGTAAGTCTCTTTTCAATCAGTTTTTTTTTTCTTTTTTTTTCTCCCGAGCATGGCATCGATATTGGCTACATTTGTGGCAGAGGAGGAGGCGCTTTGGCAGCTCCGTTTGAAAAGAATCGCCATGGGAGGGGTCGGCTTGACCCAGCTTTAATGCAAAAACGGAAAAAAGAGAGGGAGAGAGAGGGAGAGAGAGAGAGAGGAAACAACAACAACGAGCGATGACAAAAAAAAAAAGGGAGGAAAAAAAGAAGGCTACTATATTTAACCAAATCTGCGGCTTACTCAGAGAACACACGATAATGATATCCTCTTAACACTCCTTGCTGCAGAATTACAGCCCTCACGGTAGCAGGGGCCAAGATTCGAGACTAGAGAGAAGACGCCGTTATTACAGCGCAATCATTATGTTGTGACTGTGTTCCCGGCCCCGCTCACCTTCCCCGGTCAAAGGATCAACGCTACAAAATTAGCAATTAACGAAGCAATGCCGGTTCCGTCTGCAGAAACGGGGTGAATTACCCTAACATCCTAAATAAGCACTCGTAAATGTGATTATTTTCCAGCCCGGCCCGGTCATTTTTTTTTTTTTTTTTAGGGGGGCTGGAGGCGGGAGTGGGGAGGTGGAGGAGGGGTGGAGGGTGGGGGTTGTTTCTGCACTTCAGTGGCAGTAACCGAGGCACGCGGCGTGCAGGAGTCGGACTGGATTTGTGCCGTGAAGCCACAGGAAGATGGCTCCCCGCTGAGGAACTGGAACTTCTCCTCGCACGCATGCAGCCGCTGCTTCCTCTCCTAATGTACTCTAAAAATAGATACATCTTCCTTGTCAGGTTTCTTGTTGTTTTTTTTTTTTCTTCTGCTTTTTTTTTTTGCTAAATCTTAATTAGCGATTAGTTCGAATAATTCTGCTTCTTTCTTTTTTTTTTGCCTCAGTGGAGGATGGTCTGTTATTTTAATTAAGCAGAGGTCAGATTTATTAACTCAGCAGGAGTGTGTTGAGTGAAACAGTGGAAATCAGCAACAACGCTCCGCTCGCGTTCCTCTCCCTTTTTCTCCCAAACTGTGAAAAACAGAGGTAAAGGAGGAGGAGGAGGAAGAGGAGGGAGAAGGGGGGTTGTTTTATGTTATGTTGCTCGCTGATTCCTTTTGATTAGTTATTTGATGCCACCCCACCCACTCCCCCCCACTCTCCCCACTCCCCCCCCCACCCCTTCTGCTCCTCTCCCGGTGGTTTAGATGATGATACAGCTCAAACTGGACCCCCGTTGGGAACATCCAGCACGTGTGGGGGGGAGGAAAAACTTAAACGCAGAGAGAAACAAAGGTAATATGTAGCGAATAAACAACAACAATAATAAAAAATGTTTTCAGAAACGAAAGGGATGAAAGAGAGAAGATGGGTAATTACAGGAAGGAGTGGGGGGTGGGGGGGGATCTCGTGGTTTCATGCAGCGCACGGAGAAGAAAGCTGATCAGACTATAAATCAAAATGTCTCCGTTATATCTGGCTTTAGATCTTTTGACAGTATATTGCCTGTTTTCCTGGAGCAACTTGGCAGCTTGCGCCGCATCAAGTGGATGGATGTACAGTAAATAAGAGAGTTTCGGTCCCCCCCCCCCGCCTCACACGGAAGAAATGTGAACACACACACACACATTAGTGAGCCAGTCGCATCCACTCGGCGCGTCCACAAACTTTCATCGCGGGGAGGTTTTCACTTTGGACCCCCAAACCCAGATTAGAAGAGGTGATGCATGCCAGATAATGCATTATTTAAACTGTGACTGGGAGACGACAACATACTGACTCAGGTAATACACGGTGCACAAAGAGATAAATGCAAATTTCAGCAGCACAGGGGGAATAGAGAGAGAGAGAGAGAGAGGGAGAGAGAGAGAGAGAGAGGGAGAGGGAGAGAGAGAGAGAGAGAGAGAGAGAAAAAAGAGTTCAGTCCCGGGTTTTATTTGTTGGAAATCTCTGCAGGGAAAGATTGCAAAGTGTTGTACATTTTTCTGTCTGTGGCCACAAGGCAATTACTGCCAGAAAGCTTCTGACTCCTCCTGATTATGTGATGCCTTTCAAAAAATTACACAGATTTCACATCACATGCTGAGCATACCTCAGCTGCAGTAGGGGAGCCTCAGAAGAAAATCCTGACATTCATGTGCGCCACCCCCCCCACCCACCTCACCCCCCCCCCTTCCCCGCATCTGCCGGGCTTTATTTTGTCCGTGGGGGCGATGAGAGACAAATGAAAAAGGGGTGGGGGGGGATGGGGGGGGTTGACGCTTCTCCTCCCTGGTCAGCGCTGCTTGGGAAAAAAAAAAAAAAAACGCAACAAAAAAACCCCCTCTCAAACAGTCGTTCAGTGTGTCGTCTCCAATTTAGAGTCCGAATTGTGAAAACCGTCGAGCGGACGCTTTCGATGGTTTCTCTGTGTTGTTCTCAAGGTTGCAAACAAACGGGCGCAAATGTGCGCGTCAAAAAAGCAAGTCGCTTCCTGTTGAGGCGCGTGCACCTGCTGGGGTCGTGAAGGAAATCTGGGGCTGATCAGCACTTATGGAGCACACCTGGTTCTTCTCGCTCACCTGCTGTCAATCAGCCTGCTGTTATCAGACTCTTGTTGCCCACCCCCACCCCTCCCCTCCCACCCCACCCCAACACCCCCCCGCTTGGCTCGCTGCACATCTCCAGAGAGCCTTCAGTTGGCTCTCTGTGCACTCGTGTGTTTGACTCTTGTTGCCTCCCGTGTTGACTTTTGTTTGTGCGTCGTTCTGAGGTGTTTAGTACAGTTTGAGTCGTTAGTTTGTTAAAGGGCTGCACAGAGCAAATGTAAAACTGCACTTTTCACTATATTTTGATTAAAGGAAATGAAAGAACACTTTTCTTGAAGAGACGAAATGCAGCGAATAATTCTTTAAAAACCTTGTTATTCAAAGGAACTTTCCGAAAATGTGGTATATTCCTCTGAAAGTACACAAAATGGTTGAAAAATGTCTAAAATCTAAAATTGTTTGCTATTTCTGTTCCTACCTTTCTATTGTGAGAACGCGTCTCTGTTCTGAAGTTGTCGTAAATATTTTTGCAGCTTTTTTTTGAAGGTTGCTCTCCACAATCCAGAGCAGAGGAAGCTGTCCTTTTATTTTGAAAACACCAGCTTTTGTATGTTCGTAAGCATTAGAGTGTTTCCACCAGTGTTTGGCTTCGCTGTAATGATTTGGTAAATCACAGCCCGTTCATTGAATCAGTTTTGTGTGTGGGGGGGCTCCAGTGGGGGAAAAAAGGAAAACAGGTCACAGCCAGTAGTTTTTAGACTGAGATGACGTCAGGAAAAAAAAAGCCTCAAGTGTTCAAGACTCAATTCGTAATCATAGAAAATCAGTCTTTTCTTTATCTTTCTGTGCCGCCTTTAAAAAAAAAAAGTTCATGTTACACAGTTCTGGAAAGGTGGCTTGAGAACAAGCCAATATTGCTGGACAGCCATCGATTCAAGAGCACTTAATACCAGTATCGATGCCTGAGTGTGCGGGCGAACATGCCAGCATCACCTCCAGATGTCTTGCTAGAGGCTAAAAACTCTGTCGAAGTCTGTCCAAGCCGGCGCTCGCTGTTGATTGGCCGCCTTTCTGTTTATTCCACCGCGTCTCCTTCAGCCCCTCTGCCTCTGCCTCTCACAAACCTGAGGAACGACAGCAGCTCGTGCGAGATGTCGCGCCCGCTTTCATTTGAAGGTCGTATCTTTGCGAGGTCGTTCTGTAAATTTTTCAAATCCGACATTTAAGGTTTTTTTTTTTTGCGACAGGTAATGGCTGCGATGAGGCTTAATCGTTTGGCTGCTTTTTCCACGTTACTCATCAGGCAACTGTTATTGCTGTGGCTCATCCTGCTGTTTGACTTTGCTTTGCTATTTTCACTACATCTACCTCAAACCGACACTCTTTAAGGTCAGATTTTAAATACGAAAGTGTTGTGTAACTTCAGGCTTTTAGCTACGAGTTTGAATTCTAGAGATCAGGTGTGTGTCCGTCTCTCTGTCTGTGTGTGTATGTGTTAAAGGGGGGGGCTGCAGTGGAGGAAGTTTATCCACCTCTCAAACTCTGAGATTGCATTCACAGCCCACCTCCAGCTTCCGCGCGGTCTTCAGACCACTCAGGGAGCCAAAAAAAAAAAAGACGACGCATCCCTAACATCGCGTCCCGGTGTTGGCATCGCCGGAGCCACGTTGACACGCCGGACGCCGGTGCTGCGAGGTGCTGAGAATAGACGCGCCGCTCGTGCCGAGGCTGAAGAGGCCGACCGCGAACGGCGCGGGAGCCACTTTTACGGGTCGGGGAAGCGAGTCAGAGTTCAACGCGGAGACGCACGACGTCTAAAATAGTAACATCACAGCCCACTTACATAAAATGTTTTATTTAAATGGCAAATTAAACTCTCCCTGTTGATCCACATGTTTGTACTTTATCAACTTAAGACTTTTTCATTTGGTTTGACAGCAGCCGAAGGGACGAGTAGGGGGAGTGACTGGCTGCACCAGCAACAAAACAAGAAACACTGACAATGTGAGGAGAATCGAGCAGACGGTGAAGGGAAAGAGAGGCAAAGAGTCATTCAGGGGCTGATCTGGAGTCAGTGCTGTAAACGTGGAGAGCACAGGAAAAAAACAGATTTATAGAGAGAGATGGACAGAAGGCTTTCATTGTAAATGATTGGATGTTTGGATGCCGTTGTCGTATAGCGACGATCAGTTTGAACTAATCGAATAGACACCGTTTAAGCTTCCCCGAACCACTCCAACGTGCTTGCACGTCCTACTGCTCGTGTGCTGTCGGAATCCACAATATGACAGCAATTATTGCAACTTTTTCCCGGTAGAAAGTTGAAGCGCAGTGAAGCATCCAGCAGAGGTTGTGCTGACAAAAAAAAGCACGGACTCGGGATGCGAACATATTGGGAAAAGTGGGAGGAAGTTGTTGCTGAAACCCAGATTGTCAAGTGCAGAAATGTTTTCTTCTTTCTTAATTTGAGCTGGACTGTTTGGAAGAATTTAAAACTTCACGTTGTAGAATGTAAATTAGTGATGTAAAGAAAAAAGAACCCAGCCTCTCCCCCTCCTGTCAGTCCTGTCGGCTTCACTCGCTTCCCGTTTAAAGCATCGCGTCCGGTACCGAATCCGGCTTCTCACCTCCAAAGCCATTAACCATCTCGCCCGTCAGTATCTCGCTGAACTTCTCCGCATCCACCCACCCACCCACCCGTACTCTGGGGTCCTTCTCTCTCACCCAAATCACCCAACCTCCACGCGTTTGACCCCCCCCATGGGCTCGTGAGCTGAGCGCACGACCGCTGCGACTCACAAACTCTGCTACCTTTTCCATTTGCTGACGGCCTCGGAACTCTTTTAACAGGCGTGCTCGCTCTGACTTCACATGCAGATACTGTATTGGAATATGAATCTTATACTGTCGCATTGGCTGGAATCACTCTGTGGTTCAGTGTTTCTTTTGGTCTCACTGTTCCTACACTACGTCTTTTCTCTGCATTCTTTATGATGTTTAGAATTGATGTTTCATGGTTTGGTGCTCTTTGAGATGTTTTATGCTGATGATAGTTATCGAGCATATTCGTGTTCGCATTGGCTGCATTTCTGCCTGAAATGATAGAGGGCTCAGGATTCAAAACAAAGGCTTTTATTTTGAAACAAACCGAATGGTACTGCGATGACCATGGGGTCTGTTTACTATGGCGACGCAGAGCCACTACCCCACAGCTGGCAGAGCAGTTTGATGACAAGTCGGTGGAGCGACCACGAATGGGCTGATAAGACCGAGAACATCAGCAGAGAGCTGCGCTGATTGAGCTGGTTTGATGTTTTACTTGCTTTTTTTTCTACCTTGAAGCCTCTTTTTCCCCATCAAAACTGAGCTAATTTAAATGGAATCATTTAAGTCAAAGAGGTAAAACTTTTGTTTCCAACAGTACCTGCGCTCACGCTGAAAAGACAAGCTCCAGCTGGGGTTCACAAAGGGATTTGTGTATTTAGAAAAAAAGGCTTAACCTTTTCAGCGACGCCGTAGCTTTCTGCTGGAGATAAGAAACTGTATCTTGGCAGGCAGGCAGGCCGGCGTCTTTTCTGGTTTCGATCAAGAACTCCAGCTGATCTGGAGGAATCCCATTTGGAGAAGTGCTGGGCTTGAGTTTTCATCCCCTCACCTTTCCTGTGAACGCGGCGCACGGGCAGTCTGTGACTGACCGAGGCGGCCAAAACTCGGGCCGCGGGCTCGTGCTCCACCGGCGAACACGCCACGTGGTTGGAAGTGTTAAAAACAACCCCCCCCCCTCCCGCGCTGACCTCAGACTGCGCGCCCTGGGAAATGTTCAGGTTGAGCCATCGTCAGTTGGTTGGGCGGGGGGGGGGCCTCAGCACTGACTGACACCCGGCGGATGATAGTGAAATCTAGCAGGTGCATTTGGCTTGCATACCTCTGATCAGTACACCACTGTGCTTGTCTTCTCAGCTCGCTCTGTAATAAGCTCCTTCAAAAGATCACTATGTACCACACCCCCCCTCCCTCCCTCCCTCCCTCCCCACGAAGCCACCGCCAACCACCCCCCCCCTCCCACCTCTCCTCCTGATAAGATCTGGAGTATGTAGTTCTCTCTTTCCCTTTATTCCCAACTCTTTTCGTTTTCTTAAGAAAATGTCAGTTTAATCATATCTTAATGCTTTGATAATGGGGTTCTTTTACACGGGCGAAGAACAGTCACTTCAGTGTCTTAAAAGCCCAGGATGTGGAGGGAAGGAGAGAATGTCTCTAAATTAAATTTTGCTCGGGCCCTCGCTTCAGCGCTGTGTGTCTGTGTGTGTGTGTGTGTGTCTGTGTGTGCGCGTGCAGCAGCAGGAACTGAGGCTCTTTTTCACCCCTCTTGACAATCACACAAAACATGTAATTGTTTCATGTGCCGCTAGTGAAAGACTATTAATATTTAAATGTCAGCTGGTTTGATTTAAGTAATTGTGAAAGTGTAAGTGGAGAGTAAACTGGAGTGTCACAACAGGCCAAGAAACTGCCTCCCCCCACCCCCACCCCCACCCCCACCCCATAAACATACAACAACAAACAAACTATGAAGGGTCTTTTTATTTTGCTGCTTCATTTTAAATCTTCGCCCGATGAGGCGCGGACCAGAGTCATGTGGCCGATGAGACTTTTTCGGAGAAGTTTTCCCCCAAAATTGTTTCCGTCTCTCTTCTTTTTTTCTTGGGCTATGAATTATTTCGGTTACAAATCGCCAGCAGGAGTTGGAGAGAGGGAGGGGGAAAAAAAAGCAAAACAAAACAAGAGGGAACAAATAAATTATTTGTAAAGTGTCACCACTCGCTAACAAAAGGAAGGAGGGGAACGCGACGGTCCCCCCGCTGGAAGTGCGTGCGCGACTGTGCAGGTGTGACGCCAGCTGCCGGGCTCCTGAAAACACCCCCCCACTTCCCCTGTCAGTCACGGTGACGGACAGGTGAGGCGAACACACACACACACACACACACATGCACACCCACACACACACCCTCACACGCGCACACGTGCACAGTTGTTAAGGTGCTTGTTTCTCAAGCGCCATAAGGGACTCTGTGCGCTGAACTTCTGCTCGTTGTTGTGTTGGAGGGGGAAAAAAAAAAAACGTTGTGAGGTAAAAGGCTGCTCGACTCAAACAAACGCTAGAATCAGTTTGCGTCGTGGAGGACCAAAACTCGCCCAGCGTCAGCCACTCGCAGCCATTTAGACGAGAGGGGAAAAGACCAGAGGGCATATTTTAACAGGCCTGTGGCTCTTCCATGTCGCTGTCAGTCCACTCTCTCAGACAGAGACACTTGCCGGCTGCCGCCTTGTCTTGACCTACTTGTGACTCGGTTATTGCACTGAATTAGAGGGATGGCTGACACTAAAAAACACGCTCAACAAAGAAGGGGGGCGAGGAAAGAGAAGCTGGAGGAGGGGGAGAGGAGGGCTTAAGAACAAATAGCCATTTCTGGTGGAGTTTGGAGGTCTAATCAGGAGCCGGAGCAGAGCAGGGGAGTCTGCGCAGGAAAGAGGAGGAGGAGGGAGGGCGGGGGGGAGGCAAAAAAAAAAAGAAAAAACATTATCTACGTCTCAAGATGGATCCTTGACTAATCCCGCTGTCTGAGCTCAATGCTCCCAAGATGCTCCGAGAGGAGAGGAGGAACACTGGAGCAGAGAGGAGGTGGTGAGAGGGAGGGGAAGAAGAAGGGGACCGTGGATTCAATAGGAGGAACGAAGAATCCAGTTTAGTCTTCCCACAGGCCAGTGTCAGTTCAGGGACAACGCCGTGGCCCTAATTGCACCCCTCGCTCGCCGCCTCTCCACCAGTGGCAGATTACAGTCGGGAACCCCCCCCCCCAACTCTGGATTGTTAGCTCCAGCAGATCCTTATTAGTGTCGCACTCCGTTTCGGCCAACTCCACTGTTACCATTTGACGAAGAGTGGGGGGGGGATGAAAAAAAAACAAAAAAACACCCAGAAAGCATCAGCACCCCTCCCCCCTTTTCATCTCTTAATTAGTTAGTTTGCGTTGGCTGCTACTGTAAGCGGGCGGATTTGTTATTTATTTGCTGAAACACAGGGCTGCCACGTTATTGTGCGGCTCCACGCGGGCTGCTGTCCTCTTTGATTTGGGGCTAATGGAGTCCCACCAAGCTACATAATATGTGCGCTATGAAAAGCCTCTAATTCCAAATCATCTTAAAGGAACGATGCGTACGGCAAGAGAGAGAGAGAGAGAGAGGGAGTGAACGTCTTCACAATGACACCAACACAAAAAAAACACAGAGAAAAGGACGGGAAGAAAAGGCAACATAAAAACTCCATGTGATCCCCCCCCTCAACCCCCCCTCCCCTTCCTCCTTCTTCGCTTGGACATGAAACCAATTTATTCACCGTATCAGTTTTGATGCCATTCACAGTGAGTGATCAAAGCGCATCTCCTGCACAAAGCTCAACGAGCAACAAGGTTTTTTGCATCTGCTAGTTGCGTTTCTTGAATCTATTAACACACAGTTGCGTGAAACAAGGTTACATATAAATATATTTACAGCTGTTCTGTTTGAGTTTGGCTGGAAGGTGGAGTAGCGGTTGGTGCTGTCCACTCACTGAGAGCAGGTTCCAGGTTCGAGCCCAGGTGGGTTCTTCCAGTGAGGAGTTTGCATGTTCTCCATGAGGTCAATTGGTGACATTTGACATGAAAACAGGCCCTTTTTTTTGTAAATGAGACAGTCTCAATGGGACTACCTGTACAAACAAAGGTCAAATATACACATCTTAACAGAACTGGCTTCCAAAAGTAAAAATGCACATTCAGGATCCTCTTATATCCCTTAATTGTGTCCAAATTTTCCGCTGGAGGAGAGAGGTTTTTCTGGCGGAGCGCGAGAAGAGAGCAGTGATGCGGCGGGCAGCGTTTAAGCTGCTGCTTCTTAACAGGACTCTGTCACTGGCACTCTTGCGAAACTGTCAGGGTTACCATTGAGATGAATCTAAAACTGGCCACAGGGTTATTTTTAGACTTGGCTGCAGGATAAAAAGTTTCTGAGCCCCCCATAAGTAGGTCAGCTCAAGTGGTGTTCACATTGCTGTTATGTACAATTACCGAGGAGAGAGAGAGAGAGAGAGGAAAAAGAAAAAAAAAAGTAGCATCTTCGGTCCAGAGCAACTTTTAATCCAACACTGCATTGAATGAGCCAGTCGACTTCTCCCTCCAACAACTTTCTGCTCAAAAAAAACAAAACTTCCCTAATCCACAAACAGTTTGTTCTACAAGTCGGATTTTATTGTTGACGTACCTGACGTGAGAGTAGTGTCAAAAAAGCAGCTGTGGTGAATTTGTACAGTCGCTACAGCATCCCCCCCCCACCTCCCATAGATGGATCCTTACTCATCTTGCACTTTTCCTACAGTAGCTTCAGTTTGTTTTGTTTTTTTTCTGTCTTGCTTGAACCTCCAATTTTTCTGCATCTGAGCAGCTGAAAGCAGAGCGTGCATCACACCAGCGATCTGCTCCAGATATCTGCGTTCTCCATGAAAGGTGTTGGGAAAATGCAGGGGTTAATTTGAATTTCAGTGCACGCGTTGCCAGGTAAGGTATGCAGGGGGCTTCCTTCTTAAAGGCATGTATGTGTTTGTTTGTTTTCTTTTTTTTCTGTTGCTCCTGGCCCCCGTGGTCACCGCGGAAAATATCACATGTTTTCAAGTGCTTTTATCTCGCTGGCGCGAAACCTTTTCACGAAGTTCAAGGGCAGGTTTCCATACGATTCCTGGCGTTATTATATCACCGGCGCGCATGCGGTCAAATATATGAAAAAAAAAAAAACCCTTGCTGTATGAAGACACTGCACCGCCACTGTGTATTCAATTGCATTAATTGAATAACAGGAGGAGAGCAGGTGACAGCGTTGGAGTGAAAATGATGAGCGACCGTTAGTGGCGCGGCCTCCATTCCAACTTTGACAGGTAAACAATCTAATTGATTTTCTTTTTCTTTTTTTTTCTTTCCGGCGGCGGCGTCTCGCCGGACTGTTCGACGCCACATTTCCAGTTTAAACGGGCGGCCGTCCTCAGTGTTTGCGGAACAGACAGGCCCCGTCATCTGTAGCACTGAAAACATGTCAAGTTAGAACGAGTAATTTGTGGTGATGAGTGACAAGTGCGGGCTCCTGTTCAGTAGTCTGAGCGCTCATTAGAAAACACATTTTCAGATGTCACCAGGCTCCGCTGTTTTTGTACTTTTTGGGGGAGAATAAACAAATATCGCTTGAATAC
The DNA here is from genome assembly GCA_032274765.1 of Malacoctenus tetranemus. Classification (NCBI taxonomy): domain Eukaryota; kingdom Metazoa; phylum Chordata; class Actinopteri; order Blenniiformes; family Labrisomidae; genus Malacoctenus; species Malacoctenus tetranemus. Next base: position 13,374,412 of record JAUESF010000008.1, on the reverse strand, counting down.
TGCAGTGTCACCGAAATGAGCAGAAGGAACTTAAACCTCAATTGACATGTCTCACGCAGCCGACTTTTTTGAACGGTGACAGCCATCTGTGTGGATTCCTTTCACTCTCCACTAATGAGCTGTGGGTTGAGGAGACCCAATCTACACAGGCCTGTCCCTGGGGCCCCGTGCAGCTGCCGGGCACACACACTCGTGTGCGTGCACATACCCCCCCCCCCTCCCCGTCTCCACCACCAACACCACCAGTACCACCGTCCCTCCCTCACGCACACACAAACACGTACATCCAACCAGCATCCCTCTATGTTTGAAAGCACACTTTGCCTAACGGAGATCTGAAGTCGCACAACTTCACGTGAAGTGTCTGTTATGTTTTTTTTCTCCTTGCACCACACACACGTCCCTCTGTGCCAACTAGGGAGTGTAAAAAAAAAAAAAGAAGTGCCAACGAGGGAGCGAGAAAAAACATCCAAACAAAAAAAAAAAGGGAATGCGTGCACATTATGCTTGGGATGTGGCAGGAAGCACACAACAACTGTTAACGTTTTTTCCTCCTATTTTTTTTTCTGCAGAAGAAAAACCGAGATAAATAATTTAATCTTATACCTTCTGTCTGTATGTGTTTTGGTATAGGATTGTGGGCATGTGTTTTCATGTCCCGAGCGGTGATGTGTGTGCGCGTGAGGGAGAGAGCGAGCGAGCGAGCCAGGCAAAACAGACTGAGAAACTCCATGTGCAGAAAAACGGGAGACGACACTAGAATATGTTATTAAGTCAAAGTTTGGACGGGCATTCACGCTTTTTTTTTTCTTTTTTTCCCTCCCTTTCCCTCCCTCCCCCCGTTTTTTTTCCCCCCGCACCTGGAAACGTGGCGACAATGCACGGAAATCTATTTGATCCCTATCGCGCACAAAAGCAGATGAGCTGGGATGCCACTGATACAGTGTGTGAATGGGGGGGAAATGACAGGAGGAGCCTAATCAATGTCCTCCAGGACTGGCAACCGCGCGCGCCTTTGTTTCTTTTTGTAAATACAGTCCTCTTTAACATCACAATATGAGCCATTATCTCGCCTGGCAAGGTAAATTTTTAGGGGGTGAGCGGCACAAAAACATACATCCCCCCCCCCCCTTCAGCTCGGAGCAGATCAGTCGGGCGAGATCTAAAGTCATGCAAATGTTACAGCAGAAAAATACTGCCAAAAACTCATTCTAATTATTCCATATCAGCACATTAGCATGGGATGGATTTTTCTCTCTCTCTCTCTCTCTTTTTTTTTAAGAAGGGAAGAGTTTATGATCAGTGGAGCTTGGGCACGGGGGCTGTTTAGGAATTCACCGCATTTTGATCTAATCACGAAATCAAAATATTCATGAAACACAATGATATCTCCCCCAAGCAGGCGGCTGGCCATTAATTTTCAAATTCAGGTAATTTATTAACACTTATCAGAGGCTGAAAAAGCCCTGCTCTGTGTTTGTAAAGTGGGCGAGAGGGAGAGAGGAGTTCGGGAAAACTGATTCCAGATGATTTATAACGGTGCGCCGGGTGCATTTTCAACCAGGTATTCAATTAGAATGTATGTCCAATTTTCTATTCTAGATCTACAGTTAAAAACTCTATTAAAGCACCATTTTCCTTAGCATACATATCTGTTATCAGCGTTCGCAGCAAATTTGATAGCTCTGCCTCTGTCATTGTGCTCTCTTTATGCTCATTGCTCTCTTTCTCTTACTAATTGGAAGCGGCTTGACTGTAGTCCACAAGATGCTTGCCTTGGACATATTTTTCCAGCCCGCTAACAACCTTGCCTTTGGTATTTGTTACTGTGAATAAAGCCATCATTATAGCAGAAAAATCACCGTCGCTGCCGCTATCACTCCAGCCGCGACAGCTCCTGTAATTGACCACGCTGTAAACTCAACCTCCTAAACTTTCCGTGCTCTCGCAGTGCATTACCGCGTGTTTACAGTAACACAGGCGCACACGGTGTCCCTTCCACTTTGCTGGAGTGCGTCAGTCTGTTCGTAATCTGGGCTCATCCAGCTGCCTGCCTGGCTGGTTAGCTGATGTTAGCGAGATCGTTCTGTTTCAAGTGAACTCTTTATGTTTCTCGTCTTTGTTTGTGAGGCGTGTTTTCGAATCGGCGTCTTCTGGAACATCGAGTGTTTGTGTGTCGCCTTCTTTCCGAATCTTGAAGGTTGATGGGTCAAACGGCCGCTTTTTAAACATCAACGTCCCCTCGGTGGACTGCTGAATCCAAAGGTGTTACCTTTTTGAAGCGTGTGATGTTTCAATGCCCGCCAGACTGGTTTGATAATTGTCAGTCTGTCAGAATATTGATAATCGTACTCTGCTGCCTGTGCTCGCTAACTAGCAGCAGCGGACCAGACTGTGGGTGCAGCTTGGTGACCTGTCACCATATAAATATCATTTCAGCCTGTTGTGTGTCCCAGCTTGCTCAGCTAAGAAGCTAAGACACTAGCAACACTTGTGGTGGCCTGCATGTCATTGAACAGCAAACCTACATTGATGCCTGCATTTTTCTTCTCCTCTATGATGTTAATGAAACTCGGCGCCGAAGTCCAGCGTTTATTACTGGGAATGCTGTTGGATTGTCAGCAACGTTTGATGCTTTACAATACATCAACAGATAGATTGGTTAGTTAAACAATCTGGAAGAAGCCCAAGTGGAGCATTGGAATTAAAAATCAAAAGGTTTAATGCTGCGAACAGACTCTCGGCTGCAGTTTCCTCCAACTGAGTCAATCTATTTATTTCTTTTTTTGATGTGCTGTCGCTATCAGTACAAACGAATTGCTCTTTATTTTCATTATCTCACTCTGATAATTCATGACCACAAGCGACTTTACACAATCAACAACAAAGGATTCGTTCACGTTGTTCAGAGCTCTGTGTTTTTTTTTTTCCACCACCGCGAGTGAACGATATATATCCAAGAAGGTGCGCCCAGCAACAGCTTTCAACGGAACAGACTGACAACTCGGGCCATCTGGGTGTGCGAGAATCCATCTGGGTGCAAGTCTCCTGAGGCAGGGAGTCAACTTCCCTCGGCTGCAAGCCTACATTATGACGCGCGCACTTCAAAGTCATTCACCGATACGTGCTCCACTTTCTGCTCAATCCAGGACGTGTGTTTTAACAGGTAGAGGAATCGAGCAGCGAAAGCCACTTGCATTCAAATACGGTTTGGAGCCTATGAGTGTGTTTTGATCAGACCGGGGGGGGGGGGGGGGGGGGGGGGGGGGGGGGGGGGGGG
>JAUESF010000008.1:13361108-13371122 GCA_032274765.1 Malacoctenus tetranemus | reverse complement strand
TGTGTTTGGATAACACACCCCCCCCCCCCCCCCGCCCCCTACCCCACCACCACCATCACCACCACCACAAAAAAAGCATTTGATTGTAGTTATTGTGAGTCATATCTTCCCTGGCATAAAAAAAACACATCATTGGATGTTCAGAATGAGCGTAGAGACTCTCATTGCATCACGGGGGAAAATCATCAAGGGGATTGTGTGGGTGTTTTTCTTAATCATTCGACTCCAGCGTGCCAAGATCATATCTCCTACCTCCCATTGTACATTTAGTCATCGCAAGGAAACAGCCAGTGACACGTCTTCCCACTGTTGCGCGGACAAAGTGGTCTTGGGAGAAGGATGGTCCAAGGACGGGGGTTAAAAAAACAGAAGGGGGCCGGATCTCTTTGTCTCCGGGTAATATCGCGGGTGGATTCAAACGGCCCCCTGAAGCTGAGCTGAGCCGAGCCCCTGAGCTGTGATCGCGGCCCGATAACAACCAGATGGATCAATACGTGTGTTGTAAAGGTTAAATGATGTTATGTTGTTCGTTGTTATTGGACATGGCGTGTCACACTACATGATACTGACACCACCCCTTTCTGCCCTTCCTCCTCCTCTCCCCCCTCCACCACTCCCCCCCGCTCCAGGCCGGGTTGAGGTTGAGGCCCCCCGGCAATGATCCAAAGCGGAGGGTCGAGTGCTGAAACCGTCACCTGCTCGGCCGGCGGAGCGTGCCCACTGACCGCGGTGATTTGTCCGGGCTGCGGCTTATGGGGTCAGTAAATCAAATTTAACTCCCTCGTCGGCGCAATGGCCGCCATTTATCCGCGAGAGGTTGATTGGATTGCTGCACATTTGTCGCGTTGCCAAATTTGCCCCTCTGACCCTTATTAACGGTGACCCATCGAGTAAGAGCTGAAGTGACAAATACATAACGCTCACTTTGGAAGTAAAAGCCACATGAAAACGGAAAAAGTGAAAACACAGGAGCAGAAGAACCAACGATAAAGGGCTGTTTGTACAGGTTTAGAGCCTCTAACTGAGCTCATAATTCAGTCAGTGCAACATTGATGATCAGTTCTGATCCCAGAACAAAGTGTACCAAAAAAACCATGAGATTAGCAGGTATGTGAAAGAGAAAATTTGGAGTAAGATTTTAAATTTTAACCACGTTAAGTCATATCTGGTGCCCCCTGTTGGTAAATATTGATATTGAACTTTTCCTTGCAGGTTTTGTAATCAAGCCCGAGGGTCAAACACACACATTTGATTTGTGTTGTCATTCTGTCCTGTTCACCCAGTTGGGTATTTCTCACTGATCAGACTAACAGATGAGAAGACGGAGCAGCAGGTCAGGATCTGGACTTGCAGGGTCAAAGGTGACATACTGAATAAAAACCACATCAGTGGTCAGCGATAACGTCCATCTCTAGGTCGACTTGAAAACATCAGCATCCGCTGGTCTGATTTCATTGCCCCCCCCATTCGCCTCCCGTCGTTGTCACTATCACAACATATCAGTGGAAGCGTGAGCAGGTGCCCGCTGTGGTTAGCATGCAGCGTCCATTACCAGTCACATTACCACACCCAGCAATTAGCAGCTTAGTCTGTGCGGCATGTTGACGACTCCGACTCTTGTTTCGGAGGTGCGCAACTTGGCAGTCCTGGAGGATTATCAGTGCTCCAAATTACATAACTGAACTAATGAGATACACACTCGCGCAGTTTCAACCCCTATTCCCACCGGGTGCCTCGCTGGCGGAGTGAAATATTCCACAGCTCCCTGTGGACTCCCCCGGCACATCCCCGCCTGTCTGGGGAGAGGAGAACGAGAGGAGGGGAATGTGCAGAGACGAAATAAATGGAGATGTATCGTCTCCAAAAGGTCTGACTGACAAGGAGCTAATACGCTGTAATTGTTCGGCGAGTGGCTTCCGAGCTTCTCTGCGCCTGTGAACCGGGGTGAAAATGACTTCCAAGGCTAAGTGTTTGTCACGCGGCAGGTTCCTTTTTCTGTTGCCGGCCGCCTCATTAAATAAAGGCTAAAACACACTCAAATTGCCGCGTGTACGTCGGAGACGCGTTTCCATCAGCGGGCCATACTGCACGCTGAAATGGGCTGTTATAATAGTCGCCCGTGCACGGGAACCTCCCGAATATTATTTCTCCGGATTCCAATACCAAACAAGCGCGATTGTTGACTCTGTGATAGGAGTGAAAGTGAGACCAAACAAGCACTTTGGGATGGAAAGGCATTTAAACCATTGGTTTGCCTCCCTCTCTCTCTCTCTCTCTCTCTCTCTCTCTCTCTCTCTCTCTCTCACACACACAGAGCAGAAAATTGAGGTCATGCTGTCATTTGTATTCATGGTAATATGGCACCGCAAATAATAGTCGGGTTTGTTTAAAGTTCCAACGCTCCAGATGTATGTTTATGCTTCCCAACCTGTTACCCGATTCATTTTGCACCAATAAATCCGGCCTAAAACCACAACCTGCTGATTTACACCCGATAGGAAAGAACAAAGCCAACATATTATTCCGCTGCTATTTCTCCTTGACTGCGCCTGAGGTGACATTAGTTCAAACAACGAGTGCTGCTAGTCACGGCCAGTATGTAAAAACATGGGCCGGCGCTTCTGCTCGTTATTACCTGTTTTATTTACTCCTCGTGGCACCGCCGCTGCGGACACCCAAACACCGGGGCGGACTTCACACGGCCGCTCTCGCCCAGGAACGTGACTCGTACAGGAGATTTAGTGGTGGTGGGGGGACGGATGGGGGAGGAGGGGGGACATTTCTTCAGAATGTGGTGGGTCCCAACCGAGACTTTTAAAGCTTCGCCTCTCTCTAGTATTTGTGATAAATCTTCGCCGCACTCTCAAGAAGCCAAAATTTTTTTTTTCTTGCTCAAGCTTCATTTGCAAATGATGTGGAATTTAAGTCCAGCCTAATAAAAAGAGGAGACAATCTAACTGGAGGGGACAGACTCCCAGCATTATTTATCATGTTACAACGAGCTTATCCCATAATTACCGCATGGTAATTCCCTTATGGATGTCAACCGTGTTTTTTTTTTTTCCTTTTTTTTCACCCCCCCCATCCTCATCCAAATTAAAATCTACACTGGCTTCTTTATCATTCTAACTACTCTATATTACCTCTAGTACTAATAATGAGGCTTTTAAAAGACACTTACCTCAAAAAGCTAATTGTTTTTGTTTGATTTTGGTGACACTTTATCAAGACGGGCTGTTAATTAATAGCAATTATACATTAACTATTAAAGGAGGCACCTTATTAATTAATAGCCTCAGATGCAATTAAATTACAGATGCACACACCAATTTAGCAACCAACTTTCCTTAATCCTGCGTAATTTCAAAGGGATTTCAGAAAGGGGGAAAACGATTCTATTATTATGGCTGCAGTAGGTGTTAATTAAGAAGTAACTAGCGGGTGCATCTAATATGGATGCTGTGTGTGTGTGTGTGCGTGAGTGTGCGTGCGTGTGTTCGTTCTGGGTTTGTGGGGTGTTGGGTGTTTGCGCAACAGAAACACAACAGGGGAATTCACCCCACCACCACCACCACCACCACCACCACCCACCACAGCCCCCTCCCCGCGTGCTCGGAGGCCACATCTCTGCTCCAGTTGCGAGCTGTTTCCCTGATAGAGACGTGTTCACTTACGACCCCGGCGTGCCGCTCGCGTCGCGTGTTTCTGTCTGCACTGTTCCTCCGTGTGGCACCTTCTTCCTGCGCGCTCCCATTGAACGTGTATCTCAGAGACAGACTTTCTCTCTCTAGCTTCGGGCGACAACAAACACTGTCCTCATGCTCTACGCTGAAACCTCTCCTTTATAGCCGGGGTCCTTTTTTTTTCTTATTTCTTTTTCAAACCATTGTGCTCACTCTGTGCTCCTGTTGCCTCAGACACTGAATTTCCGTTTTCAGTGTTGTGGAGCGAAAGTGACCAATGCCCCCCCCCCCACACACACACACACACTTCCCACCCACCTACCTACCTACCTTCTTTATGTCAGTATCTCAAGGGTAAAGTTGAGGCAGCTTCGAGGACCTCACGTTGTGCTGGACACATTACACTAAGATGTTTCTTTGTTGATTTTACAGGATGTTAAAAGTTTCTTGACTATTTGAGTGAATCCCATCTGCAGCTACAGCGCCGTGTGTTTGTATGAAGTCGTGTCTTCCAGGTGATGGCAGTGACTCGCTCTCCTTTACACTCTGGACAGACTCGCAAAAATGTCTCGACTTTGTGCGTCTAACCTCTTCTCCGACGTACTTGTTACCTGGATGCTGCAGCTGTTTCTTCTTTTGCACGGTAGCAACATGAAGAAAGAATTGAATAGAATTAAGCTTCGAGGTTGTAGCATCATCTCAGTCACTAAAGCAAAGTGGCAAACAATATTTCATGAGTCTCTCTGGTCAAACCTCTCCCTTGGGAACAATGCATTGCTTTACCAGCTTCAGTGTGGGTCAAAAAGCTGCACTGACCACGGCCTTTTGATTGATACATTGTTGGTTTCACATGTTGTAAGAGGAGGGAAATCATTTTTTTTCACCATATTTGAGACTGACACTCTGTAGATACACAATCAACTTTCCAACCAATGTTACTCTTTTACACCCATTAGGCATCAATACACAATGAGTTTCTCTCGCTTCCTATCGAGAGGCGATCCCGACTCCAGCCACATCTGTGGCCCAGTCTGACCAGTCTGACCATATGTGCCGCCGCCGGCCCCTCGCGGCGGTTCAGACTGAAGAGACAAAGGGCAGCTGGCAGGAACCTGGGCGCACGTTCTCCATCGGAGGTTTGAAGGAGCAGCGCGGCTCACAGGGGAGCGGCATAGTCAACACGCACGCTGTCCGATTATGTTAATAGTAAATCCAATTATACACTTAAAGCATAATGCTGGAGAAGTAAACCAAGGCTTGTAGCCCATGGGGTCCCTGAGAAGAGGGACCAGGAGGATCTTTCATTTGCAAAACACTGGAATCGATCGGGCTTTTTTTTCCCCCTTTCCTTCCCCCCGCTTGGTTGAGGAGACACTGAATACACACAGTAATTACCCTAACGCCTGTGTTTGTTGCATCAATGTCATACCTCTTAATTAAACTAATTACAATGACAGGCCAGGGTGAGAGCTGATTTCCAGGATCTGCTCTGGCAAAACTTGAAGCAGTTTGGGGTTAAAGCAATCAAGGTGACTGACTCAGGAGTGATCGGCAGTCATTTAGAAAGTTAATTCACTGCAATTTGGTTAAAACCCGTCCAACAATTAAAGGACCGTGTTCACTGTGAGACAACATAAAACCAGTTAAGGACACAATCTGGTGAAGGAGACTTCCGGAACATTTGTACAACTACTGCTACATTACTCAAGCTATACCTAATTACAAGTGAAAGTACCATTGTGTAGAAAGTAAAAAGTTCAGTGCACCTTCACTCAAAGTATCATCGACCTTCAAACGTCATTTCTTTGCTTTGTCAACATCAGACATTCACACATTAAATATCTACTCACAGGCAACATTTCTCATACAAATAGTGTGTGACATGAGTGTTACACATTACAAACTGGTCATTTGTCCTTTAAGCAGCTGTGGACATTTATCAGACCTGTAGCTGCTCCTACTTCAATACTTGCTGAATGTATAAAAACTCAGCGTACGCCTTATAATATGCTCAAATACTGAGTCACTTTTAAACCTCAGTTGTTTGTACTGGTCATGACTTTTGATTCGTTTGACATGTATGAGATTTCAGAGGACAATTCTCAAACAAAGGAAAAAGAACTTGATATGAATACTATAAAAGACATTGTGGTTCTCTGTTTTGTGAATGGATGGAGATAGTAGGCAGTGATTTTCACTCACAATCTGTGTATCGTGATATTAATGCAGAACAAAAGGTGAGACTCGAGTGACGATTTCTCATCATCTTTGTATGGTAGGAATCCTACCTCAGTACATGTGAAATCAAATTCCTTGACTAACAGTACTCGATTACTGTGTCGAGTATCAGTAATTTGCCTCCCCCCCTCCGATCTTATCATTATGGCTTCCAGCAGGCTGTGTTGTCTCTGGTTTCCTCTTTGTGCATTAGAGAAATATGGACAAGCTGCTCCCGATCGGCGCGATTCAGACATTTGCTGTTTATGTTGCACATGAAACGCCCTCTAAAACACCCAACTGTCTGCGTCCACGCTAATTAATGTTTACTAAACTTGAAAGCCTGTATAGGCTACACTGGGAACCGTAATTACAAATGTGCCTTCAACAGCAATTTGTTTCTTGGGCGACGGGGAAACATTAAAAGTCCGACTTAAATGCGAGTACAAAGCTAACAAACACATGTATTTAAACTATTTCAAGCCCATTTTGATCCCCCAAGACATCCTATCAGTGACAAGTCCCTGATCGGGGGAAGAAAACCGCACAACACAGTCAAACCAGCAATTAGTGCAAATTAACAGACATTTTCAAAAAAAAAAAAAAGAAAAAAAATGTCTTTGCTTTAGAAAATGGCTGCTTTGTAGTTCAAAAAAATTCCCACTTTGGCCTTAGAGTGGGAGTGTTTCCAGCAAATGCTTAAATCCTAAAATAAGTACTGCAATCTTCTGGCACAGACACACTGTAATGCTTTAAAAACAATTTAGCAACTGTCATCGCTGTAATTACAGTAACTAATTACCATCCTCGGCAAACAAATAGCTTAACATAATACGCAGGCCCAATCAATTTTGAAGAAATGCAAATTCCAAAAGCAAAAAAAAAAGAGAGAGAGAGAGAAAGAGAAAGAAAAAAGAGGAGGGGGGGGGACATTTTGGCAAACCTGAAAGAATTACAGGGAAATAATACACTTTGTTTTATCCACACATAATTCCCAGGGAATATCATATCATAAATATTTGCATTCAGTTCTTATCAGGACATTTGCATTTTGCCTCTTATCAGCCGGCGAGCCAGGCACTGGCAGATAGGGAGAGCTGCCTCCACGCCATACACACATTTCTAATGAGTCACGTCGCGGGCTGATATCATATTTTGGCTAGAACTTTATCACCAAAACGAGGAGGTCATTTTCTCCTGGAGTTGGCTCATCTTGGAACTGTCTTTGAGTTTTTTCTTTTTTCTTCTTCTTCTTCTCTCCCCCCCCCCACACACCCTCCTCTGATGTGATTCAACTGAGATTCATTTTTTAAAGCCCACAAAAAGGATTATTTCCTCTCCTCCCCCAACCGAAACAGCCCCGTATCAGTGGCACGTATGCTTGCAATGATTATCGTTCTGTCATAAAATATTTCAGTTTTATCAGAGTATTATTTTATTTGCCACAGCATCCCTCGGAACAGAGACTCTGGGGAAGGGGAGGGAGGGGGGGGGGTGAAGGAGGGAAGAGGAGGAGGAGGAGGAGGAAGGGGAGGGAGGGGGGGGGGGGTAAAAAGAGCTCATCTGCATGAACAGCAGTGGATGACAGGCAGGAGGCTCTGCACCACCATCTCATTTTTTTAGGTAGGCATGTGCAACAGTTTCCAGGGGGAAAAAATTAAAGTAATTGTTTGATAACATTTTCAAAAAGGTATTCCACAATAACAATTTCATGGTGCATTGCAGAGTATAATTATAAATCAGCCCTTTTTTTTCCTTTCTCTCTCTCTCTCTCTCTCTCTTTTTTTTTCCTGGACAGCCAAGGAACACTGGGGGTCAAGTAAAGTATCCTAGTCAAATTCTCCTCTCATTAGTGCAATCGCTTCTCTCTGCTAATTATTTCCTCCCTCTCTCTCCCTCACTCTCTCTCTCCCTCTCTCTCTCTCCCTCTCCTCTCCCTCTCTCTCTCTCTCTCTCTCTCTTCTGCTGGATTATCCTGAGCAACACGCAGCATTAGGCCAAATGATGATTTCATATATTCTGCTCTCCAAATGTGTTGTTCATGCAAATATGTGTTGCATTAATTACAGCTTGATGTGACAAAATGTTAAACATTCTTTTGATGTAATATTATCGTTGCATGGAACCAAAAAAAAAAAAAAATGCATTTATGTGTGCGGTGCATTTTTCATGCAGCGGGGCAGTTGACATAATTTTATTTTTTTTCTTACAGATTTGTATGCAATTAAAAGGGGGGGAGGGAAAAATGCACTCGCCTGCCCACAGTGAGGCGGGAGGAGGGGGGGGGAGACGAGGGGAGTTGGGGGGGGGGGCCGAGGAATAATTGGGAAAAAATTCAAACACGGAATAATCATTAAAATGTGCTGTGAGGAACGGATGCGACACATAAATGATTTGCACTCCAAGCAATTCACATGTAAATCCAAAACAGAGAAACGCCGATGCAATGACAGTGTGTGTGTGTGTCGGTGTGTCTGTGTGTGTGTGTGTTTTTGCGTGTGTCAATGTCTGTGTGTGTGTGAATAATGGTGGACAACAAGCGAAGGCGACTCTGAAACAAACAGGAGTGTGACAAAACTAAACCAGAGTCGTCCCTTCTGCATCACTTCGCTTTCTGTCTGTCTCCCTTCTTTTTTTTGGGAAGAGGGGGATAAGCTGTGAGGAAATAAGGGGGGAGGCAGGAGGAGGAGGGTGTGTGTGTGTGTGTGTGTGTGTGTGTGTGGGGGGGGGTGTATTCATGTGCCGCCCTGCCTTCTGGAGGTGGGTCTCGGAGCCTTCTTCCCCCCCCCCCCCTCAGTCTTCATGATGGCGCGCTGCCGGCTGCAGCTTGGAAGAGGGCAGCTGGATCACCTTAAGGATTCTCCTTAAATCTTATCTGAGGCTTTGTTTAAACAGAGGAGGGGAGACATTCCACGAGGCCCGGCGCGGAAGATCTATCGGGGCAGCATTCACATCATCAACAGCCTCTCTCTCTCTCTCTCCCTCTCTCTCTCTCTTCCAGGCAGCAGATGAGGAAATTTGAGATTCCTCAAACCGTGCTATGCAGATTATTTCTACGTTTTAAGTTCCACTGATTGCATTAAAAATGTGTAACAGCCTGCAGTTTTCCAACAAATCCATGTAAACTTGGAAAGACGTAGCTTCTGTTTAGTTTTTTTCCCCCCTCTCTGCGGAGCACATGCTGCGTCAAACTGCGCCGCTCTTAACACGTCATTAACATATTTGAGGGAAACCGACACAATATGCGGTGTTAAGAGCTGCGCTCGCAGGTGCACGGGTAGCCGTGGCGAGCGTGTGTGCGTGTGTGATGGTTGAGACAGTGTATTTTTTTGCTGGAGCGCCGGGTTTCCTGCAGAGTTCACACAGCCTGAAGTCTGCCTGGACGGCGGCGACCCGCAATCCCTCCAACGAGGCCTGACAGGCCCAGTCCAGAGCTGGTAACTAGCTGTAAGGCACCATGATCTACTGTCCTTTCGCGGTGCCTGTGCTGTGGCCTGCGCCCGCGCCGAGCTATTAACTGTTTGTCCAGCCAGTGAACTCTGAACATTTTTTTTTCTCTCTCTCCCCCCCTCCTTCCTCTCTGTTCCTGCCAGTGCAACCAACCGTCAGCTCTTTGCAGCTTCCTCTTTCACTTTTCCTTTAATTTACACCCGCTGCTTTGATAAATATGTCTTTGACAATGCAAAAAAAAAAAACAAAAGTCAGGGCTGCTATGTGTGTGTTCAGGTCAGAGAATGCAAAGGAATTCCAGTGTGAGGTTTTTGTGAAAGATTATTGTAAGAAAACACACTTTTTTTAAATTTAATCAGAAGGACACAGTTACGTGATGAAGAACACTCAGGAGGGGAAGTGTGTGTGTGTGTGTGTGTGTGTGTATGTGTGTGTGTGTGTGTGTGTGTGTGTGTGTGTGTGCGTGCGTGTGCGTGCGTGTGTGTGTTGAGGGCCTGTTTTCATGTATAAACACTTCAGTGTGATGCAAAATTGCAAAAAATCTCAACTCATTTCTAGTGAAAAAGTAAACGTACCTAAACTTCCCTTAAGAAATTGGCTTTAAACATGTTTCATGTCCTTTCTCCAGAAGCTCCCCGATGACAAACTGTTTGAACACGGTGCC
>JAUESF010000008.1:13346921-13361007 GCA_032274765.1 Malacoctenus tetranemus | reverse complement strand
GTGTGTGTGTGTGTGTGTGTGTGTGTGTGTGTGTGTGTGTGTGTGTGTGTGTGCGCGTGTGCGTGTGTGTGTGTGTTGAGGGCCTGTTTTCATGTATAAACACTTCAGTGTGAAGCAAAATTGCAAAATATCTCAACTCATTTCTAGTGAAAAAGTAAACGTACCTAAACTTCCACTAAGAAATTGGCTTTAAACATGTTTCATGTCCTTTCTCCAGAAGCTCCCCGATGACAAACTGTTTGAACACGGTGCCGTAATGGACCTAACGTGTCCTCTGTAGCACCTAATAAAGTTTTATGGCTCAAGCATAATGAACCATTTCCCATTTTGATACCAAGTTTCATCCCTCTGTGTGTGTGTGTGTGTGCGCGCGCTCCCTCCGTTAGAGTGTTGAGCACACATTGGTATTTGGTTTTTGATATGACCAGTTCAATAAAACAAGAATTGGATTGAAAATGTTTGATCTGAGGTTTATTTATTCAGGCCAGCAAATCTCTTTTTATTTTGACCTACTTTTAGCTTTAAAGCACAAAGAAGGCAACAGATTTCAGTCGTTCCTGACTTCTGAACTTGTGTTTATGCAGGTTTATTTAAAGGCACAATACATAAAACTCAGACGATGCCTCTAATTGTGTCGAGTGCGGGTCCTGAGTGCGGCACTCACAGTTTTGTTGTCGGAAGTTCCAAACAGCTTCAGCAGTTGTGTGTCGCTTCATCTTCCAAACACAAGCACCTGCTGCTTCTCATCAAAACTCTCCTCAGCATCAGGTTAGATCAAGATCTAACGTACAGACTGTAACTGTGACTGCAGGTTCTCCTCCTCCATCATTAGCTTCAATTCCAGCCATTTTCTAAGAGGAGGAGTGAGCGTGCAGCTCTGAAACGCTTTTGGACCGACATCCCAATGCGATTTGATTTCATAAAACAATGCAGGTAGCGGCAATAGGCGACTGCAGATGCCGCCTTAACTTCCATTCTGGCACTATATTTACATGGGTTTTCAACATTTGTGCAGCCTGTGGTGTCATTATCTTTCAAAATGCTTGTTGAGTGTCATTACTGCAGCCTGCCTCCATACAGCCCCCCTGGTTTTTCGGAGGCCTTGTCTGGTACATGTGAGGTCGGCGCATTAGAGGCCAAGTTACCAGCCGCTCTCCGAGGGGGGGCCACTGTCCGCGTCGACTTTTACAACTGGTGAGCTGCCATCAGACCAAAGCGCTGCTAATCGCGAACTCATGAGAAGCTAAAGGCCTCGCAAATGAGCGCAGAGAGCGGTGTCGTGGTGTTTGCAGAGCCGCGGCAGCCCGCGCGCCCGTCCAAGTCGAGAAGTGTTCGGGGCCAGTCTTTGTCTGAGGATCTCGGTTTGGCCAGCGGTCGGGCCCCAGCAGGGACCGGAATCAGGAGGATTTGAGTAGAGCTTCGGCAGCTTTTAGAAATAAGCTTGTTGTGGGGGGGGGGAGACGATGCTGTACTGTACAGAGTGGATCACAGCGAGTAGCCGGGAAGTTTGGAGGGAGCCGGCGGCATACAGAATACTTGTAGTCGCCGCTATCGGCATTAGTTACTGCACGTTTGACACCCCCGATAAGGTCGGCGCCATAAATTCTATCATACCTTGGCTGCTCTCCTCACGTGGTGCGCGAAGCCTTCTGTCGGTGCTGCGGGTCAGACTGTACTCGCACCTAATTTATGTGTTTTTCTCAGGCTCTTCTGAGGTTGAGGAAGTATTCAGATTAATTACTGGAGTCAAAGAAGCAATGCCACTCGATAGAAATCACCGTCATTAATCAGGAGCTCAGCGTTTTTATCTGCGTGGGAGCACGGATGTAACAACAGGCCGCGTGTCAGCGCTGTGTCGGAAAACAACCCAAGTGTAAAAGAATCTGGTTTATTATTAGAAGACACGAACAATGACAATTAACTCATAAACTGCTAGTTCATATATTAGCGCATACATGTAGTACAATTGTTTTTCAGGAATCAGATTTGGTGCGATTAATCATTACTCTGCAATGTAACATCAAAATAATGTGATTTGCAAGGTGCATTTGTGAACCGACAATAAAACTACCACATCTTTGTGTTGGACTGAGATATCCACCAAGGTGAACAGGTGAAGCAAATAGCCATTAGTCCATCAGTCTTTAAATACGGACCCTCTTTGAAAGTGGTGGAGAGCGGTGGTGCTCTACCTGTGGTCCAGGACCCTTTTAGGATGGCACCAAAGATTACAGGGCCTGAGGCTGCGTTTGGTCCAAGATGGTCGACAATACAAATGGGCATTTCAGAATAAGCAGTAATAAGCTGATTTTGGTGCAAAGGTATGTTAGGTGTGATGACATCTTAATGATTTGGCTGTGACTTATAACCAAAGGTCAAAAGTCCAAGAAGTGGACAGACTGGAAGCTACAGAAGCACATTACCACATCTTGGTCAATCTGTTGTCTATACTTGATATTTCATGTGACAAAGCAGACTGGGGTCCCGAAGTATTTCAAGCTGAACAAACAAACCTGCAAACGTTCAAGTCTTCACCAGCACCTGCTGCGAACAGCAGGTTCAGTTGTATTACGTATGTAGAGCGCTTCAGAGGAAGTACAAAGAAAGAAGAACATGCAAACTCCATCCACACATGAAGAAGGTTTCCGGTTGCTTTGACACAACAGCGTCCACCGCATCCGCAGACCAAACCCACTGCGTTAATGACCTCGACAGAAAATGAATATTTCTCGCCACGGTGTCAAAGCATTCAGAGATTAAGGTTTTAATTGTAAAAATTAATATTCACCCATCATTTGAGATTTACATTTTAAATATAATTGGCCCTCAGTCTTACGAGAATATCTGAACGACGTCCAGTATTTTTTGCCCCCCCCCTTCCCGATCTGGACTTCATTAGTCCAGTTTCGGTTTGTCTCGGAGACGGCTAAATCAGCCGTGACCGCAAATCCTTCGCCGTCGCTCCGCATTGTTCGCCGCCTGCAGACTGGGCCGTCTCGAAGCGCCGCACGTTGGTAATTCAAGGCCACCCCTCTGCAATGACAGAGCCATCAACGCTCTCTGTAACCCCTTTACCCAGATCTGGCCCACACACACAACACACACACACACAGAGTGAAAATTGACTGTTTGGCGCAGGGGAAATAGCATATGATGGAAGACAGAGATGGCACTGGGTGGAGCCGGGCTGATTAAGTGATGGTGACCCATTCTCTCACTGAAGCGCTTTCTTCAGGCCGGCCAGATAGCATCATCCTTGGGCTTTATCTTTGTTCTTGAACTTATTTTAAACATTCCCCTCTGCTCTCTCTTCATTACATACTGTCCTCTGCTTTTTGGCATCCAGTTTCATTACTGGCGACTTATCTCATACATCCTTCCTCTCTGTCACTCTGTTTATTGTGTGGCAGGGATTTTCAGATTAGCTGTTCCCCGCATAGCCCTAAACACTACTGTATAATGAAGACTCCGCGCGCCGAAAAACCAGTTCTGGCCTGTGTGCTGCGCAAAGGAAAAGGAACTAAATATTTATTTATAGTTGAAGTAAATTAATTAGACTATCTAAAAAAAGATAGCCGAAAAAGGCTGCGCGTTTAATTTGAAATGGCATATCTGCAATGCCGTTTTTTTTTTTTTTTTTTTCCCTCCTTCTTCTTCTTCTTCTTCTTCCATTTTCTAATCCCACAACAAATACCCTGTCTGCTCCATGTGACATTACCATTCATGCACCGGATTATTTGCATATAGGTTGCAAAGTATGAAAGGGTGTTTGATGTTGCTTTTTGATTGATGAAGAAAAGTGTGCACTGAATCAACTGATACGGAGTCGTCGCATTAGAACGGGCGCCGGACTGCCTGGCAGGGATTTAAGGCGCACGCGGCTGAATGCGGCTCCCTATTTACAGCTAAGGAAATCAAGGCCTCATCGCGCTCGCATTTGCACATAAGTCAAACGGTGGCGCGGATAGATGCTCTTGAATGGGCCCCCCCCCACACCCCCACCCTTTATGAATGCTCTATTAGAGGGACGTTTAAAATTATCACAGACGTACATCCGCGCGCGTCGAGGCGCGGAGGGAAAAACAAGTGGAACGCGTGGCCCCTGCCGATTCCCTGCTCTCGCTTTGATTCAAGGTAACCGAAGCAGCTGTTGCACGGCGACTGCTCGGGGGCTGACTGCTCGCGGGTCCCATTATCAGCGTGTCCTCCGAAAGGGAAAGACAATATATCCACCGGAGTTTTACAGGAAGGGGTGTCATCAGCCGGGAACGTGGATGCTGATACAACCCATTGGTATGTGTATCTGTGCTCCCATAGTATCTCGGTATGTGGTGTGAGGGTTCGGGGACATTAGGAGTGGCAATTTAAAAGGACGATAAGTGGTAATGTTCTCATCTTTTACTCGCCCATGAAAAGGGAGCGCTCAAACAGCTCAGACTGAAAGGTTTTCTGCCGCCGATCCGAGTGCAAGATTCGCAAGTCGCGGCGTCCAGAAACAAACCGACGAGTTGTCGCTCCGAGGTGACGGAGACATTTGTGCAGCCGTGTTGCCGTGTGACGAACGTTGGCCGGTTCCGGTCATGTGGTCGGCGTCCACGCTGTCTCTTCGGACCGAGCTGAAGAACGACGCCACTCTTGTCTTGCGAGGAGTTACGAGGACCATCAGTAAATGTGGCCCTTTGCTTTGAGGCAGTTTGATACCAAACAAAAAAATACTCTCTATGTGCATACTTGTACTGTGTTTTCGACAATTTCGCGCAGTCGTTCGAAGTATTAAACAGACATGATTGTCTCGCAGATGATCCGATCTGATGTTCGGCTTCAAAATAACAAGCCGTCTGAATGAATTCTGCTGGAATCATTTAAAAAACACACCAACCTTAAGCGCTCGTCTGGTCGGTGTGCTTCAGTTCCCAGCTGAGAGCCGGGCTCCGTTATCTCCGGGTTACTTCTTTATCTCGCCGTAGGATTTTGTGCTTCACGCCACTGATACACTTAAAAAAACCACGATGAGGTCGTCCTCATCCTTTCTTCGTGGCGTGATTACCATCACCGTTTGGATATCTATTAGTTGGATGTGTGGGAGGGGGGGGGGGGGGAAGAAAGACCTTCCAGCTTCCACCCAAAGTGACGGGGTGTCTTTTTCATCTACATCGTATCAAACCCTTGTCTGCACCCACAAAGATGTAATTGCATCACTCAACAAGCAGGTTAAGAGATGGGGTTGGGAGAAATTAACATTTTTTTTTTCCTCCCTTCCTTCCACGTTGCAGATTTCCCCAGTTGTTTTAATAACCCATCTCAAACCTGCGATCTAATCTACGGGAACAGTGGAAGTAATTAAAGTTGAAATTAATTACCGTCTGCGCCTGATATTCTAATAACGGCTTTGAGTTTTGTAGCAGGAAGTTGATATTTTGTCACTGGCGTTTTATCTCTGGCGGCCGTGCGTGATTCTCTGCTCTTACAGATTATTAATGTAGCCAGGAAGGGAGCAGGAAATGGCAGATAAAGGCGGAGAGACTTTCCTTTCTAGCGCTCCTCCTGACCACAGTGGCCCCTCTTGACAGCTCCAAAGCCCCCCCCACCACCTCCCCATTCCTCCTCCTCCCCCCTCCACCCTCTCCACCAGCGCTCCTCTTTTAACACTCCCCTTTATCGTGACAGTATTTAGAGCAGATACCATAAGACTGAGCGGGCCTTATGACTGCTTTTGATAGAAATTATACAATTGTTCATTAGTGGCTAAGATAATGCCCCCCTCTTTTACCCGACACGCGCGCACACACACGCACGCACGCGCGCGTCTCCACGCCGACCGTCAGCTCGGCTTTCCCTCTGGGATCTCATTTAAGACCCGTAGCGTTCGGCAGTGCATGCTGCAGGGGGCCACAGATGTGACACCACACAGGACCTGCCGCAGACAGTGCAGCTGGAAATGTCAAGTTAAGTGAAGGAAACTGTTCGGCCTGCACACTCTAGTAAGCAGGGTATGTACCTCCCTGTGTGCTCTCTATGTGGGGGGGGGAGTGCTGCGCCTCCGCCGTGTGCTCCCTCTGCCGGGGTCTGTCACTCGTACAGTGGCTATCATGTTTTTAATGGAAAACGGTCAACTAAAAATCTAATATTAAAGCTTTGATAACCACGGTGGAGGAGCAGCGCCTTTTGAAGTGGAAAAAAAAAAGAGAAGCCCTTTTCTGCTCTCTTTATGCTGTATCGCTTTGCAGCCAGTCTGGAGCTTCAAGTTGCTTCCAGAGTACTTTTTTTTTGTGCTTGACTTGCTGCAGGAGATTAAAAAAAGGGGAAAAAAAGAAAGAATCCGGCTCTTGGAGACGGTTCGATCTCATCAACCTGCGCCGTTCGGTGCGTCTCCGCAGCTATAGCTTGTTAATTGTTCTATATTTGTCTCTCGTGCCCGTCCTGCTCACGTGCGTCAGCCAGAGAGAGAGAGCAGGCTCGCTGTATTTCTTCCCAAACTTAATGTATTCTATTGCAGATTCACAAATACAACTGAAATGGATTGCTGGCAATTTTTTTTTTTTTTTTAGCCGCACCAGCAGCATGGCTCAAGGGATGGCAATCTTGGCCCTGGCCTGGACTCCAATATCTCCACAACAATGTGATGGATTGGCCTGAAATTTGACTCAGATATTCATGATGTCCAGAGGAAGAATCGTAATGGCTTCAGTGATCCCACCGCCCCCCCCACGCACACGCACACGCGTTCGCACACTTTTCCTGTTACACCCACCGAGAGGTCACAGTGTAAAGTTGCGCAGGTTCATGAGTAAGTCACTGCAAAAGTAGTCTGGGAGGCATTTCTGTGTTGAAGGCTAATTTACAAGTCTTTGCAGGGAAAGAAGCAACTTGCCAGAGTGCCCAACAGCAGCATGCTTTTCTTTTATTTACTGGGAAACATGTTTGCTTGACGTTAGCATTCAGTTCAGTACATTATGAATACATTCGAAATGTTGAAACGTGCTGGAACAACAGGTGGGGTCCTGGATTCACACCTGCGGGATCAGAGGGAGCGGCAGCAGTGAAGGGGGTCCCGCAGCGCGCCACGCTTCAGGGTCAGGAACAGTTTCGGACCTGTCGTTCTGGGTGCAGTTTCAGTTTGACTTGATGACGCTGTGCATCAGGGAGAGAGAGGGGGGGAGGTTGGTCACGCTCGTCACAACAACAGCCTTGAACCTGAACCACTGACAAACGATGGATTGATGCGCCGCTTTTTCTTCGGGATGAATTCGACTCCCTCCACTTCTGTTGACACATGGATGAACACATGAACGTTCTGCTGAGTGATGTAGCTCTCTCTGGAGGGATGTAGATGCGCTTGTTTTTGTCCAAGTGAGAAGAGACGACAGCGAGCAAAACTTCAAATATTTGCGATGATGTACATTTTTCTGCATCGCGCAGAGATCAAGCAGCAGTACATCGAGTATATTCGATACATCTGATACTGGGGGTCAGATTCACTAGCATGCATTCAGCCTCCAAAAACCTGTGGACTCTGCAGCCCAGCCATGAAGCACAGGGTGGGAAAAAAAAACATGCAAGCGCTCCATCGGCAGCGTGCACAACTGACCGTTTGGCCACATTCATTGTAAGAACATCAAAAAAATAACACAGCACAACTTCCTTGCCAAGCCTGAAGTTGGGTGACAAACAGCCACTTTCCTCCTCCCCCCTCCACCCCCGTCTCCTGGATCAGCCATAAGACGATTTCAATGACATGCAGAAGATCAACTGTTGGGAGAGTGAGGACTGCAAGACAGGGGCTTAGAATCGCGGCCGGATCAGAATGAGATGAACATACAATCAGAGGCAAAGCCACACGGGCTTATCTGCCCTTTCACGATGGCTGTCATCATTTGAGAGTTCCCTCGGCTGCTCCTCCGCCAAGATGAGAAGGCTTTCTGGCAGAACCGGAAAGTTTCTCTCTCTCTCTCTCCTTCTCTCTCGTTCCCCCTTTTTCTCTCTCTCTCTCTCTCTCCTTTTTTTTTGCTTCAGGAAAAGTTCTGGAGGAAACTTGCAGCGTGCCACAAAAGAACACATGAAAGTCACAGCGAAAAGAAAAAAAAAAAGGAGGGGGGGGCAAAAACGAGAAGTCAGGAGGTGTCAACCTGGGTGAGAATAACGGAATCAAACACAAGGAGGGTGAGACATCAGGCTGCAGGGCATACAGAGTAAGATTAAATAATACATGGATCTATGGTGGCTTTACAACACACGGCAGCTTTAAAATAAAGTTTTTCCTATTACACGCCGCTCCCCTCTCTCTCTCCCTCTCCCTCTCTCCCTCTCTCCCTCCCTCTCTCTCTCTCTCCTCCCCGCGCCTCAATTTGATCTATTTTTCTGATAGTCTTCACCGCGAAAACACACATTCCCTTCCAAGCCCTCCTGCTGTGATATTTCATGGCTGCATACAGTATGTAGCTTAATGTAAACTTGCTCTATCCTTCCAAAAACAGAGCCACCTCCCTCGAGTGTCATTTTGATGTGCGCTACTGATGGATTGTTGGCGCGCTCGGGCATATGTCACGTATACTTCATACAAAACCCCCCGTTTGGCACCAGTGTTGTCGGGCTGTGTGGGAGATCTGTAACATGAAATGGCTCCATTTCAGCGCACATCACTGAACATATCCCATACAAGGCTGCGGCCAGTGTTTATAGCGTACCCCCCTGTGAGGCGCTGGCATCCAGTAGCGGCTCTATATCTGAGACAGTATGGTGGCTGGTGTAGTCTTTTTCCCAGGCGGGGCCCTGCTATGCGAGGTGATTAGAGCATCTCTGTCAGTGGCTGAGGGGACAGATGGAGCAACAGAGGACTTTCTGGAGAGGCTATGGTAATTAGGAGTGAAAGGAGAGGAAAAATGGCGGGCTTCAGAGCGCCCGGGTTCAGGGACGAGCTTTAAACAACGCCATTCAAGTGGCGCGGGGACTTGTCGGCCCTTTGGCCAGTCAACATGGCAATTGTTGTGCTCGTGTTAACATGTTTGCGCCTGCTGTGAGCGTCTCCCCGCTGCAACGGCTGCCGTCTTACCAAACTATTCATGGTATATGCAGAGAGCTTCTGCCTCCTAAACGCTGCACAATGAAGGGACAATATAGACAAACAAACTCAATACTTAACGCCGTTTTACCATGTCAATGCTGGTTAACGATTACCACTGCTTTGAACAAAGGCTCCTCAACCATTAGCATTCTTCATGCAAGGGCAACAAACACATTGTTGTTTTTTTTGTCATTACTGTGTTTTTATGAGGGTTTTTTCTTTTTTTTTAACCAGAATTTTTATTAACAAGCACGATAATTAATCGACTTGTGCGTTCGCACTCAATAGAAGTGCTAGCTGCTATACTTTATATGCAAATTTTAAGGTGCTGTTCTTGGATAAAAAGAGTTGAACGTCCAGCAAACATGTCCAACAATTATTGCCTCCATCAAGTATCACAGGTCCCTGATGACCGTAGAAACGGCTCGCAGCAGCACGTGTAAGTTCGCGTCGCTGACTGCGTCTGGGAGTCGCTCTGCTATGGAGCGATGTTATTAGCGTGGAGGCAGAATGATTGGAAGTGGATTCGTCCAAGAGAAAGAAAAAAAGCCCTCCCTCCCTCCCTCCCTCCCTCCCTCCATCAGGATCACTAAAGTGATATCTCAGTTTGGGTGTAAAGTTGTAAAGAGCATCCTTTGAACTGACGCGTCAATCAGATGCGCCATTGTTGCCCGGGATGTTTTTGGAGGCTTTCACCGCGGGACCCGCGCTCGTTACGCCGAGCGCAGTTCGTTCCGGCTCCTCTGGAACGCGCGGCGACTCCTCGGAGTTTAGCAAATGACCAAAAAAAGTCACACTCAGACCTTGTCGTGCGGCCAAACGCTTCATTTTTTGAGGGTTTTGACGGATTTCTGTCCCGATTTCAGACTCTTTGATTCCGTGCACCTCACAGTGAGTCGCTGAAGCCCGGACAGACAATCCTGTGAGGATCTTGCGTGGCTCATTCAAATGAGGAAACGTTTTTTGGGTTCTTTTTTTTAAAATAATTTCGGGCTTTGAAAAAAACAGTTATTGATCTTTGGGATGAGGGAAGAAAAAAACACACCAATTCCAGACTCCTCTCACTTAATTGAAACGGTGTAAGAACGCGGCATTGGCCCGTCCCCGGTGGAAACAATCCGTCCCCCCCCCCGCTGCTCCACACGCGGAGGGGACAGTCGTCGTCGCCGCCGCCGCGTGATTAATTGCTTTGTCAACTATCAATCTCCAGCGCCGCCGAATAGCCACAGGACCTGCAGCCAGCAGGTTGCACGGCGGCGCGGTGGCATTGAAATCCCCACGGGGCACATATTAATGAGGCGACAGCCCCAGTTAACAATTCGCCATTAAAATGTAATGCATTCTTTAATTAATTAAGCGCTCATTTATAAACAGCCACCTCTTCTCTACCCACTCCAAATTTGACCTAACAATGGAGTATTTAATGTTTTATGGTGGGAGCAGAACATATTTAAATGTCATTAATACACGAACAGCAAGATAAACATACTCAAAAATTCTATTAGCAGGAGGGAGGCGGTGCCTCCGTGAAGACTCCCCCCCCCCCTTTTTTTAACCAAATAATTCAAAATTAATCTAACATTACAGCCGGCATGCCAGCTCTTGGATTTCACTTAAATAAGAAATATGAGGTGAATATTTTTAGCCTGAGAGTAGGTAGACTATCACTCTTTTAGGAGACACACACACACACGCAGACACACACACACAGGCACACACAACATGAAATGATTATCTTCCAACTCTTCCAGATATCAACTAACTGAGGATCTAATTTCATGTCACACATGCTTAATGAAAAAAAAAAAAAAATCAAATTGGCTCCCAAATTGGTTGGTCACTCCAACATTGGAAAAATAGGTCAAAGTTTCTCCAATCCAAAGTGTCCGCTAGGCTCTATGATTGCAGATTGATATGTGGGGGAGGGCTTTTTTTTTTTTTTTTTCATCTCCTGGCAAAGCACAAGCTTGAGATCCCAGGCACAGTAGGCGCTAAAGGTATGTTTCTACCCGGCTACAGAGGAGAGCCCAATCAAAAAGTCACGAGAAAAAAATTGGCAAAAAGCGCTCGTAACATTTCGACGATGAGATAATATTTATTTTTTGCTGCGCTGACGTCTTATTCTTGGAGAGGAACAGGGTTTTTTTTTTTTTTTGCGTCCCGTGGGTTGTTCCAGGTGAACTGATCCTGCTGCAGCGCTGGCTCTTCGGATCCTGGTGTTGTTGCAAAACGTTAGCAGAGGTATAAAAAAAAAAAAAAGAAAGAAAGCGGTGCCGCGGTGGGCTCCGAGACCCCCCCCCCCTTCCCCCCTTTGTGTTCGGCGTGTAATTGGACGCCGCCGATGGCTGGTTCCAGGCCGGCGTGCGCGTGGCAGCGCCGCGGCGCCGGTGTTTTGGGCGAAATTAGTCGGGTTCAGCTGAGCCAAACTGTTCCGCCGTAATCATTTTGATGTTAATGATGTCTGCCGGAACTGCCGCGTCACCCCCCCCCCCACCACCACCACCCCTCCCGTGATTTAATCAAACCTAATTTGGGTCAGTCCGTTTTGGCCGCAGCTGAGCACCTCGACATCATCATTACGCTCCTCCAGCCCCAACCTCTGCGCCCCGCCTCGCCTCCTCGGACTCGCCAGAGAACAGCCCACCCCCACCACCTCCACCACCTCCACCACCTCCACCACCACCACCACCACCACCACCTCTGAAAACAGCTGCTCGTCATCTGTCTTGTCCCAGCCTCGTCCCTGCTTTCGGACATGGGGCTCCTGTCACGTTGGCGCAGGTTTTTTTTTTTTTGGGGGGGGGGGGGTTCTGAATTTTTCACCATGATCCGAATCAGAAATGAGACTTTGTGTTTAAGATTTCACTTCCAAGCTCTCCCTGCCTGTGGGACCTGCTCCTTGGGCTTTTCATCAGCTGCCATTTTCGACGGCATGCAGTAATTTCATGGCTCATTGCAAGCGCTGAAAACCTTTGAAACTGCAAATGTTAACTTTGCCTGGCCTGGAGCCATTTAGGAAGCGATTAATTTAGCAAACAGAAGTGAGCCACTTTCTCCTCCTAGCCGGCGCATAATTTTGGGGGGCTTCTATCTGTATTTGAGTAAGAGTGAGCAATGTAATGACGGTTGCTGTAATTGTGGCGGTGTGAAAAAAAAAAAACGGTTCCCTACCTGAGCCTCGGCGTATCGCGCTCATCTCTGCTGAGCTGAACCTCGACGGGCTGGTACAGTGAGAGCACACGCAGATTGAGAAGAGGTGGAATCACTTACAACATGCTTGACCTTATTTCTTGTCGCGAGTTGCTAAAGCGTGCGAGGAGAACATGTTTGTTTGCAATTTTCGCCACCTTGCCGGGGCGCATTTGCAAGCCACTGACTGAGCACGGCGCGACGTTTCTCCCCCCCCGCCCACCACCAACCACCACCACCACCACCACCACCACCACCACCCCTCCATATCTGCGATGCGATACCGCGGCAACAATTCAATTTAGAGGAAGAAGTATAGGCGGCGTTTGGGAGTGTGAAGCTTTTTTGGCGGTGGCGCGCTCAGGAAATAGTGCGGATCCCAGTGAGAGGCTCTCAGTGTTTGCCCAGTATTCCTGGAGGCTTGTTTTGTCACAGACTCTGTGCAGCAAGGCATGGGAGAGGCAGAAGGCAGCGGGTCGGCCAGCCTTCCCCCACAGCTGTCCTCCTCCATCCTGGCACTCGGCGCCACCAAGCCAATATGAAAACAAATTCTCGGCCCTCTTTGCAATTAATTTTCCTTTGCGACGGGGTGGGGTGGAGGGGGGGAGAATCAGTCTTGACAACATAACATATAGCAGGTTGTGTACAGAAAATCTGGCTGTACACAGAAGCAGAACAACCTCACAAAAATCTGTTTGTCCCCCAAGAGTAATTTTTCACTCTGCTGGGAGCAGTTGTCTCGCACATATTCCTCCTCATGCGCGTATAGATCGGTGCATTCTATTGGAAGTGGCGGCGAAGTAACCGGGCGTTCAAGGTCTTCAAGATGTTTTTATTTTATCCGATGAAATGTTGTCTTCTTTATTCTGGATAAAGACTTTGAAACAGGTCTTTAAGGTGTTTTATCATACAGGAAAAGTAAGAGGTTCATGTAAAAAGGCCTCATGTTGGCAGAGACGGTATTGTGAAGATATGTGTGTTTGGGGGGGGGGAGTGAAGTGGGTCAAAAAAAACCAAAACAACCCAGAAATATTAGAGAACTGAAGGTGTAATAGCAACACACAGTGATCCGAACTCCTGGTCTGACGCTTGCACTGTGTGTGTGTGTGTGTGTGTGTGTGTGTGTGTGTGTGTGTGTGTGTGTGTGCGCGTGTGTGTGTGTGTGCGCGTGTGTGTGCGTGCGCGCCCGCGCTGTGTTTAGGAAACGACTGCTTCCTTACCTGGATGCCCTGTAACCACATCTGCATCCTGTTGTACCACGGCCACGCTGCAATCTCCCCCACACCATTAATTTTACTGAAAGCCATTCACAATGAGCATGAGATACTGGGCAGCGGTGTTCAAACGTTTTCTTCCCCCTTCTTATCATAAAGGTCCCACATGTCTTGGCAATATCCCCAAAATAAAAAAAAAAAAATAAAAAAAATAATAATAATAAAAAAAAAAACAGCCCAGAAGATAAATTTGTCCTAATTACGTCCCTCGAACAATGTTGTTTGACGGCCAAAGACATCAAATTAAATACCATTTTGATTCCGCAAAAGTGGTGTCAAGGTCTTATATTTTCATTGCAGGTACATTGACTGATAAATATGAGGGAGAGAACAGTAATTATAGGGTGGAAATGACATCAGAAATTAGGCAAATTGTGAAAGGGTTTGCCTTTAAATGGGTTTGAGCCACGAATTAAAAAGACCATTAACTGGGAGAGAGGCAGGTGTTATCCTCACTGCCCAAAACAAAACAAACAGAGAGAGGGGGGGAGAGTGTGTGTGTGTGTGTGTGTGTGTGTGTGTGTGTGTGTGTGTGTGTGTGTGTGTGTGTGTGTGTGTGTGT
>JAUESF010000008.1:13237288-13284029 GCA_032274765.1 Malacoctenus tetranemus | reverse complement strand
CCCCCCCCGCGCCCAGAGAGAGAGAAAATGCTGAGCTTAAAAATACTGCTTTGAAAAGGAGGGGATGGATGTAGCATGACTGGATGTATGACTGACTGTAATTATGCGTCTCCCGCCTACCCACCACCACCACCACCACCACCACACTTCTACTTAGCCATCAGAATGAGAATTAGAGGCAGCGAGACGCACTGCTGGACAGGCGTCAGGGAGGGAGAAGGAGGCAGACTTTGAGTTTTATGGGAGGAAAAGAGCCTCTTGCATACATGGAAGAGGGGGGGGGACGGCTGAGCTGCAGAGGAGCTGATGTGAGACATGATGCCCATTTCATGTTTTACTAAACCGCAGCCCGAGTGCTTTTCCAACTTATCGGAGGACTTGGACACCGTGTCCTAATCTCTAACCGCGAAAATGGCAAGCGAGCGCCGGGGCCTGCTGCACGCACGCGACGCCCGGGGGAAACGCGACGCCGGGGGGGAAACGCGCCTCCGTGTACGCGCATTGTGTCCGCTCGTGCTCCATTATCGGTTCCCCCGGATCAACTTGTTGCCACCTTGTTTTTCCTGACGTCTCAATGAATTCGACCAGCCAATTAGGCGAGCGAGTGACACTGAGGCTTTTGGTGGCCCTCCTGTGTTGTCTCAATGGGCAGCGCGGAGTGGGCTCGAAATTAATCTTGGTGCATAATAATGCCATTCACTCTCTCATCATGGCTGCCATGAAAGGTCATTTCCCTTTTTAATTTTTCCCATTGTGCTGGAAAAGTCAGATGGGCATGTTATAATTTGAATAAAGAGGGGAATCAGACAATCAGATAGGGACATTCGAAATGACATGACTTCCCGTTCAAAGCGATTAAAAGCAAATTTATTTAGTTGGAGACTGTCTCCCCTTTAATCTCTTTGTAAATGTTCAGATAGGCCAGCATTCAGAAAGTTCTTTGTTATTCTTTGGCTTAAGTTTAAGCAGCTGTGATTATGATCACCAACAGATAATTTTTAATCACCACCGCCGCCGCGCTGCTGCGCGCGTGCATCTGAATAGGGTGTGTAATGGCCGTTACATAAAGAGAGAGTGAAGCCTTTTAATGAGGTGGGCTAACTCGGAACATGCCCACCTGCTTTGGTGATTCCATTGAAGTACCTCCATACCATTTCCCTTTTGCTGAGTAACAACAAAAGCCTTTTTACAATCTACATCCTGTAATTGAACTTTTTTTTTCTCCCCCCCCCCTCGCATTTCATCTCCACTTTAGTAACTCGCGTCAAGTGCTGTCCACGTCCCTCCCCTCCCTCTGTAACCCCCCCTCCTCCCTCCATCCTCTTCCTGTTCACTGATTGTCTTTCTGTCTGGAAACCGTGCTGAATGACTCCCTATTAATCTGATAGCTGGCTCGTCCTCTGTTGTTCGGAGTGCTGGTGTCTCTGATGTGGAACACCCAGCGAGTTCCCCCCTCTTTTCTCTCCGCTCGTCTTCCACAAGTATGTCCTTAAGCGAAATCCGCGCGCTGATCTCCTCTTGTCTCGTGTTCATTTCTCGTCACGGATGTTTCACAATCAGCCGCTGATTCGAGAGATAGCGTGTCACGCTCCTCTGTTCATTTCCATGGACTGGCGCTGATAGGGATCTGACTCCCGTCTCTCTCTCATTCTCTCCCGCTCGCGCTCCTCTAGGCTAATTGGGAATGGTGTGCGTTAGCTAGCTAACTCCGCTAATGAACTTGTTCGCAGCCTTATCTGAACGCTCGCTCGTGTAAACCACACCCCACAGCCCCGCCGCCGCCGCCGCCGCCTCCTCCCACCGCTTTCTGGAAAATCCAGGGTTCGTTAAGACAGCAGTAATTGTGATCACAGCCATTTTGACTGGAAAGCGTCTGACACGCGGAGCGGCTCGGTGTACGCGCAGCCGCTCTGTCCTGCTACGAAGCTCTGACTCACAACATGGAGAGCAGGAGTCTGTGGTGGAATGGCAGAATCACACGTATCCTTCTATTGTACCCGCTTTCCTCCACCGATGAATGGAGTCTGATTGATTGATTTACTGTATCGCCAATCGCTCCTCACATTCCGATGGAGACGTGAACAAACTGCACGTGCAGGGATCCTGTTACTCACCTCCCACAATGCAAAGCTACCTTTGTGCAGCAGAGTGGAGTATTTGTAGAGTGTTGTGTTGGCTCGCATCTGTGGTCCTGTTCAAAGAGCAGTTGCAGTTTCACATTAAAGCCAGTTAACTAAGTGCAGCTTCTCAAGCTAAATTGATTGTGACTAATTTTAGCACACGGATGTAGAAAAAATTCCTCTGCAACAGGCCGCGCTTGATCTTTGATCTGCCAAGACATTCTGGTGAAGCCAAACAGCAGCAGGAACTCACACTCTCAGCAACCCAGGACAGCAGGAGCCTTCAAAATAAAAGCACCGGGCAGTTTCCTGAGTCTGCTCTCTCAGTGTTTTGTGTTGACACCCTGAGAGCAGGCAAAGCCTCGGACCCCCTTCATGATCACTGGTAGCTCTCTGAGAGGGTCCCACACCAGAGGATGGGAACCATTGACTCAGCCCAGACACATCAGAGCTTCATGTTTCTGCTCAGCTCTGCAAACTGAAAGATTGCCACTAAATTTAAGGATACCTGACATTTGAATCCAATACTTAAAATGTGTTTTTTTGAGACTTCATCAGGATGATTGTTAAGGATTGAACTATATTTTCACAATTAACGTTTCAGTGTCTTTAAATAAAGATGGTGAATTTTAGATGTGATCCTCTGTTCACCAGTCACACCCGCTCCAAACCTCCCTCACCTAAAACTGTTGTTAAACAGGTCCCGAGGCTTTGGCACAGCTCTGCAGAGTGCCAGCAAAAAGTCAAACCATGGTACTGTTGTCAGGTGGAGACACTGCAGAAGTCTGTGTTACAGACTGGTGAGGGGAGGGGGAGGGGGGCGGGGGTTGTTGTTTGCCAGGCAGATTGGTAAGAATAAAACACACTGTTGGTTCGGTCTCAGCGCTTTACAGACTTTGGAGTCGAAATAAGATGTCTCAGGCTCACATTTTCCCGGGACCCTCATCTTTCTGGAAGTCTGCGTCTGACACAGAACCTCAGGGACAGCGCGGGGGAACAATAGGCAATCAGCTTACCTACTGTCGCTCCAAATCTCACATTGATTAAATTGAATTATTTGATCTGCTGCCAAGGAAGCAGCGCCTTGTGGCCCCGTTTTTTTTTTTTTTTACATGCAGTGAGCCCGAGATACGAGACGCGAAGATAAGTTTCCCCCCAAAACAACACTTGGAAGTCAGGGCGAAAAAAGGGAGGGGGGGGGGATGAGGGCGGCAGAGTGGCAACAAGAGCGATGTGATCACCTTGTCCACAAATCTCTCCTCCTGGCCGTCCCCCGACGGCCGGTGCGGCCCAGCTTGCTCAGCTCTCGCTGCCAGCTGGGAAACAGCCAGGGCGAGGCAGGGGTCACGCGAAGGAGTGGCCATCTGAGAATCTACCTGACGGCGAGACACAGACGGAGAGACCCCCCCACTCCCCACCCGCCCACCCAACACACACACATGCACAGAAAAATGATATCCATCTTCATCCACCCCCCCTTCCCACTCTTTCAAGACATCAAACACGCACACGCTGAAAACGCAGCTTCACTCAGATGTAAAAAGTCTCGAGTCTCATTTTTGACTCCAGCCAACCCAGAAGGGGTCCGTGGCCAATCCGTCTTCCTCTGGTCTCCGAAGGAAAAAAAAAGAAACAATCACCATTTCAGGTTTAATGCACATATGTCATGCTAGGAGAATTGGGGGGGGACCAGATGGCCACGATACTGTGGCAGGTGCCTCAACAAATGTTTGCGGTCGCCCGTGCTGCTATTTTTATCGTGGCGAAACACAGACATGCAAATATTTGCAAAAGGACAGTGCCCCCCCTCCCTCCCCTCCCCCCTCTCTCTTTTTGTCGGGAGTCAAAGTGATCACTAAAATAAACAGATGGGATTAAACCTTTCGGGTGTCAGTCACCTGAGCGCCGACATTCCCCCAGTTAGTGGAAGGAAAGCGAGGACGGTGGCGACACCGACGTTACACCGTCCCCCCCTAATTCCAATCAGCAGTTCATTAAGAGGGGGTGTCCCGAGCTGTGCACGTTTTGCCCCCCTGCTGAACTGAAAACTAAAGCCAAACTTTATTGCCAACGCAGGGGGATGAGAGAGAGAGAGGCAGAGAGAGAGAGAGAGAGAGAGAGAGAAAACAACACAACTCTTTAAATTCCTGCACAGCAACAGTCCCAATTTCAGCACAGTTCAGTCAGGTTGCTCTGGGTAAACAAGGCATTTTCCCAACTCGACACCCGAGTCCATTATAAAGTCAGGGTGTCGTCAAGGAAGGAGGGGCGAGCCGAAATGAGGGGAGAGAGACAAACGGAGCGCCCAGATGCAGATTAGGCGGCAGAAGATGAGGGTGTAAAAGGGATTTAATGGTAGGATGGATTAGAGAAATCCTTGTAACAATGTTAAATAATTATGGTTCCAGCCGAGATCAAAGCGCCATTGATTGAACCCCTCAAGCCTTCAGCGCAGTCTTGGAAAGCAAAGATTGGTAAACTAGTGCTCAGACCACTCCGGCTGCTCCAGTTAAATTGGATTGGAAATATTAGGATATAGATGAATCCTTCAGGAGGCTTTTCGCAAAGCTTTTGTCACCGGAAATGTAGCTTGGGAGCGGTATGAAAGGTTTGATAGTGTACTGTCTCGACAGAATCATAAGACGAGGGTGTCGCAGCTGTCTCCACTGATACCTAAGCGTTTTAAGTAGACTTATAGACACACTTGACTGTTATATCAGCAAACTGAAAAAACTTTCAGCGCAGCCTTTCATTCAAGGTTTTATTTTTTTTTATTTTTTTCCCTCCCCCCCCCCACCCCCCCTCACCCTCCTCCTCCTCCTCCTCCTTCTCTTTTGCCTCCCCTCCTTCGTCTTGTAATCAAGAAATTTGGACGTGCATCATGGCAATTCTCCCGCAGAAAGAGGAAGGTTTTTATCTCGCTCCTCCAGGGGTTTATTCAAAGTCTTCTGACAAGTCTCACAAAACATGAATGACACTGAGATTGCTGATACTGATGATGAAAGTCCATCATCAGCTTCCCCGTGAGTTCCCGGGCCCTGAGTGATGTAAAATTAAATTGCAATCAAAGTGCCGCGTGTAAACATTGTCTGCCTCCCTCTTTTCTCCAAATACATTTATTTCTTAAGAGATTGCGGATGAAGGCTTTATATTGTATGCATCACCTGTGTGCGCGGAGAAAAAACACCCCCCCCTCCTCCTCCTCCACCACCTCCACCTCCACCACCACCACCACCACCACCTCCTGCGCCACACACACTCACAGATGCACAATGTGTGATTATAATGATGAAATATGCAACAAGAGATTAGACAAATCACTGTACTCCGATGCCGCGTTGCCTTGATGCAAATTTAGTCACTGATCCGCTATACTAAGAGGCTTTATGCAGGAACTTCATGGTTGTTAGTTATATAATCTAAAATAGGGCAAAATGCAATCACTGTTCTTATCATCTGAGGAAGACGTCACTATATTCAGTGCGAGTTTTGTGCGCCAACGTGGGCCGTGGCACCCCGAGAATGCCCTTAATAAGATAATTCACTCCCAGCCGCTTTGCCCGCTCCTCAGCCGAATTTGCGTCCACTCACAATGCCGGCGTCTTTTTTTTCATTCTTTCATTCTTTCTTTCTTTTTTAACTCCGATTACTATTTCACATGTGCATCAGTGCAGAGAATTCAAGCAAAGAAGAAGATCCATAGCTAAACATGACCGTCTCAAAGCGCGGCTGGTGGTGCTTCTGCCCCCCCCACCCCCCACCCTCCCCTACGGAGACTTGACACCCATCGCGTCTTCCTTTAGCTCCTCCGAATGTGTTTGTTCTGCAATGCTTACCCTCCCAGGCGCCGCAGCTGCACACGCTCTTTTTTTTTTCTTTCCCCCGTCCTCTCCTAAGAGGTATCATTGTAATTGGTTGAATATTTGATGTGTGTATTTAGCATTAACATGGAGACTCTCGTGCGAGCTGCGCTGGGGGGATAGAACGCTGGGTAAACTGTGGGGGTGCTCGACTGAAACTTACTGGCACGTGGAATTCCTCATTTTCTTCCGGTCCCCCCCCCCACACCCTTTTTTTTTTTTAAACACAACTGTTCTTTGAGCGTCTCTGGGTTTGTGGGGGGTTTTTTTTGGTTACTTTTCATGCATGAGTTTGCGTTCTGGCGCAAAAATTTTGTCGCCAGTGTTTTCAGATAGCAGCGTATTCATATGCATGCGGAGAAATTTTACTTTCATTCACTTTGGTTTCGCCAACTGACGTTGTTTGGCTATTCTCCTGTCCAAACTGTGTCACGGCCCAAAACCTCTTTTTCCTCCTGCTTACTGCTGCCTCCGACACACACACACACACGCACGCGCGCGCGCGCACTTACTTCTAATTTATAGGAGTAAAAATGGCCCCTTAGCGAGTTCAACCCAGCCTTCGAAATGATCCACAGCATGAACGAAGAATACAAATGACATTCTATTTATTTCAATGTGAATAACTTCTGTTCCTAATTTGAGCAGCAAATACTGAAGCAGTAGTGCACCTTGTAAAGTTCACCTAGCAGCACTGAGGTCAAATACGAAGCAGCAGATGGCAACGACGTTTCTGACGGTGGAGTCGATTGGAAGCTAGTTAGCATGTAGCCTCTCGAAACATAGCAGTGGTGAGTTTGCAAAGCTGGAGGCTGCAGGAATCGTGTGTTCTGTGAAGCGACAGCTGTTTGCACACATCAGTGTACACATTTTAGAAGAACTGCATTTAAGTTTAAGTTAAAGCAGGGCATTATTGTGAAAGCATGACGAGTTTCAGGTGTTGCTTTGTCAGAATTTAGCCAAAGACCTCAAAGACATTTGGGGGGGTCGTCATTATTCCAGGTTATGAGGCTGTTAGCTCACAGGTCACATTTGACCCTGCTGTCCTTTGGCTTCCACGCTGATCAGTATCGATGTCGGAGCAGTGACCACGTGTGAAGGCCTCCCATTGGGGGGGGACAAACAGCTGGGTCCCCAGCTCGCCCCTCCCTGGGTCACATCCTTCCTTTTTGTCTGTGTGGTGGGTGGCGAGGACAGGGAGGGAGGGGGGCGGCGCGGGGGAACTGCTTGTCAAGTGAATTAAAATAGCAAATAATAGTAATAATAATGATACCGAAAAGTTAATAAAAAATGGCATGTTCCTCCCTGATTGTGCGAGTGTTGTGGTATTCAATTATGCAATTTTCATTGGCATATTAATCATCTTTTCAACAAACAAGCCGCCGTTAATTAAAGCAAAGCATGGATAAAGACGTGTTGCCGGATCATCACTCCGTTTATCACCGCGCGCAGACCCGCAGTTAAGTAAATTCAGGCTGTGAGATGAATTTCAATGGTCTCCCCCCCCCCGTTTCTTCCTCTCTGTGTTTGTGTATGTGTGCGGAGCTAGCCGTTTTATTTATGCGCATTGTGTCGGAGGCGGGGTTTGTGACGTCTCGTGTCGCGGACTCGCGCACGTCTGTGTGTGTGGGAAATTGAATTCTTTCTTTGGAGTGGGGGGGAAGGAGGAAGGGGTGGGGGGGGGACCATCGTGTAACCACCAGTTGTGAATGAGTTTAATTGTTTCACACAGACCTCCAGTTCATGTGTCGGGCTGTTTCCGTTTGATCTCTTTGTTCCTGCGCCGATTTTGAATGTAAAATTCTCTTTGATGAGAGCGACTTACTGCTAAGATTGTTCCGGCCGCACTCGCGCCGTTTTAGACTCGCCTCTCGCCTCTTCGGCGTCCGCACGGGGCGTCGCAGGCGAGGTCGGAAGGAAGTCTCTGACACGTCTGTGTGCGCACGGACAGGCTCCTGCCCCATTCTTCTTCTTCTTCTCTTTTTTTTTTTTTTCTTCCCCGGCTTTTTTTGTGCCGCCTCTGTGCCTTGCTCATTGGTGGGAGGGGATGGAGATTATTCAGGATCTGGTAAGATATGGGCTGCCTCTCTAATCATAGCCCGCTGCCTCTACTGTCATTCAGTCACTAAATAGAAGTAAAGGGGGGAGGTGGGGAGGGGAGGGGGGGGGTGTCTTGGTGGCGGGAGCAGCCAGACAGCCGTGCGAGTGCTCGAGTTCAGAGAAGGGAGGAAGAAGGGGAAAAAAACTGGAAGGCATCTGTAGACACGTCGCCTGTCCCTGTCCCTCATTGTGGGAGCAACTTTATCAGCAGCAGCCGCTCACCCACTTACTAAACTGGAGGGCCAGTCGCCTCTTAACTTAAACATAAGATCTTTGTGGTTTGAAGCACTCGGCTGCTCTGCGCCCCAACGTGGATCTGAAAGGCGAACACGACTCCAGTGTCGCCGGGCGCCCATCACAAAATCGCACCTCATGGGGAAAAAAAAAAAACTTGTTTGTGCTGCGTTAGCTCGAATCTAAATGCACTCAAACAGACTGTTGCACTGGAGGAAGATCCAACCCCCACCTCCTCCTCTCCTCCTCTCCTCTCTCTACTCCTCTCAAACCGCCATCACCTCAAAAGGAGGGGGGGGGCAGATGATGGCGAGAGGGAGAGTGGGAGAGAGATGGAGAAAGAGGAGGAGGAGTGAGAGAGAGAGAGAGAGAGAGAAGGAAAGAGAGGGGGAGAGAAAAGTCAAAAACCTTCACATAACAATGCCGGAGAAAAATCAGAACATTTTCCACCGAAAGATGGGCCATTTCCAAATCCTTGTGCCCTATCAGACAAATTAAAGTAAATCAAGCATGAAATGAAGCAGAAGAGCCCGGAGATAAGGCTCCTTTAAGTCGTTTACAGATTAGGACAGAGAGAGAGAGAGAGAGAGAGAGAGAGAGGGAGAGGGAGAGAGAGAGAGGGAGAGAGGTGCATCTGGTCTCTGGCAGTGAAGGAGGCTAGTTTCTCATTTCACAATAGCAGCCTGTGTATAGGATTACTCTCCCCTGTCACCGACATGAGGAGCAGTGGGGGAATAGACGTGCACGAAATGTCTCTAAATGTGCCCCCCCCCTCCCCTCCACAAATATTCCAACCGCACCCCTCCACCACCCCCTAAAAAAAAACAACCTCTCAGAGGTCGGCAAAAGATGTGACACCCGATAACCAAAAGGTGTGCGACCCCGGTGTAGCGCCCTGATTTGTTTGTCGTTTCTGTCGCCTCTTCACCTTTTCTTATGCTCAAGTGGCTTCATCACCGCGCAGCTTAAACATTCAAATGAATGCAGGATTGGCCGAGCGGCGTCACGTGACTGTACGGCTGTCAGCTCCTGTGCGCGCGTTTTTAAGCACGGCCTCAGATCAGGTTTTAAGAGGGGAAGGTGGGAAGGGGTGGGGGGGGTAGAAGGAGGTGCTGTCGGAGAGAGGGGGCAGAGGGGTGGGGAGGGGGTGTATTGTGCGAGCGATTCTCGAAAAATGTTTTAATGTTGCGTCGCTCTGTAAACTGGGTTGTTTAATATGTACGTGGCACTTCTATTTTCTGTCTTACATCAACAGATTAATTGCTGTTTTATTTTAGCGCTCGCAAATAATCAAAACATAATTATGGAGCTAGTTGCTCATGAAGGAATGATATTTTTGAACGTTCACACACACACGCACACACACACACACACACACACACACACGAACACACGAACACACAGGCACTCCCATCTCATTCATGCATGCACGCAAACAACCCCCCCTCCACCCCCGCTCCATCTCCACTCTCTCTCTCTCTCTCTCTCTCTCTCTCTCTCTCTCTCTCTCTCTCTCTAACACACACTCTCACACACATACACAAGCACCCACACAAGGCACGGGTGCGCTGCTCTTTGATGCCGCCCCGTTGAGCGCTGGCTGGATTTTGTTTCACTCCTCCGGTGTATCTTTTTCTGGGAGCGATGAGAGGTGGGCCCCGGCCCCCGGCGCTCGGCCCCCCCGAGCCACTTCCGAGAGCGACGAAAAAAAGCTGCCCCCCCCCCCCGTCGCCCGGGGTAGCTGCTGCTCTCCGGAGCCGCGACCTTGACCTTCCCCTGGCCCAAAGTCTTAGGTTTAGCTCCTTTATCGCTCCATCTCCAGGCATTTAAAAATACTCCTGAAACTCAATGATTTAACCCGCTTTTACGCTGTTCACATCAAAACTGGATGAAAAAAAAAAAAAAGCTTAATCCATCTTATCTGTTGACTGTCAAACTGCTCCGGCTAAAACCTACTCACAAAAGACAACTAGGTCACCCAGGGAAGAAGAAGAAGAAACAGTCTTCCCTCTTACCCAGGGGAAGTTGCAGGCTGGTAATTGACTTGGGAGGAGATTCAGGAGCGCTTTTAAAAATAGTCTCCTCCTGAATTAACCGCTGAATATCAAGAAGGTAGCAATGTTTATTTGTGGTCCCTCCCTCCCTCCCCCCCTTTTTAAAAGTCACTTGGTTCAACATTCAAGTCTCAAGCTTTCAACGTAAAGAAGAAAAAAAAGCACCCTCCTATACTTTGTTTTGTTTTTTCACTAAATTTACGAGCGGAGTAAACGAACCAAGCAGCGACTTCCTTCTGAGTCTTGTTATCCATCCGTCTCGGATACATGCGTTCCCCACCGCGCGCGTGCCATCAATTACTCATCCGCCCTGACACTCCCAGGTAGAGTAATGTCTTTCTGATGGTTCAGAAATTTTAAAGAAAAACATTTAAAACAATCAGATCCCCCCCCGGGCGGCAGTGGTGTGTGTCCTCTAGATGTTGTCGGCGATAGGGGGGGCCGGTATCTCGGCGCGGGGACAGTCATTCTTTAAGTTTCGCTGTCTCCGTTTACATGCCATCAATGGAGGAAATTGCCGCGCTTCCCCCCCCCCGCCAAGATGGATGTCTCCGAGATGGTTGTCGGCCTGCCGCGCCGCTTAACTTCGCCGGGGCTTTTGATGAGACGGAGTGGTTGACAGCTGGTATATTTCAATTGTTCAATGACGCCAAACAACGGTCTCCGTGCTGATAATGTACGGCTGAAGTTATTGCCTGTGCGTGTGTGTGTGCGCGTGCACGCTGGCGGCACTCGCGCTGAACTTTGTCTTTTTTTCCCTTTGTTTTCCGTCGAGAACTGAAGTTCAAGCTTCGACGGAGGAAATGGAAACACTTCCAGGGGTCTGAACCCCAGGAAGTCATTCCCCTTCCTTAAAATCACCAGGTCTTAACGCACTATTAAACCTGATTTCATCAATTCTTATCAGGTGAAATTAACTTGCTTCATGGACTTCTCTCTGAATTAGTGTCCTTGTCTTCTATTTATGCCATCCTTTTTCTTTTCTTTTGCACTGCACTAGTCAGTATAGGTTATTCAAATAGACACTGTGTGCAGAGTTATTTGAAGTTAGATCCTCAAATTTACACCTCGCTATTGACATCTGCTCCCCGGTGAGCGCAGACATCTCAGGGCAAACAGTGAGGGGACGGATGGTCAAATACATTCACCACAATGGCAAATTTAATGTCAACAGTTACTTATAGTGTTACTACACGATTTTGAAGGGCGGGTGGGTTTAGGAATACCCAGAGAAGGTCCAGAAAAATACTCAGAGACATCATGCAAACACCTCACAGAAAGCCCACTGAGCCTGGAATGAAACGACAAGTGCGTCGCTTCATCTCTCCTGCTGTGGCCAGTGGCAGACTTGATCTGGAGCTGGATCACCGTCCTGCCCCCCCCCCGCCTACTTGGCTGCTGACCTGACTCGCTCTCGAAACGTATAAAGTAGATTCCTTGAGATCCGTGTGGGTGGTGAACGACTTTAGCTCTGATCCTAGATCCTCCCTGGGAGCAGCTTCATGTTAAAGAGCTTCAACTTTCAGGGAATGTTCCGTCTTATCAGTCGAGTTACATCCTGTTTCCATGTTTGTCGTGACATCATGTGACCTTTTTGAGACGACATCACCCTCTGTAGTTTATGCATAGATATTTTGCCATCATTAGAATCTCAGACTAACTTCTCCAAAACAGATAGCTATTGTCACACCTTGTTCAGACGTTGAGACCAAACACTTGTTTGTAGCTGAAAAAAACAAGACTTTGCAGGTAGCCAGTCGTTGCACTGATGAGTAGTCTCAGAGTCTTCATGCCAAAAAAGCCTCCACCACCTCCCACTACCATAACAGCCCCCAGTCCCCCAGTGCACCCCCCCCCCGTCCCCTCCAAGCCCTCACAGCCCAGCCAGTGTGGAGTGTCACTGCTAAAATGCCCCTAATCCTTTTGGCTTGTTTAACTCTTTCCCCCCAAAGCCGTCCGCTGCCTGAAAACAATCCTGACCCGAAGGGGTGAATCCCACCCCCCAACCCCCTTCCCTTCCCACAACGAGCCCCCTACCACTGCCGCCGCCACCACCACCCCACTCTCCCCCCTCCTCCTCCTCCTCCTCCTCCTCCTCCTCCTCCTCCTCCTCGTGTGTCCAAACTCATATGGTTGCCTGGAAACTTGCTCCCCAGCCACGCCGGGTCTGCAAGACTGTTTGGGGCCAAACGCAGTCACGTCTGAGCAGGGTGGGTTTTTTGGAGGAGGGGGGGGGGCGTGGACGGGAGTGGAAATGGGTGGGAAGAGGGGGGGGTAGAGATGAGGTGGCGCTGCTGGCAGTGGGGGTCCTCCCGCTGTATTAAAACAAGTGCCTTTCTCAAAGATAATAGTGCGGGCTGTGGGTTATAAATGATGCATTTTGCTCACGAGGACCCGATAATAGCGGTTTGGGTGGGAGGGGGAGAAAGTTCATCGCTCTCTTATCAAAGCTCCGTGACATTTCTCCTTCAGCTGTAAAATTTCATATCACATATCTGCTTTAAAGATGTGGCACCTTTTGTTGAACCGATACAGTGCATTCCATTTCACCCCATATGCCTCCCTCATGGTATATTAATTTATAGCCCATTTGCCGGCTCCATAACGCGGCCTATCAGCGGAGATGACTGGGATTCAGTGGGACATCTGTGAATTGCCGCGCACAGGTTATTGAACTTTGAGCAGCAGTCATTTATTTGCTTTGATTCAAAGGCGCTGCTTGATATCAAGAGGGATCGTCTGCCGTGTGAAGCTGGAGCACGTTCCCCCCCCCCCCTCTCTCTCTCTTGTCTCTCTTTGTTTCCCCCTTCCGCGTCCGCCCTTACTGTTAATACACTAACAATGACTGGATAAAGGTGAAGCCGAACCAGAAGCTCGCTTGGTGATCAGAGGCTTTCTCTCACCGCTGCAGGCAATTTCTTTTTCCTTGAACTTGGCTCTTTGAACTAGTTAGAGAAGTTGAATTCGCGTTGAAAAGAGCCCGAGCAGATCCGCCGCTTGAACAAATGTTAATCTGCGGAAGCCAGTTGATGATGTCGTTTGTCATATTTGACCATTAGCGGAGACCTTCCTCCAGGCCAGAAATTATAGAGAGAAAATTCACATCCACACGTTACGTGCATTAATAGAAACATTTGCGATGGGGCGGGAATGGACCGCAGACTTCCCAAGTTTTAAGGGATGAATACTTGAGTTTGCGGTCTTAAATGTGGTACTAATGGTTTTTGCATCGTATAAATTGGAGTTAAAGACTCGTGTCAAGCCAAGGAGAAATGTCTTGGAGGAAGAATACACACAGGGGGGAACGAAAAATCTTGGGGTTTTTTTCGTTTAATGATTCAGAGTGCAGGTCTGGCGCTATGGTTTGGGCGCTTTTGATCCGCGAGCTGATTAAAAAATCTGGGGATTTAAGGGGCTCCACAGTGATGCAGGAGTTGTGTTAAAACATAACAAGACGGCTTCCGTGGATAAAGCTGACGCTGAGTGTGAAACAGTGTAATTCAGTTGTACAACCTCAACACTGAGGCATTGTCATTCCTTGCAGGTTGGGCAGAGCTTCAGAGTGGGCTCAGGGACAACTTTTCGCAATGTCTTATTATGACATTGTTTGTCAAAGCAGCAACAGCCACGAGTAAACTACAACCCTCGTCTATGACTC
Source organism: Malacoctenus tetranemus (assembly GCA_032274765.1). Taxonomy (NCBI): domain Eukaryota; kingdom Metazoa; phylum Chordata; class Actinopteri; order Blenniiformes; family Labrisomidae; genus Malacoctenus; species Malacoctenus tetranemus. The sequence continues at coordinate 13,270,003 of JAUESF010000008.1, read as the reverse complement.
ATTTGAATTAGCTAGTTTAACTTAATTCAGTTGACGTCTGGTTGTCACGATTAAGTCGCAGCAGCGTCTCAAAACCCATAAGAAAACGTGTCAAATATCAAATATAAGATCCTTTTTCTTTTCTCGATTTTTGACTTCTGGATTCACTGCAGAGTTCCTCTGACTCCCCTCAGCTTTGATAGAAACTAACATGGGATCCAAAAACCACGTAACAGATTGTGGAGTCAGTCGACTTCCTCTCTGATACGTCGGCCCAAAAAAAAATCAGTTTGCATGGACGAGCTCCTTCATGGCTCGCACTGTGATTGAAAAAGTAAAGCGGAGTATTTCACCTCTCTGCCTGTCTGTCAATGGTCCACACCCATTAATTCCCTGAAATCATAGCAGGCTGGCATCCTGCCACCGAGAAACTCATTAGCATTCAGTCGTATGCCATTGAAGGCAGCGAGAGAGCGAGTTCCCCTGTTCCTGTGCACCATGACAGAAAAGAAAGACAGGACACGCATGCACACATTAAAAAAAAAATACAAAAAAAAACAAACAGATGCCAGCGTGGAGCATCTTGGGTGCTATCTGAGGAGGATCTCTCCACACAAAGGGACATTCATTGGTCTGCCAAGTATCTGTGGAGTGCAGGAACAGACCCTAGAGTCTAGCGACAGATGATGATCTTATCGAGGAAAGGGGGTGGGGGTAGGTGGTGGTGCTTTAAAGGCGGAGGAGGGGGTGGGGGGGGCATTTGTGGTAAAAAGGGGTGAAGGTGGTGGAGAGGTTTTTGGTCGGGATTCAGAGGAGGGGGTACCGCGCTCGAGCCACATCGCGGCTCGCGTTTCTTTGCCAAGTGTGTGGCATTTGAGAATTGGATGATGGGGGGGGGGAAACGCTGACGAGAGAACACAGGCGCCGAGTTTGTTAAATCTCCTAATAGGCCATTATGAGCTTTCCTCTTGCTTCAGTGTGCTGTTTTGCAGTTTTGCGGGTTAAACACTGTGACTTCTGTATTTGTTCTAAATTTATTTGTAATGAGTATAAGGTAATAGAGTTGGGATTTGGGGGCTTGTAAAGAATTGAATTATCACTGTGACATAAAGACTTTTTTTTTTCACAGCCATAATTACAAAAATTGTCAGTGGCTCAGCTGATAACAGAGCACATCTGTCAGTATATGTGTGTGTGTGTTTTTTTTCTTTCTCTTTTTTTTTTCTCTTTCTTGCATAAATGTGTAAAATGCTCATCGTGAACATACAGACAGCCCATGAAGGGAACTCATTATTCATCCACGGGTGTTTTTGTGGAGATCTTCCACTAGTATCTGCAACAGATGTGACAAGCCATCTGTGAGCCAAGGTCCTCAGGCAACATTTGGTGTGAGATGCACACAACTGGCACCTAAACATGGTCGACCACAAAAACCACACAAATTGAATCATACCCCCTTTTGTGCCGCTCCCCCCCCATCCGCTCCATCTCGCACCTACACTACCCGATACCCCCCTTTTTTTTTTTTTTCGTGACTCCACTCGTCCCACCCACAGGAGATAGGAGCGGCGAGGGGGAGAGTGGGAGTCGGTTCTGGCTGGGGATGGCTTGAGTTGTGTGTCAAACGGGGGCTAAACAGGAACTTGCATCCAAGCGGTTAAAGGCCGCGGGTCTTATCTGAGGACAAACAGAATGCATCAAGCGGTGGCTGTTGCTCTCAGTGATGACGACCAGCTGTGCACCAATGTTTAATTATTTCTCTGTAATGAGCTTACCCACCTTCCACTGCAGCACCAGGAAGACAGCATGCAACAGCAGGAACCAAGCGGGGGGGGGGGGGGGGGGCACCAGGCCGGGGGGGGGGGGAGGGGGTGGAATAACACTGTCCAGATTATGTTATTTTTCAAGGCTATTTCAAAAACTCCTCACTCCCAAACGAGAACCACCCGTTTAGTCACGTGTCGCTCGCTCGCCTTACATTTTTTTTGATCAAAACGTGACAAAGGTTAGGATTCGCGGGTGCATTTTTTTATGATGGGTGACATTTAGCTCCTTATTGTCGCTGGAGTGACCACCATTGATGGGCTGTGAGGTGTCATTTGTAGCGGACGGCGGCGTCAGCCCGACGGCGCGGTCATGTTTATGCATGCAAAGCGGACGCGTAAGCGCGCACACGGGCGCAGCGGGGCACAATGGCGTGCCGCAGATACACGGTTGATATTTACAGAGTAGAACAGGACTGAATAGGTCATTATAGCGCGCACGCATCAGAAAGTTCAGTGATCACTTCAGTCCATTAAGCCTGAACTGAATGCCCTGAATACCCCCCCCACCTCCCCCCCCAAAACCACGTGTGCTCGCAAACGGGTTAAAAGACACAATGTCAGCGACACATGTCGATGTATGCATAATAAGAATAATGCTGAACATTACAATGATTATTGTGTGGCTACAATAATATACATGTGTGCAGGTTGGCTCATTGCGAGGATGTCAAACTCGTTTTTAGTTCAGTGGGTGCAATTTTATCTTGACTGGGCCAGAGGAGTAAAACGAGAGCATCGTAACCTTTAAATACCAACAACTCCGAAATGTTGCCTCTGCCGCGCTGCGAGACAGTACAAGTACACGCTGAAAGTCTATACATTAACTGCACTCAGAATTCAGTTGCAGTTTTGTTCCAATTCTCCGTCATGTTATGACCTCGATGCTAGCATGAGTTAGCTAGCATCATCCGGGAGCCACAACTTCAGCTGACTCAAAGAATCCCTTCACTTGTCGTCTCCCCTGACATACTCCAACCACTAGAGGGCACATTATCACAGGTTTTTTTTAATACGTTTTTCGACATTTTTGTTTTGCCCATTCGACCACTCCTAACAGCCTGCTAATGATGTCAAATCTGAGGATGTTCCCAAGCATGTCACGTACGAGATGCACGTTGATTTTGTTCGGCTGAGCTGAACTTGCTCTGTCAAGAGTGTTTATAAAACGAGATGGAAATCATCATGGTCGTTGCAGATGTTTGAATCATTAATTTTTCCCATAAACAAGACTTTGTGGCGTTGTCGAGGCAACCGGTCGGAAATGTACTGCTAAGCGGCGCATAATTTTCCTTTTGCTCCACACAGGCACGCACATGCACACAAACACACACACACACACGCACGTACGCAAGGGAAACATCCTCCTCCGTAAACTATGTCACAGCCTGCCACAAAGTTTATCATAACTATTTGATTAATCGTCGTCCCGAAAAAGTACACTGAAATCTAAGAGATAAGATAGCCGTAGGGGGTGTCAGGGAGGTGAGCACCGGTAGTACTAACAGTGCTATCCGGTTCCACTGTTAATTAACTGGAGCTCTGCACAGCACTAACAAGGGCCCTGCCTTCCCTGGAACAACAGAAATAGTCCCGCCACGAGCTGCTGCCGGCAGCCAGCGAGTCTGCACTGTCTCACAGAGATTATCTGCACACAAGACACCTTTCAAGTAAGGTTAGCGCGCCATGTGTCTGAGGGGCGCCATCAGATGGATGCTCGCTTGATTTTGCTTATCCATTTTGAAAAACGGCTGGCTGTAACCTTCACCGTTCACTTTGCCGCAATAACGAGATCGCACATGTTGGTTTGGGGGAGGGGGGGAGAGACGACGACAATGAATGAATGTCACTGTGATTTGCTGTGGAACTTGTGTGCTGCGTGGAGCAATATGGCTGACTCTTTTTCATTGTGGTGTGTGTTTTTTTCCTCTCTTTGCCTTCTTTTCTTAGGAGAGCTGGATGCTTTCCTCAAAGACGGCGAGCGTCGCATCCATAGCCGGCAGCAGCTTCCTGTGGGGACCACTTGGGGCCCCTTCGAGGGGAAGATCGAGATGGGCGCCGACAACACTGCACTGGTATGTGGAGACAGAAAGCCGACGACGCTCCTGCGATCCCCCACGCGCAAGGTCGTTTGTGGAACACAGAAGCTAGAAAATGGGTTAAAAAAAAAAAAAGTTTGTTTCAAAATTACCGAAATTACCACACAGCGCGCAACAACCGTGCGACTCCGAGCCATATTTAAAGCTGATCCAGGCTCGCGCGCACAAATAGGATCAGGCAGCTTGTTCCAGAGTCTTAACAGAAAACAATTAGTCAGCTCTGCTCTTTTACCCTCCACTCTGGAACGACAAAGAGGCTATTTGTCGTGGATCTCAGGTAACACGGAAGCAGGACGAAGATTTTGATGAAGGGAATGCTGGCGCGCTTGACTTTAAACCCCAGAATTAAAATTCTTGCTCAAGACAGGCGAAGAGGTCACACCAGCAATAATGAGATGATGAGAGCAGAAACAAAAGACGTGATAAAACGTGCAGATGACGGTATCTTTTGAAGGTAAGCGTTGGCTTTGAGTCGATGAAATAAAGCAAGTTTGAACAAAGATTCGTCACTGATTTAATCATCACTGTGACCTTGCGTGCAATCATTTCTTTTTCGACCCAAAAGTGAAACGACTAGAATGATGAGCCGAAGCCTCCAAAGTGGCAGCTTGCAGTCAGTCGCGCCGGCCAACTCTGGTGTTTGTGTGAATTAGCTTCAGAGCTACAGTGCACATTTTCGGTCCATTTTACTGTTTCACACAAAGCGCATAAACACTGTCAGCAGCAGACAGAGCTGTCGGGGGGGGGGGAGGTGAAGAGTTGAAGTCAGCTACTGCAAGGTGGAAAACGTTTGTTACTTTAAAACATACACCGTCTCACGCGGTGGCACGCTGCCATTCTTTGCCACACAATATTTGCCCTTGCAGATTACGAGTGTTAGTTATATTGCTTGCACCAAAAAAGAAAGAAATGTTACGAGAACGGTCAAATAATGTGTCAGTAATCAAAGCGTTGTGAGCTAAATGGCAACTTGTGCTTGTCAATACTTGTAGTTGTGTGATTTACCTCGACAGCGACTGTGTAAAATAGGTTCGTTTTATCTTCTCACCTGTTTGCTACCTGCTTCCTACATCCGTTCCTATGACTGCACTCGCATCTACACTTTGAGAACACCTGAACACGAGCTGTCAGGGAAAAACTGTGATTATTCAAGATAGTTTTTTTTTATGATTTCATCTTTTTTTTTGCAGTTTTTCTTCCTGTCTTCTTCTCATAGAGTTTGTTACTTGGCTTCATATGAACATTGTAAGTCAGTGCGTGGTTGTGTTTCCAGTTCACTCAACATTGTCATGATCCTTTGGCAGGTACATATAACCTGAAAAAAAAAGACAACAACAACATGGCAGAACGTATTGGTGGGCTTCCAAATGTTGCCTTTGACAGCTTGCAAATGAGCTGTAAACTATTTATAAATGATGCATTAATCTGCAGGGTTTTTTTTTTAAACCCGTTGGGATAATTAGGCTGGGATGGACTATATTCGGTCAAACTGCGCCGTTGCCCACCGTTCCAACGCGATTACTCGAAAGCCCAACATCTGAAGACCATATTAATGTCAACTCCCATGACATTCAAACCTATTGAGGTGACTCTTTCGGGATCCAACGCGGCTCTTTTGAAGTGCATCTGTTTTAAGCATTCAATCTGCATATTTTATGACAAAACGGGTTTTAATTGGTGGATTTGGGGCTCGGTCCGGGCTTTCGATTGAGTGAAGTCGCCATCCATTATTTTTGATGTTGCACCGAGCACAGCGGCGTCATATCTCTTGTTTCAAAGATCCCAGCAGGCGCGCGTGTTGACCTGCTGCTCCGCTGGAGTGACAAGTCCTCCGTGGGTTTGATACTCTCATTCTGCATGTGGATTAATTAAGAAATTCCTATTAACCAGCTCCACATTCATCCCTTGAAGAAACGTAAGGAGAAGTCCAGGAGGATTTCGGACTCGGAGGCCACCCCCCCCCCCCCACACACACACTTTCGCAAGATTCCTCAAACGCACAACTTTATCAAATCATTCTCCCGAACAGTTCTGACTGTTTTCTAAGCTCCCCTCGTGGTTTTTTTTTTTGAAGTCATCAGTGGCTTTAAATAACTCGGGCCGTATTATAGCCATGAAATATGGCTTCTCTCAGGGTAAAGCCAGTTATCCTTGGGCGGAAAAGTGATTTGACAGAGCAACACCTCGAGTTGCCTTCCAGAGTAACACCCTCCGTATATTTCTCCTGTCGATTGCCGCCTCAATCTCCCCCTTCGAATGGGGCCCAAAACCAACCTTCAGCCGTCTCCCCTCTAATGACCCCCCCCACTCCCCCCTCCGACACGCCGAGTGATGTCACACGAGACGTCTTCGGGAATTGTTTTTGCGGCTTGAGTGCTTTTAATGGGCACAAACTTTACACATTCGTCACGCTACCTGTCGAACAAGATGCATAAAAGTGATTGTTGCTCCTGGCGAGAGTGATAAGTTCTTAACTAAGTGCCCTCCGAGGAATTCAGCGCCGCTTTTCCAGCTCCTCCTCGGGTTTTTTTTTCTTCTTCTTTTTTTTTTTTTAAGTGAGCAGGTGCTGGTCATCACCTGTAATAGGCTGCGGAGGGGTTACGGAATATGCCAAGCCTCCCTCGCAATTAAAAGCAAAGGAAGGAGCTCTGGCATATTGCCTTTAAGGATCTCGTGTGTGTCTATCCTCATGGGGGCCCTTTCGATGCTTTGCTTCTTGCCCTCCTCCTCGCCTAAGTTACATCCCTCAAACGGGGTACTGGCTGTTAGCAGCTTCTCACTACCTCTCATTAAAGGCTAGGTCAGCCCAGCTGGCATGTTTTTTTGTTTTAGCCAGCCCCCTCGTGGGGTTCGCTCCAACTTTTCTTTCTTTTTTTTTCTTTGCTTTCCTCGACGCCGAACGAGCCCGAAAACACACAAATTCTCGACGCGTCCACGAGGGAATCGTCCCTTTTTCCCTGCTTCTTAGTTTTTTATTCCTCCTTATATTTAATCAAGCCTCAAGTCATCAAGCCGCTGCCTTGTTAAACACGCAGCCATTGGCAAGCTCCTTTTAACAACGGCTGCTTTGCCGCCTTTATCTCGGGTTTGTTTCAGCGGGAGGGCCGGGAAGCCGTGCGAAATCTTCCAAGCGCGGACACATCGGGACACAGGAACAAACCCCCTGATGCTGCACCTGGAGAGGTGAAAAAAAAAATAAGGTTGGAATAACAAATGTGTGCGTGAGAGAGAAAAAGGAAGAAAAAAACCCCAATAAAAGGCCACTGGCCGGGGTGCGTGTCGGGGGCGGCCGGCGCCGCACAGAGCCGGGTCAGGAGGCGGCCGAAAGCGTTTCAGGTAGAAATAAAGGCTCATTGCTTCATGGGTCTGGAGCTCACCTAGGAGGCGCTGGCAGTCGTTCTTATGAAGTGTGACCTCCGCAGACTATTAAATCTTCTCCTACGCTCTGGCTTTTTTCTTGTGAATGTATTACCCGACGGCAGTCAGCTCCGTTTTGCAGGAGTGACACCTCTCTCATGCTTGAAACACAACGACCCTCCCGGTGCGATGCATATCGACGCGCCCTCCCCGGGAATCATCCGACAGATTTCACAACCTTCATCCCGACGCGTCGTTTAGGATTTTTTTAGAGGTCAAGCTATTTTTATCCAGCCTGCCGCGGACGCGCGTGAGGTCCCCCTTTTCTCAGTCCCTGGCGTGACGCCCAGAGAGGGACTAAAGTGTAGCGACTCCTTAAAGTGGCTTTACAGTAAATAATGGAAATACAGTAGATTTTTCACCACGTGCACTACTTTCCAAGGCGGCGGGAGCACTTTGGCTCACGTAGGGCCCGTTTTTAAGAAGAGAGCGGTCGTGGGTTGGACCTGCTGTCTTGGGAGCAGTGCTTGTTGAAGGTATAAAGACTGACGGTGGGAGAGGAAGGAGGAAAAGGGGAGGGAGGAAGGAGCTGGAGGTGGGGGGGGCGGGTTTGGTTAGTGGTCCCCAGAGGCAGCAAATGGGGTCTGATGCTGGAGCTGGCCCAGCTACATGCGCTGTGGCGTGGGAGCCTGTGTGAGGTTTTTTGTCGGCCGGTGGACGGCGGGCCCGAGGTGCAGCTGAGAGGGATTGATGGATGATGCCTGGAAAAAAAGAGCGGCGAGCCGAGCGTTCCGTGCCGCCGTCCAGGCAGGCCCGAGAAAAAAAAAAAAGGAAAAAGAGAAAAAGAGAGGTGAGAGAAAGAGAGAAAGAATCAAATAATAAAAAAAACGCGGTGAGTGAGAGAGAGAGAGTAAGAGAGGGAGATAGGAACGGAAGGGGGGGAAAAAACAGAAGGGAAAAAGCATGACAGGAAATCTGGGCATCTGCAGGACAGAGATAGGGTCACATCTCCACCGTTTATCAAAGAGGAAAGCAGATTTCACAGCTGATGGGTCGGCCGTGGCAGGTCTGCAGACCCCAGGGGCTCGGCTTGGCATGAGGGACTGGAGTTGTAGTTATTGCTGTTGCAGACCTGTTAACACAACCACATTGCGGCGTGTTAGATAGCTCGCACGCCTTCTGTGGCAGCTTTATACGTCCACCCTCCACCCCCCCTCCCCCCGCCTTTCATATCAGATCACTCTTCGACTGTGTGCATTCTTTTTTTCTCCATCTAAATATAGTTTCCACTTAATTCAATATTTTGGGAGAAGTTAATAGAACAGTTTTTTAATGAGGGTTTTAAATTTCTAAGGAGCTGCGTAACCCTGCAAAAAAAAAAAGAAGAGGAAACCGGAGGAAGCAATAAGCTCTCAACTGCACTGAAAGACAAACCAGCGTCTGAACTGAAAACGAAGTAATTGGTCCGGGTCAGAGCACTTTGTAAAGTGAAGGAAGACAGGAGAGGAAGGGTCAAAGCCAGCGAAAGACAAAAAAAAAACTCAAACGGAGAAATCGTCTCAAAAAGAATAAAACACCCCCCTGAGTTGCCTCAGTGCTGCTGCTGTTAGCTGCTTCTCCCTGCTTCCTTCTTCCTCCTCCTCCTCCTCCTCCTCGCTCTCTCTCTCCTCTCGTCTCCCTCTGACTGATGGAGCTGCCAGCGCGCCGTCTCATCCCTCACTTCTCTCACTGATCAATCAGACCATTAGACTCCAATTACAGCCGCAGCCCCGGCGCAGGTGAGCGACGAGCACATTCAGCCGGGGCTGCCGCCGCCGCCACCGCCGCCGCCGCCGCCGCCTCTGCCGCCCCGGCTCGGCTCGCTCGCGCTCTCCAAATTAACGCAAATTAATAGTGACACTCAGACATAAATGTCTGCAATCGGGGGAGGGGGGGGGCAAATTAACAGTCTGGGTCGAAGCTATTGAGTAGCAGGTGTCTTTAAAAAGCGGTAATTACCTATGCTGGACAGGAAGCGGGGAGGAGAAGGTGGCCCAGTGTTTGCCTGGAGTGAGAGGCCTGGCCCCGGCGAGCCTGGCTCCCATTGTAGGTGTTAATAATTGATTGGGAGGCGAGCTATTAATGAGCAGCAGATTTTGAGCTCTGTTGTAAATGTGTGTTGATGAGGGTGTTGCCGCCTCTTGTACAATGCCTTCCCAATGCTAATTACCGGAGGAGGGGGGGCTTAGTCAAGGTGCAACTGTAATGAGGCGAGATTCAATGGAATCCTGCTTCTTCATGTGCGTTTCGAGGGGGCCTTTCGGTGTCGAATTACGCCGCGCTGGCAATGCATGGGGCCTGTTTAATGCCAGATTAGGATCTATGAGCTTGTTTTTTATCTTGTTTTTCATCTTAATATTATTGTGTGACTCGCTCCGTTTGCAGATTTACTACTGTAATGTAGGGTGTGTGATGCAGAAGCAAAAGATTTGAGCAATTTCAGCTCGCAAGGACATGATAAAAGTCAATAAGCACTATAGGCTATTTAGGTAGAACAATTTAGTCGGAGCACTGTAACAGTGTTACCCTTGAGTCATCCATCACCACAGTCATTGCTGCGCTGCGTTTGCCTTTTTTCGCCAAATACCGACGCTTGAAGGGGGATTTGATGGTGTGTTTTTAACCTGTGCGAGATTAAAGTCACCTTATGGAAACCGTCAGCTGTGAGGGAAACGACTGCCCGGTTGGCGTCAGACCACCTTCGTCACGTGTGATACCTGGAGTCACGCGTGTAAAAAAAATCCCACTGGTGGTCAATTTCAAGAGCTGGGACACGAGGACGAAGTTGTCAAGCGCCCGTGTGCTTGCTCCCGCGCGTCGTTCGTCTCCGTGTTTTGGGTCGCGGCGTAGTGTGTGTTTTTTTTCTGTTTTGTTGTTGTTGTGGATGTGCTGGTGTGTGGGAGGGCAATGAGCGCATCAGTGGTGCAGACTGCACCGCTTTTGGCTGCGAACAGAGAGCTTTAGCTCGTAGACTACAGAGGAGCGAAAATGTCAAGATACTGTCCTAATTTTCACCTGGGACGGGAGCGAGAGGCAGAGGCTGTCGCCCGATGGAGGCCGATTACTCCCTAATTTAGTACACGGGTAGAAATATGGGACTGTGCGACGTCCCCCCCCCCAAAAAAAAAGAGCTCCAGAAATTATTCAGCCCATCACTCAAGCCATTTATCTAACCCCCCCTTTTTTTCCCCTCTCTCTTTTTTTGCCCACCCTTCTTCCTTCCAATATGTTTATTGTTAGCTACCCCTAAACTTTAACAAGTGGTGGCGGATTTTTCTGTTTCAGAAATTATATTTTTCTTCTTGTCATTGCTTCATTAATCAAGAGGAGGCATTCTGAAAAATGTTTTGTTTTGGAGGCTGCAATCTATTTTGTGTGTGTGTGTGTGTGTATGTGTGTGTGTTGTAGTTAATCTGCGCCCGTGGCAGGTTTCCCCTCCGAAACGCAGCGCTAAGCAGCGGTATCGCAGGCCTATTGTTGTAGCCTCTGTCATAGCAAGGAGAGCCTGATGCAGGCCTGGGCTCGCCTGATAAGGAAAAGAGGATTCAACATGGCTGGAAAGGAGAATCAGTGGGACTTGAGAGTGGAGTACGGATGGGGCAGATGCGCTCACGCACACACACACACACAGACAGACACAGACACACACACACACACACAGAGACACGCGTACGCACAGAGTCACACAAACATACAGAGCTCCACACACATGTTTCTCCACACATACAGTCACACATGAGCCGACACACACACACAAATCATCGCCATCATCACACTGGCACATGCCCAGGCAATTATTTACAGTAACATCCAATTACATATGCAAGAAGGCACCCCAGGATAGGACCTCTCTGTAGCATAGCTGCTAAATCACACACACACATATGCGCGGCATCAGCTATGCATGGGAGCAAACAAACCAACAAACTACAGAAAGGGAAATGAATTTTTATTTATTTATTTGTTGTTTTTTTTTTTTTTTTTTAGGGACCGAACGTTTGCGTTTAAAGGTGGCCCGGGCTCTCTATCTGAAAGTCACACTGTCTTGGATGTGGTTTGAAAACGCCCCACATTATCAGGACTAACAGGATTTGAATTTCTGTGTTGGACACACAAATAATTTTGGCACAAAGAATGTGGCTTCATCTAATGAAATAATGGGCCCAAATTTTAGGCGGAGAACCAATTTGTGATTGCATGCATCAATTATTTCTTGGGCTTTAACCAATATCGGGGCTGGGGTCTCTTCAGATGGGTAAAATGGTAATTATCTGGCCCGAAACCCCCCCACTCCCCCTTCCTCACCACCACCAACACCCCCACCCAACACCACCACCCCACCATCTCCAGCTCAATGTCATCCATATATTTATCGATGGCATTATCGATGGGTTTTCATGTTCAACACATGAAAAGGAAGGAAACGGCCAAGCCGGTTCTATTGAAGCAGCCCTTTAAAATCTGGGCTTTCTTTCTTTTTTATCACAGATCAACATGACATTGATGTCCGCCTGTGAGTCAGATGTAGACCGGGTTTCAGGCTGTGTCCAAACAAACGCACGCCCATTGTTTTTTGTTTTTTTTTCTTCTTCTTGTTTTTTTTTGGGTTGTTATTTATGTTTCTCCAAGCCTGCACTTTCAAAGTTCCTGTGTGCATGGCTGGAACTCATTGCCGCCCACAGCGCCATGCATTAGCCGCGAAGCACTCAGTCAGTCAGTCAGCTAGTGGGAGCTATTATGGCCACAGCTGAGCTCCACTGTTTGGGAGATAATACATGGTTGACTTGATCTACAAGTGAACCTGACATTTCGCCGTCCTTACATCACAACACAACTACCCAAACTGATATGGCAGGTCCCCAGATAAGCAGAGCAGGACTCACTGATTTGCTTTGTGCTCCCTTTAATGGCTGCATGCTTTCCTCAAACATGCCAAAGATACACTGACTTCATCACAAACGCACAGGCGAAGGTGGGGTGCATTTGATTTGTTGACATGATTCGTTTAAGAGACGTGTGGCTTTATACATTCTGCTTTATTGTTGTGTTTTTCTGTTGGTGCATGGTTTTTTTTGTAACCACAACAACAAACACACCTGAAAGCATCCTTGGCTGTTTTAGCAGCAGATGTTTCTCATAGTTTCTTTCATGAGTAGAAGTGTTAATTCTTTTCTGACATTCGGTGCCAGTAATTACAAAAGCATTGAAACCATTTTCACAGCTTTACCCTTTTCGCACCTCGCTGCATCTCCAAGCTTTCTGTTGTCATAAATAAAATAAGAAGAACTATTTATCAAGTAACAAAAGTTCACCAATAATAATGATATTGGATGAAAGGATTATATAATTATTATGATTATAGATAAACCTTTTTTTTGTTTAAAAGGGATAAAAAAAAAGTGAAATCAGTAAGCAAAAAGTATTAACTTGTCATAGATGTTTGTTTTGTTTGTGATTTTGGCTCATTTAAAACATTGGTAAAGCTAAAAAAAATTGAACTTGTACATTTTTAATAGTAAATGCCATAACTTAATGAAAATGTTCAGTGATGCCTTCAGAAACATGATCCAAAGCACTGCGATTTGATGCGATACATCGTGACATCTCGCAAAACATTTTGTACATTTCATAGTTGAAACCGAGCTTGCAATGAAAAGAAAAGAAAAAAAACCACAACATGAGTATTTCATGGATTAAAAACGATCTACAAAGCAAACTTTTTCTTGTGCTCCAGTCAGGATTCAAACACAAACTGCAGGCACTCAGTGAGCATCGGTTGGTAGAGGGCTTTTGTCAAAATCCAAAAACATATTTGACAGGATGAACTTGAAACAGAGTGTTAATCCATTTGGGATAAACATGTTGGCTGAGCGGAAACAAAAGAATTACTGCTCACCACCGCTAATAATAAAATAGTCTCGCGCGCTGAAGAGCCATTTGCTCATAGCTGCGAACTAAATGATACCACACAAGTTCGATGTGGGATGTTTCATCGTGGACTGAATGGATCCACTTTAGAAAAAACAATCTTTGCCTTCTTTCATCTTCGCATTGTGTCTGAATCCTCTGTTTTTTCTGGAGTCATTCAGTGTTCAAGTGTGTCGCTCGAGTCAAATATATTGGAGGGTTAAAGGACGTTATTCAGTCAAGGTAACATTCAGAGCAGCCAAGCTGGAGTATCCTACACTTATCGTGTTCAACACTTTCATCAAAGCCTCCGTCGTGTTACGGCTCCGTCCGTACAGATGCTCCAGATGTGGCCGCTCTCCTGTAACTGCAATAGGTAGACAGGCAGCTGTCATCCTCCAGCAGTGTGTTCAGTCACTGTGCAGTGGCAGCGGAGGAGGAACCAGCGATGACTGAAAGCCCCACTGAGGCTGGGGGGTCTTTTGAGGGGGAAAGAGAAAGAGAGAGAGAGAGAAAGAGAGGGGTGGGGTTCGCTCCTCATACCCGCAGGGCCTTAACCGGGGGGCGAGCAGGGGGTGTCTGGGTGTCTCCCCCCGTCTCCCGGCTCTCTGGGCGCCTGCTGTCTTTCCAGAGGCTCATCAGGGAGACTCACTGTCACTGCGAGGAGATGTAGTATCTGCATGCATATGGTTTTTCTGTATGTTGTAAATACACACCAACAGCTTGTTGTGACATTAAGATTCATGAACAAATGTTCCGTTTGGGATAGCAGAAGTCGTACACTGTCACTTACACTGTCGCTTCTTCTCCTTCTTCTTATTCGAATGACTGTTGTGAAGCGAAAGACGCTTCTTCACCTGTGGTGAAACTCGCTTTACAGCGCCGACGTAACAGGAATAAACAGGGCTTTGCTGCATGTGAGTCCAACTGGCAGCAGTAGTCAAGCTGAGGAGTCCCTCGCTTCACACATATCGCCTTGTTTTACTGTACGCAATATGCCTTCCCAAATGAATGATTATCCAACACTTCAATACACAACAGACCTTTATTGCAGCAAAGGCGCAAAAGGAAGAGCGAAGATGGAAGACGCGGAAGAAAAGAAAGGGAGAGTGAAACAAAGTTGAGCGGTGCCAGCTGCTTTGCCATCTGTCACTGTCACGGCTCTAACTTGTGATATGTTGAAACAACTTTCCTGAAAAGTGCTCAAGATAATCCTCCATATTTCTCTCCCCCCCCTGTCGCATCACAAGCCCCCAGATAGTCCTCTTGGTGTTCCAGCACACAGAGAGTTCAGAATCTTCAGTGGGGGGGTTCAGTGGACTCTGCTGACGCACTGACCAATCTCCCCAAATGTTGTGATTGGAGGAATAAACTGTCGTCCTTATCGTCACTTTTCGAGGGACTTTTTTAGTTGGAGCTCTCAGTTAGAAGATGCGGAGCCTTCACACAGCAGGCTGGCTTTGTTCTTGCAGCTGGTTTTCCCACACACAACCTCAATATTTCAATTGTTTAGAGTAAAAAAATGCAAACCTTGGATGTTTTTCTTTCGACCTGACTATTTCTTCAATGCATCGTGGCCCATAAATACCTACAATTGTGTGGCCTTCTTTCTGAAGGCTGGCTCTTGGATGTCCCATCTCACTCGGATCATGTGCTCATGGTCCTTAAACAAGACACAGAACTGCAACGTTCCCTCAACAGTGTCTGAGCAACTTTCAGAGCAGCTGACACAGCTCGTGCTTGCATGAATGGGTGAATCAAACTTGATCTAAAGCACTTTGTTTCAGCACTGCGTGTCAAAACAGCGCAAATATTTGATTCATTTGTTGTATTTCTTTGTCATTTTATTGGACACTTTTACCCCAAAACTGGATCCAAAAATCTCACCGCACTCCTCCTCCAGTTCTTTCTGCTTGTCCACCGTCACTCCCTGAAATAAATACTTCCCCCTCTCCTCTTTCCTCTTGGTCACATTGGCAAGAGCGGAGCGGAGAAGCGCACATGCTCTGCTTGCTTCACCTCCTTCAGAGAAAGAAGGACGGCCACCCTACAGGGAGTCAAACCCCTGCTGGTAGACCTTGATAAGTCCTCGCTGCCCCCTGTCCTGGCCTTAGCCCTCTGATCCTCAGCCTAGTTGGCTCGGAGCCGGACGAAGACAAAGCCCCGTCGAAAAGACCCCGAGTGAATGAACAACCAAGCAGAAAAATTCCTGTCTTCTGACCAAAAAAAAAAAAAGAAAAAAGAAACCCACCACAACAACAACAACAAAAAAAGAGAAAAGGTTAGCATTGAAGATAAGAAAGCTGATAGGTGCTGGAGGAGATGAAGGTCTGGACAGTGTCCATTCTCTCCCTGGTGGTCCTGCACTGCCTCCTCAGATAGACGTGCATGAGGCTGTCAAAGCGGGAATATTATACCACGGGGTCGTCGGCAAACTAATTGGGTAACAAAGACCATTTCCAGCTCGGGGAACCCATCTTTTAGCAGTGCGTGTGCTGAGACTCTGATAAGAGAGTTCACGTCTAATGCATTTAGTGAGGGGCAAGTTCACCATCTTTATCTTATTTACTTAACTTGGTGTAAATATTGTTGGTCTTTTACAGTGGATTTAGCGGGACCCCATTTCTCTGAAGTGCACGGAGGGATCAGAGCAGCGAGCAGTGCAGCGGTATGCAGATGATCAGGTGGTGTGTGTGAATCACACACACACACATACACCAAACCTGTGTCTTTGCTGCGTTTGTCATCAGGACAAAGTTCTAGATGTGTTGCATTTTCATGTGATTTCCAAAGGGCCCCCCCCCCACACACACACACACAGTTTTAATTACTGTTCTGTACGTTTTAGATGTGGAGCGAGTTCAGTTTCTGAAGCAGGAGGTGAGATTGGCTGCACGGAATGAGCGAGTCTGCTGCAGCGTAGGGGGAGAAAAAAAAATCGCATACGGTCGATGCCATTCTAATGCATCGTGAAATTTCTAACTCCACCAGAGAAGAGAGGGGAGTTCAAAAGAATATTCAAATCCAATACCTAAAGGGGGGGTGGGGGGGGCACAGAGGTTTATCTAAAGTCAGGGGGCTTTATTCAAGCATCATGCCTACTATTTTATTATTTGTCTTTATTTACTGCCTCTGACTGATCCTGGTCTTCCATGTGTGGTTATGAGAGCAGGGATTTGTTGTGACCCCCATTGACTGATTGACTCCCGAGTCCCCCCACCCCCCACCCCTCCCAACCCAACCCCCCCACCCCCACCCACTCTTTGAAGAACTCCTCCACCGTCCGCCCTGTTTATTCCCAGCAGAGAAAGCGTGGATCCGTCCAGAGAATATGCCACCTGCCACCTTGACCCCCAGGGGCCATGGTAATATCCATACAGGTGAACATTACTGGCTCCGGGTTCCCCTATTATGCTCCCTCACACTGCACCTTGCTGCTCGGGGAGTCAGACCTAACTTACATGCAAAAGATCAAACAAGTCCTTCCCAATTGAATTCAAATGGGAATTTTTTTTTTTTTGGTGGGGGGGGGAGTAATTCAAACAGTGAGTAGTGAAGCGACAGGGATGTTCTGTCCTCCTGACCAAAGCCAAACACAAGGAGCGCACGTGTGAGAGTGTGTGTGTGAGAGAGAGAGTGTGTGTGTGAGAAAGTGTGTGTGTGTGAGTGTGCGCTCTGCCTCCGAGACATGAATAAATCCCTGGAGCACATGTATTACAAATTCAGCTTTGTCTTGTTTACAACTTCAAATAGTTCTCAGGACATATACGCATTATACATAGTTGCAGAAGTACACGTGCATTTACTTGTGAAGTTGAATTAAACATCAGCCACTACAAAGTAAGTTTAATGCTGAAGGGCTGTATGAGGCGGGGTGGGCATTGGAGGGAGGGGTGATCATATGTACAATGTGTGTTGAGAGCAGGTGACATAGGAGGGACAAAGAGAAGGGAAGGAGCGATGAGCGAGAGGATAGGAGGCAGAGGAGGAGGAGGAGTAGGGCGAAAAGGGAAACAGTTAATAGAAAATGAAAGAAGAAGAAAGGAGAGAAGATGGAAGGAGAAGAAAGGAAAGGAGAGGAGTCAGGGGTGGAGAAAAGGGGGTTGCTTGTCTTCGGGGCAGGTACAGCTTACACTAAACTGTTTGGCTTTAGAGTTGGAGCACCTCAGTGTGCCCGAAGGTCTCGAAGAATGGAGAATGGCTGAGCCCCCCCACCATCCCCTCACCCCCCTTACCCCGCCCACCCCATCATCCCTCCGAGTCTCTTTTCTTCACTCTTCTTTTTTTTCTCTGATTTAGCAAAGCAGCAGATTCATTCGGAGAGACAAAATAGCATCTCGGAGTGCTATTTATATTCCTGTCATGCCTGCTAATCAAAATCCTTCGGCGGCCAATCGTCTGCTTGCTTTTTTTATGTCTTGAAAAAAAAACAAGGGAAAAAAAATAAAAACATGCAACGTAACATTACAGTAATCAGGCGATGGCCGCCGCCGCCGTCGATATAAATACGGTGCACTGTGAGCGATTCAATGGAGGGAAATAAGTCATAGCTAATGCAGCACATGAACTTTGATGCTTACAGTCCAGTCAGCAGGATAAAAGGTGATTTAAATGAGAAAATATTTATTCCCCCCATAGCGGCGGCCATGATAGCAGCAGCCAAATAAAGGCACGTGCGCGCGCGCACACAGCGATGGGTGTCCCTTTAAAGATTTCCGGGAACAGCAGCGACTCTCTCAATTTAATCGATTTCTCAAAATGAAAAGTCAATTTAACAAAGTTGAAAAGAGAAAGATGGGGCGAGGGGAGGAAGAAGAAGAAGAAGAAGAAGAAGGAGGAGGAGGAGGAGGAGGAGAAAGGAGAAAAAAAAAAAAGCATTCTCTTGCACTCAAGCAGTAAACTAACCGCCGCACAGAGCAGGCAGAGATTTCAGCTGAATTATCTCCCACCTCACATTTGCTCTTAGGCAAGCAGTTTAAAAGCCAAGCGATTGAGCCAGTGATCCAATTTGAAATGCAGAAATGATTAGAGCAGCTTGCCTCATTTCATATCGAAATTCTCTGATTTATGACAGGGCACCAGCCAAGATCTATCTCTAAAGGGAATTAGTGTGCAATTCCTGCATATTTCTGTTATTTAGTCTCCCAATAGCAGATGCTATAGCCTTAGAGGGAGGGAGAGAGGAGAGGAGGGGAGGGAGGGAAGAGGGGGGGGGAAGAAAGGAATGAAAGCAGTATGTAGGTATCTTTTCATTTCAGCAGATGTAACCGTGGCCATTTAGAAGAGGAGAAAATGACACAAAAGCAGACTTGAGAGATGGAGGTATTTCCCACTTTATGTAGGCTGTTGACAGTGAATCTTATTCCAGGCAGCAATAAAAAAAAAAAATATGCGGCTCCTAACTAAGTGTATACACAGCTTCTCCTTTCTATTTTTTTTTCCTTCCCTGTTGGAAGAAGACGGACTGGGAGGGCTGGCCGTTTTATTTTATTCAACCAAAACAGAAAAAAAAAAAAAGACCCTTGCAACCCATCCATCCTTGAGGCTAAGAAAATATTAATACGCGGCGCGATAACGAGGGCTAGAGGAAAATCTCCCTTAATGAAATTTCCAGTTGACCACATGCAATTTGTTTCATCGCAGTGAACAACTAATTGCAACGGACGTTATCAAGGTGTGAGTGTGCTGTCTGCTGTAAACTGACTGGTAAAACAGGTACAAATCCTTTATCCTCACTCCCATGTTAGAAACAGAGAACATATAAACTTGACATAACCCATACATAAGCTTGTTTTTTTTTTTCTCCTTTCTTTTTTTGTTGTATTTATACTGCTGGTGCGGTGTTTTAAAAGGGCACGGCGCCTTAAATTATTTGTTGGCAGGTCAGCTGCGGTCAAATGTAATGTGGGGATGAGGAATTGTAATGCCTCCTTTAGGTTGTTTGAATGAAGAGGAAGAGAAAAAAAAGAAAGCGGGAGAGAGAGGGAGAGCGAGAGAGAGAGAGAGAGACGGCATATTTGACTGAGAAATAAAGGGCATTATTCAAAGGATGTTTTAACGTGACGGCGATGTTCCGACTGGCGCTTTCTCTTTCAAAATGGCACCACTTCCTCACCGAGTGGGCGTTGAAAAGCTTGAATGTATAAAGCCAGGGAATGTCTTGAGATATTCAGACGGAGTGGTTTTTGATCTCTCAGTTGTCTAAATCCTGCAGCTGTGGGATCAAGACGGATACAGTGCCAGTCAGTGACCTTGGTGGAAGAGGAGGGGGGAGAGAGGAAGGGGGGGGGGGCGGCAGCAGTGGTGGTGGTGGAGGGAAAAAGCGATGAGGGAAATAATCATTCCCACCGAGGTCTCGTATCGATTTCACCTGCCCCGACCATGAAGCGGGTTAAGAGTAGCCAGTGGTGGTGAAATGGTCAGCGGTGATATCATTAGCTTGTTGTTTACACAGGGAAGCAGGGAGTTAGAAGGAGGCTGAGTGTCACAAGCCACTTTCTTCTTCACCTCCTTCAGCTGATCAGAGGATCATGGTATCAAGGAGGGATTAGTAGCGACTTGGGATTTGTGTGATTGGTTAATTTATTGCGGTGATGGCAGGTCTTTCATCTATGGCAACATTTAATCAGCGCAGCCACAGAGGCTATTACAGGTTAGCTCCTTTCTGGAGTCGGTCCGGCTGTGCCATCAGCTCTATCACAATTCCCCTGAAATTTCCAAATTATCTGGAACAGGCTTTAGCTTCTCAGTAATAAAAATTAGAACAGATTCCTGATAGAAGCTTTTGCTCACACAGGGCCAATTATAAATAGTACAGCCCTGCCTAGGAAGAGGGAAAAAGGGGAAGAGAGGAGAAGGGGGGAGGGGGTGGGGGGGAGGCGGAGAGGGGTTGCGAGGGGAATCCAAGTCTGAGAGATGTGCGCGGAACTTATCGTTCAGCCCCTGCTCCGCTCTGATCCAAATCCGTGTGGCTGAAAATTTATATTAGATTTTATCACAGAGGCCTAAGTCTAGAAAAATCAATGAAGGTTATCTTTTATGTTGCAGCAACTTGTGGAAATATTGATTTTCATTTTATAGCGAATTTGGAGCATCAGTTTGTAATCACTTCCTCGCTGACTACACTGTTTTGGTCACTGTATCTCTTACACGAGGAACGGTAACGGAGCTCAGAGGATAGCAGGGAGGGAGGGGGGGGAGAAAAATAATAATAAAAAAAAAAAACACCCGAGAGAGAGTATTGAAACCACTGGAGTGAAGGCAGAGGGTGGATAAACCATAACACAGTACACAGAGAGGAAGGCTAGGGGGGGGTTACAGGCTCTGACAGGGATGATAGTCTGGAAACTGATATTAAAGACTGTATCTCTATAATCGTAACAAATGTTTACTGAGGTTTTTTTAAACTTTATTTTCAAATTAAGGGACTGCAAAAGCTTGAGTTTACATTAGAGACATTGTATTTACTTTCACTTGTATCTGAATAGTTTATCTATCTTTTTTGGTTTCTAACATTCATTGCTTAAACCTGACACACAGCGTCTGACGGAGAGACACTTTGACTGTGCTGCACAGTGTCTGTTGGATGTGGTGGAAGTGAAAGGTTTCATTCAAACAAGCTATTCTGAGTCCCACTTTCAGAGCCGATTCGGCCATTGTTGATTTATTTTTTACGATGCGCTCGAAATTGCAAAAAAAAGTGTTGGGAAATAGCTCAGATTTTTAAAGGTGAACAAAGTTAAAACACAAAAACTTGGCCGCATGCATGTTTCTTGCTTTTGGTGCAGCTGACATGTTGAACCAACCTGTAGGGGGCAGCACACTGAGCACAATTCCAACGCAGCGTGCAGGTTTTGGGACAGGAACAAGCCTCCATACGTCACATCCTCCCGCCCCTTTGGTTGTGTGACTGGTGGCTAAAATAGGAGTTTGTTTCTGTAAGACCCCCCCTCACCACCACCAACACCACCAACGCCACCACCACCGCTCACCTCCCCCCCTCCCACCCCCCCGCTCCGGGGAAATTGTAATTTTCTGCCTGTCAATCTGCATTTCTTCTGGCCTCGGCCACTTAGGCCAACTGATCCAGTTGTACAAATGTTTTCATTTGCATTTGCAGGCGCTCCTCGCCGCGGTGACGCCGCCACCGCCGCCGCGTCTTAATCCCAAATATGTTGTGTGCGGTTGCTCTCGTGCATTTCTTTGTCTTTGTGACGGCTGGTACATGCGGCATGCTTACAAAGCACATATTGTCACCATAGATGTTTTATGTAAATCTGCAGCCAGGGAGACCGTCATGCGTTGTTGCTGCTCCGTCTCCGACGCGGGGGGGAAAAGAAGAAGAAAAAAAACGACAACAGCAAAGAAGAGAGAGAATCGCTTTCAGAATTAAACTTTTACAAGCAGCGACCGAAGAGGGATAAATGGTGATCGAGCAAATTGCGAGTGATCTGAAACAGTGGGGAGATGTCTTGTTAATGTGATATTTTGTCTCTGCTGGCTACATTAAGAGCAGCTGGAATATCATGAATTCCCAGAGGCACAGAGGGGATGGCAGAGAGGCCTCTCGCAGCTGAATAAGAGATGGCTCCAGTCTGGAGATCTGAGAAAGGGTTAATCTGATTCCCATTTTAGATAGTCGTCCCTAGCAACAATCGGCCCGGTCTGCTCTGCTCCCTTTGACAGGGGTGTGAGATTTTCAGGTTAGCCAGATAGAAGACTTTATTGTGAGGCTAATTTGAAATGTGAAATCGCGGATGACTTAAATTACAGAGGTCCCCTCTCTCTCATCTGCTGCCAGGACGGGATAAGGAGATGCCAGGAGAGGGAATAAGAATATCAACAGACACAATTTACTGTCTGTGTTTGATCAGTTTGGCAGCCAGTGAGCAAGCTCTCTCGCTCTCTCTCTCTCTCTCTATATATATATAAAATATTTCAAGAAAGACAACTTGGAAATCCGTCTTTATTTAGCGTCTGTGCTTGTTGTCTTAATTTTACGGACTAAATCGGAACAGATTCTTATCAAGTCTTTGGATGTATTTGCCATTTGTAAATAATGTTCTCTCCTATAATAAAATAAATAAATAAAAAAATAGGAGGAGAGAAAAAAAAAAACATGTCCTCCAGCCTCTGACTAGATGGAGTTCATGGAAAGAGAAATGGGCGGGTGGAGGAGGAGGTGGTGGAGGAGGGAGGAGGAGGGAGGAGGGAGGAGGGGGGCACACTGCCGGTGCACAGTGCTCATCTCTTGTGCATATCTGTGCCAATTCAGACCTTTAACATGCTCAAGTGACATTTGCATTTATCCTTGAAGGTTGTTGCCTTTTGCGGGGGAGAAATAAGTGAAAGAAGCGCTGCGGCGGCGGCGGGCGGAGGACTGGTATTTTTTTTTTTTCCTTTTTTTTTTTTCTCTCCTCCTCTCCCTCCCCTTCGTTGCATTAGGCAGATGGACAGTGTCCTGTCACTGGCTGCCTCGCGATGGAGGAAAAAAGAAATGGAAGTGTCGAGACTGCTACCTCCACCCGTTTTCTCTTCGCCTAACTATTTCTGTAACATCCTAATGAAGGGGGGGAGGGAGGAGGGAGGAGGAGGGAGGGGGGGTCAGAAGTAATAGCCCTAAGATCCTGATGCCCCCCCCCCCCACACCGCTTTGAGTGATGCTACAGTAGCGGGCTGCCTGAGATGCTGCTCCAGGAAAACACACCAAGCAACAACAACAAAAAAGGGACAAGAATAGACAAAAAACCTGAAGGGTAAACAGAGCAGGCAAATCTGGTGACACTGCTCCATGTGAATCTATTACGGCGCTCTCTATCTCACTTTATTATTTATTTCCCCCCCCCTCCCCTCCTCTTTTAGAGGAATAAAACTCGGTGTTTGACCTCTGACCGAGAAGAAAAATGACCTTACGCATTCAGAATAATTTTTTCCGGCATATTATAACACACACCCCCCTCACCCCACCCCCCCACCCCCCAACCTCAATCGCCCTTTGAAATGGATACTGATTCTTTAAATTCTTCCCCCCGCTTGTTTCAGGAAATAGTGAGATCCCGGCGATAGCGCAGCACAATGTGCCCAAAGTTCAGCGCAGAACACTCGCTTCCTTCTCTCGAAAACTCACCATCCGTTTTTTTTTCACTTCCTATTCTTTCTCTCTTTCTTTTTTTTACCCTCCCTATAATTCCCAGACACCTGAGATGCTCTTGTTAATCTGGGAGATCTGATGCTGGATCAGTGACTTCAGCCCTCAATGATAATTCCTGTTTTTTTGTTTTTTTTTGTGAGAGGATGCAGCTTCTTGCAACTGTTTTATCACCACTCCAGCCACCACGACTAACCTCTGTCCCCACACACATACACACACACACTTTGGATTTTGCTTGGATTTTCAAATCTCGTCAGCAGTGTTTTGTTTGTTTTTTTAAAGAAGAAGAAGAAGAAGAAAAAAAACAGGCTCGGGGTGGACTGGAGCTGCATGCTGTATAGTTTCTGAAATTGTCTCTTTATGGCCATTCAGAGCGGCGTGAGAGCGTAACTCGGTGGTTATTAATGTTCCTTTAATCACCAAAATAAGCAAATGATTAGTGTTTGTTATCTGTCCTCGACCAGAAGACGAAGAGCACGGTCCCGGTTGTGCTGAGCGCCGGCCCCAGGTGGCTGCTGGATGTGACTTGGCAGGGAGCGGAAGACAACAAAAACAACTGTGTGGTGTACAGCAAAGGTAAGCAAGCAGCGCCGGCATCCTGTTATCTCTCCGCCGCGCAACACACCACCACGCCACAATCCTCCATCCACTCCTCTCCTGCCAGTCTCTCGCTCTCCCTCCCTCGCTCCTGCTCTCTCTCCCCCACCCTCCCCTCCCCTCTCGCTCTCTCTCTCTCTGTCTTTCTTTTACTTTTTCTCTTTTCTTTCTTGCTCTCCTCACTTCTCAAAGTCACATACGCGCACAAATAATTGCATCCACTCCTGCTGCAAGGACACACAAAAAGACATGCGTGCCCACACTCCACCGTATCTGTTTCTCTCATCCAAAGAGTAATTTATATCACTAAAACTCTGATTAGGAACTGAGAAACATCACTTGACACACAAAGTTAATGGTCTTTAGATTTCACAAGGTAATTAATGCTCTTTTTTACCCCCCCTCCCCTCCTCTTCTCTTTTATACTAAGTGAATTCCTATCTCGAGGTAGATAGCGAGGAAGTGGAGATGGGTTTTGCCACTTTGCTTCGTTTGTTCTCTCGCTAATTCAGCGAGGCTGCAGTCGTCCATCTTTAATAAACCGGTGGTGTCCGCGCGTCCGTCAGAGAGGGGGAAAAAAGAAGAACCCGCGTTTCTTCGCTCAAAGGTGATCCCGAAAGCACGGGAAACTCTTCAATCTGCGGCATTGCGTCCAGCCAACCCCCCTCCCCTCCCCTCCCCTCCATCATTAAAAGTGTCCCGACGCAGATCCGTCTGAGAGCCAGGGTTTTTTTTTTTGTTGCAGACCGTACAGGGGAGGACGCTCGAAAACTGTACGCAGCGCTGCCACGCCGGCTCTTGAGGCTCCACGTCTCATGAAAGCAGCCAGGCTTCCGCTTGCTATAATTGGGTCTTGACGGGTGTTAACCAGAGACACACAGCGAGTGAGGGGGGGGGAAATAAATAAATACGTAAATAAAGATGTGTTTGGGATTCCAAAAGGGTGAAGGAAAGGGGGCTCCATTTATCACTTTTCAGAAATGATTACCCCGTGACAATACCCCCAAAGCTGAAATGGAGCTTCTTCTCCCTCAAAGTGAATAAGTGGCAGGAGTGGGATTTGCAACCCGGATTTTCGGTCTCCCAATTCTCATCTACTAATCACTAGACTGCACTGGGGAGTTATCCTCTTAACCGGCTACTTAACTTTGTGCTCTTTATCACCAAATCATTAAAGTTTTGATAAGCTGTTAAAGAAGATTATGCACTTCTTTAAAAAAAAAAAAATCTCCTAATCTTTTTGCTCAGAGACCGACTGTACGAAACAAAAAGAGACGCAATAACAGGATTTTTTTTTTTGACTTTCTTTTTCCTGCTGGAGTCGGCAGTGTTTCCTACACCCCCCACCTCCCCCCCCCCCCCACCTACCCCCCACCCCTCTTCATACATGGAGCCCGGCGATAGCATCTCACGCAGCGTCTTCACCTCCGCTTGGGATCGCAGGCACCCCCCCCTCTCTTTGTTTGTCACTTCCAGTTTGACCTTATTAAATTAAACACAATAACATCTCCAGGCGGCCCCTCGTGACAGTTGTTCCGTGTTGTACTGTATAAGTTCATTACTCTAAATCCTCCTCGAGAATCAGCAGCCCCGCTGATGAGGAGCGATAACAGAGGGGGGCCGTTCGATGCAAAGAATTAATTTAAATCTCAGAGTAGAAGTTAAGTGTCTCGCGTCACCCCAGAGAAGCTGCGGCGAGAGTTGGAAGGGAAAGAGAAAAAAAATGTAATTTAATGGCCAGAAGTGGCTGAAGTACTCACGTCCTACTCTTACTTGTGTAAAGGTACTCGAGTAAAATAAAGAATAAAGGAAAAAAAGGCCGCTTCTGAAATCTTGAGTGTAGAAGTAAAAACGGATTGATCCTTACTCTGATCTTCTTTTTCCCCCCAAAATACTCACGTGCAAATGATCCACACTCATTTCTACACACATGATTGTACAGGAAACAGGTCATGTGGTCTCCCCTCTGGTTGCACTCCAGATAAACAAACAAATAAGACTTTTATTTTCTGTTCTTTTTTTAATTACGAGTAAATCACTTAACAAGATCGAAAATGATACGTGTGATTGGGACAAACAGATATCATTTTTAACTGTGAGTGAAGCAGGTAAATCAATTAGCATCAATAGACTGAGAGTCACCAATCCTTTCAAAGTAAGAGCCTTCTACGCAGGCCTGTCAGAGAGTAGTGAAAACTCATGCAGGAATGTCAATCTTTACATTAAATCAATGTCTTTTATTATGAAAAGCACAAAGTCTCTGTTCGTATGTTTCAGTTCATCGCCTCCCGTGTCCATCTGTCTCCTGCATTAAGTTTCCCGTAGAATTGAGCTTGACTGGTGTGTTGCGGCAAACCTCGTTCACGGCGTCGGCACTTAAACACGCCGCAGCCCCCAAAGCCACCGACACTCGTTATAAACAATGTTCAACGTAAGTCGGGAATATTTTATCCAGGTTACAAACAGCTGTTGTTTCTCGTTAAAGAGCCTGATTGCAGCTGGCAGGAGGGAGAGAGAGAGAGAGAGAGTTCCTGCTGCGTTCTGTTCGTGGAGAATAAAACTGGCACCAAGTTACTTTTGGGTTCCAGAGGGTGTTAAAAAAGAAAGTTACTCAAGTAAAGTACAGATACGGGACACGTTCACTCGAGTACCCCCCCCCCCACACACACACACCACCCTACACCCCCCCCCACCTCCGGTAACATGGAATAGCCACCTCTCAACCCCTGCCCGTGATCAAAGCGTCCCCACTTTGATACCGGTGTGGCAGCGAGGGTCAGAGTTGCGATACCCCTGTGATACGGCAACACACAAGAAAAAACCCAGGCTGTGTAATTCCATACTTGACTCCGAAAGCTTTGTAGCAACTTTTTCGCCAAAGAGCGAGGGATAAATTGGTTGGGTGTCCGTTTTCTCTCGAATTTTTCTCTCGCGAAAATTGTTCCGCACTTTTGCTCCCGGCAACTTTTTTTTTTTTTCCCCCCACCCACCACCCCCCTCCTCCTCCTCCCCCCCTCTTCACGAAGACTTGGGAGGAAGTTCAGAAAGTGGTGAAGCGTTTGATGCCGTTCAGCCGTTTGACTCCTGCGTCCAGACTGTGACTCGATTTATGCCGCTCATTCTTCTCCATCGCCTCCTTTTTGAAAAAAATATTCCAATCTGCATGTGTATGTGTGTGTGTGTGGGCATGCGTGTGCGGGCATGTGTGTGTGTGTGTGCACCCTCTGGAGGTGACATTGAAATTGAGTGCCGGCGTGCCGAAAATGTCAAATCTTTGTCAAATTCAATATTGCGTCCGGTCTGTTTCGTGGCGGTTTTGAAGCCGCGCTGGGATTGTGTCTATCCAATCCGTGCCGGCGCCGACCGACTGAAGGGAAGAAGGCTCCACGCCGTCCGACGGGAACTTTCTTCCCACCTCGAGGAGCTGAGGCCCAGATTGTTTATATCTTCACCCCTGTGCTGTTTTCCCTCCGTCGGCTGCTTCATTGCTCCCTGAGATGCGTTATTTATGGAAAACAGTGAATATCTCAATACACAGTATGCTTGCGGAATATGTTTTGGCTCACGTTTCACTGGTCTCGGCTTTCTTTATGGCTGCCTGCAAAGATAGTAGCAGTTCGCTTTGGACGCTTGCCAGTGTGAATCTATGGGGGAGTATCTCTAAGTAAGGACTGGTGATTGGTTTGAGTGGCTGTAGCTTAGCGTTGGGCGTTCTGTCCTGTGATTTCTGCATTACATTTCGTGCAGCCGCTCATCCTCTCCTCCTCCTCCTCCTCCTCCCCCCACCACCCTAAAACTTCGGGAAAAGTGAGGGTGGGAGGGAGGAGAAAAGGGGGGTGTACAGAGAGAGAGAGAGAGGACAGATCCAGCAAAATGACTCCTCCGAGAGTTGTATCCCTGCAATGTGTTATGTATAATACATGCACTGGAGTGTGTAACAAGCTGCAGGATGGCGGAGTCAGGTCCCCCCACAGGGGCGCCCCCGGTCATCCGCACCAAGACGGGCTCAACCTCTAGTGTCAAATATAGCTTCTTTTTTTTTTCTTTTCTTCAGCCTGTTTTTGGGACGGTCCCGCAATTTGTGTTGACGATTTGCGTGCGTCCCGTCTGTGTCGCTTCATCTCCATCGACGTGGAGGAGGGGGGGAGGGGGGGGAAGGAAAAAACACGACGCGTGCGGCTGGAGTCGTTTCCAGGTCTCGAATTAGGATTCATAGAGCCCTCCGAATAAATGGGAAATTGTCTCCGAGTTCTTCCTTTAAAACCAGAGGCAGCCCTGAAGTGGAAGTACGGGGGGGAAAAAAGTGCAATATCTGTTTTTCCCAGGCTGTCAGCGCGAGCCCTGTTTGTTTTACATTAAACTCCCAGGAAGAGCCTTAGCAGCCAGCCATTACTAAAACTCTCAACTCTACCACTGCGCTAACTCATTATCGAGAAATCCACCTGGAACTCCCACAATGCTCTCCTCCACACTCCGACAGTTTCTTTGAACCGCTGAAGTTATAGAAACAGGCAGCAAGTCTGCAGAGTAATTATATGTTACAGTAACACCGGAGACCAGGGGGAGAGAGAGGGAGGGAGGGAGGGAAAGAGAGAGAGAGAGAGGGAGTGACAGACAGAGAGAGAGAGAGAAACCAGTAGAGACTTTTCAGTACAGATAAACAACAGATTGATAAACAATGCAGCTGGAAAGTAGGAGAGGTTTAACAGAGAAAACAAATTCAGCCACATTTTGATTTTTTTTTTTCCCCCTGTAGCAAATCCCAGTTGAATATGTTTCCAATGGAGACTCAGTTCAGCTGCAGCAAACCTGCCTGATTGGAAGAGTTTTCGCTCAGGAGAGCCAACGCGACCGAATGTGACGTGCTAACGCTGTCGAGCAGCTTTCTAAAAAAACAAAGGTGTCGTTCTGGTTTTTTAGCTTTTTTTTTTTTAACTGCAAACATAAGAAAAGGAGGGAAAAAAACAATGTATCTGGCGGTGTCTCAGAACCCCTCTGACCTCACTATCTTCAGCCTCGAGCCCATCGCTGTGTAATGAGAGGAAGAGTGCGTGAATTCACATAACAAAAAGAACGATCCAAAAAAAAAAAAAAAAGTCAAGGACTGCAGCTTTAAGAATTTGATTTAGGACCTATTTTTCCTCGGCGTAATGATACACGTTTAAGCGTTGAGCTGCAGTGGCGTGTGCATAGGATTGAAGCTAAGCCACACAGTGCATGCTCGGAGTGATAAAGCAAAAGTTGACGAAACAAACAATGTAAAGCTATAATTGGCTTTTAAAACTAGAGAAAAACACATCAGGAGGAGGATAATTTGCAGGTTTGCATATTTCTGTCGCATTCGTTGATGCAGAACACTCTAACACTTCTTACATTGGCTTCGATTGATTGTAGGAAGTCTCGTCTCGCCCTGTCTCGGAATGACACCTCTCGCCCCTGCTGCACGGAGGCACCAATGAGACCCGGCGGAGTCTCCATAAAAATAGTTCCCCCCACGCTTTAAAACACAATATACCACTCAATTCGCTCCCCCCCCCCGAGCCTCCATTGTGCGTCGGCCATTGTCACCTGATATCTGAGCCCATTGAAACTATGCACGCTCAATGTGACCACATTATGTGGCATTATTCAGAGGTCACCTAAACTTTTCAACTGTAAGCCTCTTAAGCCAGACCACATTCAGATACAGCATGTCCAATAAGTCTCCGGAGCAACTCGGCCCATTGTTCGTGCCGAAATTGACCAATGTAACTAGGCCGTTTTACATAAGCGCGGACAGTGCAGAATTAGCTAACGCGCTGTGTCTTTGTGTTATTTCATATTCTCTAAGTCCTCACAATCAGATCCTTTTTTTTTTATGCCTTCATTTGCTCTTTCCACTGATCCAGAGCTGTGGACCTCTGAGGCATGTGATGAACTGGCATGACCTGCCAGATGTAGTAACTATCGGAGTCTCTCTCTCGCTCTCTCTCTCTCTTTTTTTTGTGAATTGCATTGTCCCGTGTCGAGATAGTTTTTTTTTTTTCGTGAGGATTTGCTCCACGAACGGGAGAGAGGGCGCGAGGCAAGGCGCTGCTCCCCGCCACTGCCGGCTGCTGCTGCCGCCGCCGTCGCCGCGCCAACGGTGAAGAGGGAGCGCCGACTCTCACAGTTCAGAATTTAATTGTTCATTTCAACCCTCCTCTTTCAAAATGACTGCGGCGAATAGGAGGTGCACGGGGTTATTATCTGTTATCTGGAAACATAGCGAAATAGTGTGACTGAATAATAACTAAACAACTGACACAATGTAAAAATTTCATTATCAGTGTATTAAAACAAAATTGTACCCTAAAGGAGTCCCCACCACAGCTCCGAGCAGCCGACTAATTATGTTTAATTAAAAGACAACAGAGATCAACAGAATCGTTTTCATTAGGAAATTATTAATGATTCCACTGCAACAATAATTGATTGCACTGAGCCACGCGATAACTCGCTGCGGTCAGGCTGGAGTGAGCCGGGTGGAGAGGAGCTGCCGGTTTTAGGCATTTGGCAGCTGTTGAGTAGCGTGTCTTGTCGCGGCGGCGGCAATTTGAGGAGAAGTTACAAAGCTGGCTTTATGAGGAGGAGGAGGAGGAGGAGGAGGAGGAGGAGGAGGGGGAGGGAGGGAAAAGGAGGAGGGGGATGGGGAGGAGCGTGTGCGTGGACGGGCAAAATCCAAATTGTGCGGCTATCTGAGAAGACTCAGCCGCCCCACACATGCGTTCAGGAGGCATCCAAGCACATGTCAGTACCCACGAGTTAAGACAAGAACACACACTCTTATTATTTTCCCTTGTCTCCCTCTACAAACATGCTCAGGAGGGCGTTTTCCTATTTTCTTTTTTTCTTTCCGTCTCACTTGTAAGCATGTAAAGTACACACACACACACACACACACACACACACACACACACACACACGCATGCACAATCACACACACGCACGTGCGCGCGCACAGGCACTTTGCCGGCGCTCCATTCAGAGCCATGTGAAAGACGTCAGCTCCAGACGCTTCCTCCGACAGCCTTTTATGTGCATTGTTCTCCCCGCCGCGCAGCCAGTTTCCCTGTGCTAGACAGTATAGCGCAGGCACCAGACACCACACTGTGCCACAGCACCCACATTCACAAACACACACACGCACACACACACGGAGCAAACGCCATTACCGAAAATTCGCATAATGGCTGCTGACACATATATGTCCATCTGCATTCAGTGTCGTCTAAGCCTTGAGACAAAAACAACAATGCAGGGGGAGAATGCAGAAAGGAGTGATGGGCACTGATGAGGGAGCAGATTGTTCTGTCCATATATCGCTGTTTTGGCCCATTTTGGGGTGTGTGTGTGTGTGTGTGTGTGCGCGTGTGTGTGCTTTACGGGTGCCTGCCTGAGAGTATAGCCAGTCGTCCTTGTATCAATGCCACGGAGGGTGTCGGGCTAATGAGCGTGGGCTGTCCTTAGAGCAGGAGGGTTTGGGTTGTGCCATTCACTCTGCATATTTAAATGCCTTGTAGAGCTTAAGTAGGCCCACTTTTCCATGTCAGGGCAGCGTTCAATCCTGCTGCGACCATTAATTATGATACCATTGTGCTCCAGTGTGGCTAATAAGAGTGATGTATTGCACCCTCGTGGCATTATAATCATCTGAGTGAAGTACCTGGACTACACTGTGCTCGCTTTAAGCACCACGCTTAAAAAAAAAGGGAAAGAGAGAGAGGGAGAGGGAGAGAGGGAGAGGGAGAGAGGGAGAGGGAGAGAGAGGAGAAAAAACAGAGGAGTGAGGAGGAAGCTGCTTCCTTCCTCTTCGCCTCCACCGCTGGCGACATCGGTTATTGCTCCGACATGAGAGAGTGTCACAGATTTAACTTGTGTATAATTGTATAATCAATGAAAGAAATGCTTTGGTATTGATCATTCAGGACGGCTGATTGTGAGTCTGGGAGAGGAGAGACACACACGCACACGCACGCACACGCACACTCACGCACACGCACACACACAGGAAGTCCGCCTCTTGTCCTCAAAATGCTGCGAATGCACAGATTTTAGAAGAGTCATTGTTTTGGCTGCTTCTTTAGCTGATTTCATCCATGCATGTGCCCTTTCTCTCTCTCTCTCTCTCTCTCACTCACTCTCTCACTCACTCTCTCACTCTTTCTCACTGTCTCTCTGTGTGCTGTGCCCGCACGAGTTATCTGCGATGCCTTCGCAGACGCCCATGCACACAGAAAACTGGCTGGTTAAGTGGATTTTAAGGAGCTGCTTCTTAATATTTAGAGCATGTCTCCTCGGTATTGAATGTGTTCAATACAGATGGGGAAAAAAGATCACATTTTATTACATTAATCACTGGAACTTAATGTGATTATATGTACTTTATATTTCCCTTCTTAACTTCTCCTCCCTTAACGGCATAATCAATGACCGTCTTTATATTCATTGAAAAATTCTTGCGGATATGAAAATAAGCCTCTGTGATTTTTCCTCTTTTTTTTTTTTTTTTAATCTACTGCAGGATCTTGAGTCAGTAATTAAAGAGTCCATTTTGTGTGTGTGCATGTGTGCATGTCTATGTGTGTGTGTGTGTGCGTCTTCTAAAAGCCCTTAGCCTGCTTTTAGGCCTGGGTATGATCCAGCCCACCGCCTCCATCTCTGCTGTGGTAAGTAGGTGTGAAAAGCATTGTCAGTGTGCTTCAGGATAAAGCCCTGCTGTTGGATGCCATTGGTCAGAGTCAGG
>JAUESF010000008.1:13226136-13237188 GCA_032274765.1 Malacoctenus tetranemus | reverse complement strand
CCCCCCTCGCAGCCACACACACATGCACAAAAATCATACACACAGAAGAATCATGGGCAAGTTGAGAAGGAGCCTGTGTGTGTCCGTGTGTGTGTCTGTGTGTGTGTGTGTCCGTGTGTGTCCGTGTCCGTGTGTGTGTGTGTGTGTGTGTGCGCGCGTGCGTGCAGGGATAATCAGAGACAAAAGCTGAGAGCTTGAAAAAAAGGGTCCTTTCTGCACATCCTATTCTTTTTTTGGGGGGAGAGGGGTGAAAGAAACGGGTAGCTTTTTCATCAGACTTTAGGAGGTGGTGGTGGTGGGGGGGGGTCACCATGTGTACATGCATGGGTTGAGTGTGTGTGAGGGAGAAAGAGAATAAGGCAGAGAGAGAGAGAGAGAGATGGAGGTGCAGAGATAGAGGAATCACTGGGGTGGAGAGGTGTTTAGATCGTCAGTCAGCGTGATGGAAAACCGCGTGGTTAAAGTCTCTCTGAGGGTTGACACAGGACTGCGGCGGCTGGAACGAAACAAGTGAAACTGAGTCAGGGGTGAAACTCTGATGTACTGAGGGGGGGAGAGGGGCGGAGATGTTGGTAGTAAGAGTGGGGAGGAAGGGGGTGGGCAGAGAGAGGCCCACCGAGCAGGTGTGTAGGGGGGGAAAAAAAAACAGCGTGACAGGGGAAGAAAAACAGTGAAGCATCCTTGATAGAAAAAAATAAAAACATACAAACACTGACCGCTGCAGCGATACAGTCCACACGGAGAATCGAGTTAGACAAAAAAAAAACATAATAATTCGAGTTGCGCGGCTCAGTGTTGCAGCAAGCCATTTTTCCTTTGGTAATGTATACCCCTTGCAAATCAATTTTTAGGGCCGGGCTGAACATAATCAGATTTTCTCTGAAGAAATAGCTCCAGACATTACAGAATTGTTTCGTGGGGTCGCCTCTGTGTTCATGCAGGAGAACTCTGTGATAACCTTTATACATACCTTTGCAGCTAATCCATTTTATTGATTGTACATCCACCTGTGTGGAGAGTGGGGGGGGAGGAGAAGGAAGGGGAAAGAAAAAAAAACGAAACAAACAACAACCACACCAGCGCATGGGCCCACAGTCTTTAGAGCGGCGTATCAGTGTGATATCACACTTTTGCTTTTCTCATTGCGCCGCGCGCAGGAACACAAGCGCCAACCACCTCGAGCACGGCCGCCTTATCGGTGGGTTGCTTTATCGTGTGATCTGGTCAGGGGATCTTTTGCTATTCTCCACCTCTAAAAGCCCAATGCCGAGGCTAAGGACACGGGGACGCGCGAGGCAGGTTCAGCCCCCCCCCCCCGCCTCAAAGACGGCGACGAAAACAATCCGTGAATGTTTTACTGGTCACAAAAAAACCTTTTTTTATCTTAAATTGGGTTTCAATCCTTTATTTTAGACCAGGCCAAAGTATTAGCTATTACCTAATCTCAATGACAAGGTAACCGAGACTGAATAAAAGTACTTGAGAAAACCTCAGTTATTTTTTTTTCCTAGTAAGGTGTGATATTTTTTTTTGGGGGGGAGGGTTATTGTAAAGGTCAGGAAGCAGGTTAGAATTGGGTTTTGCTCAGCTGTGAAGGCTGTTTGGCCTCAGCCCATTTAGTCGCCTGCCACACATGCTGCAGTGTTTTCAATAGTTTTGTGTTTTCCTGATGTGACGTCTTTTTTTGGGGGAGAAACTTTCTTTGGAAAGAAAAAACAAACTCTTCATTGTCATTTGTTTTGTGGGTCGTCTCCTTGAGTACATGCTATATTTGGCTCGTATTTTGGCCCCTTACATCTGTGAACATTGCCTCGAAAATCGCCAGTCAATTATACCATTTTTTAGACTCATTTTTTTACACTTTGCTTCTCCCGTCCCAAGCAGTCACAATCAAAACCTTGAGCCTTGTTAGCAGGCTGTAAAAAAATTCACCTTAATGACTCCTTCCTTTAATGAGAACATTCTGAGTTTGTCCCGCTGCTGCAGAGTCTAAAAACGGCCGCGCTGTCCGAACACACGATTAGATCCGGACTAAATACGGTTAAAAAAAATAATGACTTGCCGCAACACGATGACATTACAACGACCGCGCCAACACCGACTCATTTAGGAAATCATGTTTCGTTAGCATTCGGTGAAAAGTTTCCCCCGGCCAACTTGATTTCGCGGTCTCCGGGCGATCCCAGACCATGTGTTATTTTACATAAAATGTGTTCCAACAGAGTGCAGCAGGAATGAGTCCGACCCCCCCCCCCCAAAAAAAAAGTTAACATGTTTTTGCTACTTTGGATCCAAAAAGAGTGAATCGGGTTGGAAAGTAGGTTCTGCTGGTTGGAAGATCTTCATATTTCATTCAGTGTTATAAACCACATCACTGCAAAAGGCACCTGTGTGGTTTATGGAGCTTCAAGTTAAAAACATATAGTGTGAAAGAAAGTTTTGCGGTTGGGACGTTGAAGTTGTGCAACTGTGGTGTGTCTCCTTGATAACCTACTTACTGTTTGCATTATCACGTGTTGGAGTGTAGTTCTGTGCAACCCAAAGATTTTTTCTACACTCTAAATAAAATGGAAACATCTGATTGGCTTTCTGTCAGCAGAAGCAGAGAGGGGCCTGATTGAGTCTGAATTTGAGTGGCAGCTTCACACTGAGAGTTAGAAAGACAAGGTTAGGCTGCTCGCATTCAAGCAAACACCGACCGTATCGTATTTTTTTACAAATACGAACCCTCGCCGGCATCCACTCGCCTCCATCAGTCATGTTCCACGTGCGCTCTGACTGCACTCATGCCACGGAAAAAATAAACCAAACAGGACACGAGCACGGTTCCCAATGCGCCGATTTGCCCCCCGAAAACACGCTCGACGTCCCGGGACCGCTCCCCCCGGGTGACGTTGGAGGAGGCCGTTGCGCTGACGGCGAGCGGCTATGCCTATGAGCCGGACGCCTTTTAGTTTCGCCTTGGTGCTTGAGCTCTGCTGACCTCTGCCTGTCGGCGCTGGGTGACAGAGATGGGTGTCCCTCCCGTGCTGCGTGCGCGCGTGAGAGAGAGAGAGAGCCAACTGGTGGACGGAGCGGCAGGGGCGAGCAGACAGGCACGCTGTAGGTACAGTAGTGGAGAGGACTAGACATCAGTGTCGTCCAGGTCAGACAGGGCCATCCATTCTCTAAGCCCCGGGGAAGAGAGAGAGAGAGAGAGAGAGAGAGAGAGGGATAGAGAGAGAGAGAGGGAGGGAGGTAAGAAGAAAGAGAGAAAGGAGCGAGAGATGGTGTGTGTGTGGAGGAGGAGGGGGGGGGGTGCGGTGGGGGGGCATTGATGCACTGTTTCTCTTAACTCTGTCAAAGCCACTCCATTGTGCTCCCCCGTGCAGTGAGTGGAAACCAATCTGTCATCGCTCCACTAGCCAGCATACTAGAAGAGGGCTCGACTGCTGGAAACACAAGTCTATTCAATGTGAAATGTAACTGGAATCTGAGCCCCCTTGGATAGCTGGATTGAAGAAGGAGGGAGGGGGGGGACAGAGAAGAAGGAGAAAAAAAACCTGATGTAAGATTTTTTTTTGACGCCCCCCCCCACCCCCCACCCTGCTCTCCCACACACTGTGAAATGGAAGCCGTGAGTACAGTATTGGGGTGCGCGCGAGATAGGTTTCAGTCCCATATCTCTTCGCCTCTTTCACGGTGAGGTGATTGACATGTTTTGTTGATGGAACTCTATCCAAACCATGTGCGGTTTGCATAGGCATGAAGGGCTCAGCCGGGGAACCTCCTCGTGCAGCCATCGCCCCGCCGCCGTTGGCCCCTCCTTTTGTTTAAAGATGGGATTTTTTCTCTCTCTCTGGCATCGACAATATTTAGACAGTCGCAGAGGAGGGGTGAACGAGGGCCACCGCGCAAAGTCCTGTGAAGATTTCAGGTCTTAGCCACCTCCCTCCTCCCCCCCACCAACCCTTACCCCACCCCGCACCTGTCACCTATAGAAACTCGGCATCAACATGGCCACCGCTCCCGATGCCCTGAGCTCGCTAAGCCTGCATACCATTGAATGGCGGCTGCTAATGCTATGTTCCAATGCCATTGGGAGTCACTGCTCCTCGCAGGAATCCCCCTCGCGCCATTTTCCCTGTAATCTCCCCCACTCCTCCTCTGTTGTGGGGTGGCTCGCCCGCTGCTCCCGCCACTATTTTGCAGCACCCTCTCCTTCATGCAACCGGCACCTCCACCATTTTAATCCCTTTGACCCAAACCCCGCGTGTTTCCCTGTATCAACAGCTCCCGGAGATTACATCCTGCCCGCCTCCTCGCTGCCACCGCGCCTCCAGCCAGCTAGCGCATGCTAGGGTCTTAGTCTGGAGCTGCCCGGTGTGATAGCCACTGTGGCTAGCTAGCTTGACCGGGGTCACACGGCAAACCCGGAGACGAGTCGGAGGGGGGAGGGAGGGGGAGGGAGGATGGATGGAGTTGTAGTAACCGCAACGCAGAGCCGGCTTGGGGTCCTGGGGGAGGAGCTTAAGGGGGTTTCGGAGGAGCTGAGAGAAAGCTGGTTTAGCTTCAGATCATATATGAACCAGCTGCTTACATGTGAGCAAAGCAAGCTAAGAAAAAGCTAAGAAACTTACAGAAGTCTCTCATTTTTAATGACGGATACTCTTGTGGATTCCTTGTTGAGACAACATAAAGTCACAAAGACCCCCCCGACTACCTGAGACGTGTTGCTTTATCAAGTTTTACAAACACAGAAATATCTTTCACTCCAACGCATCTTTCATGAGCAGCCAGGTTACAGGAAGACTTCTCCCAATTAGCAACTCCAAGCCTCATATTCTAAGAGGACCCAGGTTTCCAGTCAGAAAGAAAAAGCTGAGGGACGTCAAACTTCAAATCGTGCTCAACGGTGCTGTTTGGGGAAGAAAGTTGGGGGAGGGTGTTTTTTTTTTTTGAGGCATTGAGTAATTTGAATCTACGAGTGAGGATTTTGTTTGATAATTCCTCTCATTCAGTCCTGGTTCTGTGCTCAAGCAAGGCAATTAAAATAACGGGTTTTTGGGAGGTTTTTTTTTTGGAGGAGAGCTCCGTTTTCCAAAAGTGAAGGTCTTCAGCTTCCTGGTGAAAACGTGTAGAGAAAAAGTTTTGAGCAGCTCTCTCATCTGGCATCAATTCTGGTGCGTCGAGCTGCAGAACACAAAAAAAAATCATCGTTGTCTCCCACTTTTTTGTAGAAAATTGGTGGTTGATAACTAAACCTGCAGGTGATATTTGACTGTGATTATCTCCAAAAAACAAAATGTGAGGTTCTTGTTTTTTTATTCCAGACAAGTTGGGCAAAAAAAATCTAAAATAATTGATTTTATTCTGAAAAAAGATCGGTCATGAGGAACCTGCTGCGACTCAAACCCGAATCTTTGCAAGTACATAAAGGACAGACTGAACACTACAGTGACTCATCACCCCCCCCCCCCCCTCCTAAAAGGAGCGGTTTCACATATTGTAAGTCTGGAACGGCCTCAATAACAAAATAAGTGAAGGTTAGGAGGGTGGAGAGCAAACTGCATGGCTTCTAGCTTAATGAAGCTCCATAAAATTTCAAGCTTGACTCCGTTTCGCTAATACTTCCCTAAGCCGCGCGCGTTCCGGCGAGTAAAATGGAACGACCGAATCGAAACATTCCTGTGTACTCGGGTTTATTAGCGTCGTACATTTCAGGGGGAAGAAGAGGGGACAAATTTCATACTTCCTGTGATGTAACCCCTCCGGATTTGGAGGAAATTGTGGACCAAGACATTCGTGGAGGTACAGACAGTTCCGACGGGTTCCTTTCTGCCCCCCCCCCCTCGCGTGGCTCGTCAGGGAAGTGACGCAGGCGTCAGGAGGGCCCCTGTTTGTCGTTGCGATCCGCACACGAACCCCCTCCCCCCACCCCCCCTCTCTCTCTCTTCATCTCTCATGTAGTGTTTCTTGTAATGGGGTTGGGGCTTTATTGATGTGAACTTATGTGATCATTGCACAAAGCGCGCGCATTTCTGTCTGCCGCTCTCCCTCCTGCTCAGTTTTCCTGTGGGCCACATTAAATCAAGCCTCCGACCTAGACTCTAGTTAAATTAAACCCTATCAGCATGTTGCCCTCTCATATCGGAGAACAGGCCTTTATATAGACGGCCTGTAAATGGTGATTAGTGAGTGTTTTGATTAAAATTCAACCACATGTGTGATACTCTGGTGGAGCCAACCACCTCCCTCCCCTCCCCTCCCCTCCCTCCTGCTTGTCCCTGGGCTTTTGTGCATAAACATACATTGAGATATACGTGAGCACACACACTTACACAAATCCTCGCCCTGCTCGCCTCCCTCCCTCCCTCCCTCCCTCTCTTCCCCCTCGTCTGGCCTGTTCTCATGGCTCAGCAGAGTGCTGGGCTGATTTAAGGGCCCTTACAAATGGGAAGGTTGCAAGTGAAGACAAAAACCAGAGACAAATCACACCGCGGCAGCCTCAAGGTTTCCACCGAAGCCATTCAACTGGAGGGAGGGGGGGGGAGCGGCAGAACAGTGAGAAATATATACACACACTCCATCCTGTCAGAACGCTTTTG
This sequence comes from Malacoctenus tetranemus, assembly GCA_032274765.1. Classification (NCBI taxonomy): domain Eukaryota; kingdom Metazoa; phylum Chordata; class Actinopteri; order Blenniiformes; family Labrisomidae; genus Malacoctenus; species Malacoctenus tetranemus. The sequence goes on along the minus strand of JAUESF010000008.1, from coordinate 13,230,601 downwards.
GCTTATCTTGAGTGACTGTCAAGGCTGGGAATATCAGGGAATGGACAGAAATATATAAAATTAATAAGCCGCTGGATGTTGTCGGGAGTTATGATGCTTCATAAATCCTGGTTTGATCATGGCGGACAAGGCTTAAACCCACAGCTTCCTAATGCGCACAGCAGTGTTTTGGGCTGGATTTTATTCTGTTTGGAAGATAGAAGCCCTTAGCTGGCAAAAGTAAGATTTATCATCTCCCAGTCCCCCCCACCCCACCCCCCCCTCTCTCTCTCTCCTTCTTTCTTTCATGAGTGACAAATATTAAAAAGAAGGCCTGAGGGAAGTTGGCAGCCATTACCACCTTTAATAGAAGGGCACAGGCGTAGCAAGGTGAAACTGGGGCCAAAGGCAGAGAAATGCTATTCAAAGGGAAAGCGAGAGGAGCAGCAGAAGAGGGAGAAATTGCTACTAACTTATCAGTTGTACTCCCTTTGTCGGGTCAGGGGTCCCGGAGCTTTTGTTTGTTTGTTTGTTTTCTTGTTGTTTTTTTTTTTTTCCTCCCTCCTTCTTCTTCATACGGAAAAGGATGGATGCTATCTCTGCTGCCATCCAAGCAGGTCTGCTCCGTCGAGTGCCGCAGGTAATATTTCATGTCAAGAATTAAGCAAGCCTACCCGCCGACTCCTTTCTACAGTTACACGGCCACCGCATCCATCATCGTCCCCCCCCCCTCCCTCTCCCTCCCTCTCCCTCCACCACGCCGCCTTTCTGTGGAGAAATGTAACTAAACGCATCTACTCGAGTACGGCGCGCGAACACAGAGGGATCGGAGGCAGCCCTCATCACATTCTCTTTGCAATAATGTATTTTGCTGCTTTTCAATTTTTTATACTCCACCATGTAATATTCGTCACTCAGCTGAATTCATGTGGCAGCTGCAGCTCTGTTAAAAATGAGGTATTTTTACATGTGAACTAAAGGCTGAGCGATGAACAGAAGACAATGAGTTGACTTAGAGGATGGACAGAATGCAAAGGTCATGCAAAGTTGTTTAATTATTAATCCTTAGTTTTTATTTATAAAGGTGAGAGATTTGAATGTTTTAGCTTTCCTCTTTGGATCCGCGAAAATAGATAAATGGAGAACCAACCTGGAGCTGTCGTCCAACCACATGAGTGACATTAACATTTGTGGCTTCCACTAAGAAAAAGATTTAGTCATATTAGTCACTATGTTGCCGTTGAAAAATGACTCCTACAGAATGAGGTGTGGGTGAGAATCGATCCACGGGTGAATATTTTCCCCCCGTTTTTGATCCCGGTTGGTTTCTGACCTTCATGACTGGACTCCACGTTTGTCTAGTTTTTTCCTCCCATCGCTTCCCTTCGAGACAAATGCAAATAGAAGTGCGTCAATCGAATTGAACCAGCTCACATTTGAGACCAGAATGTGTTGGAGCGACTTAAATATTGATTCCTTCCACATTTGGCTCTTGCTCTTCAAAATAGAAGAAAAAAAATGTGAAAATGATCTCAAAGAAGAATGAAACACACTCTTTTGTGATCACAATGGTGCAGTGAGATACATCAAAACTCTCTTCGTCTTGTTGTCCACCTTATTTGCCTTTTTCTCTGGAGGGTTGTCTTTTACTACTTTAGATCAACAATTCGTTCAAACAACATTTAATGTGTAAAACAACCCGGCGTCTGTTTCAGACACGCGTCTGAGTCGGCGCACGTCGCCCCACTTCCCCTTTAAGGCAAACGGGCCTTTAATTAGGACTTTCTACTTTCACGCCACTTTGTTTTACACGTAGTTTGTCGCCAGCAAGAATCCGGATGAGGCAGCCAATGAGGTTTTACAACCGAGATAATGGCCACAAAGTCCGGGCGTCATTGTTCGTGTGTGGGTTTTTGTTTTTTTTTTGCAGACGTGGAGATTCAGAGGGAATTTCAGGCCGTGGTGCTTTTGATACATCAGTGGGCTAATTTGCTTAATCTGCTGGGGCCTTTCTGGCCCTGCTGTGAAAATGTAAATCACAATGTGAAGAGAGGACTGTCAGCAACGGCAAAGTTGCGAAGACTGGGAGTGTGGGTTTTTTTTTGTTTCCCCTGTGTTTTCTCACCTTTCACGAGGTGGACGAATTCAAAACAAGGAGGAAAAAAAACAGTATTGTAAGTGTGACATGTTAGTATCGATAAAAACGTAAGAATTTCCATTGAGAAGGACCATTATATGTAATCAAATCATGCCTCTACATTAGGCTGTGATGAGCGCGAGTCTCCGGCACCAAATTATCTCTGAACGTTTACTCAAGTAACATTCACAGTCCCGCTCTTTGTGGAGTGAGTATCTCGCCTGTGTTGGGACTCTGAAGTGAAGGATCTTCATCTGGCGCTCGGCTGCCTCCCGTCTGATCACCTTCCTCTCGCGGGGGGCCCGGGGTGTGCAGATACGGCGGCGGAGGGAAGAGACTAATTAGACCACCGTGTCTAATCTCCGGGGCTTTACCTGTCAATAAAAATGTTGTCAGCGGAGATGAAGCCTCTTTAAATGAAAGGCTCGGCTGTTTTGATATGTAAAACACATGTCACAGTGTTTCAGTCAGCAACATCCCGACGAGACAAGTTGTCAACAAAAGTAAAATGACAACAAAAACATCTTTGCTGGACCAAATCGGAATAATGACATTCCAAATTAAGACTTGTTGTCCCCCCCACCACCACCACCTCCTCCCTCCTCCCCCTCCACCACCCCCACCTCCTTCTTCCCCCCCACTACCTCCACCCATCCTCCTCCTCCTCCTCCTCCCTCCTCCCCCTCCCTCCTTGTTCTATTTGGGAGAGGTCATGCTTTTTTGAACACATGCTGTAGTAAGTAAATTTATTCCACTTATTTCTTGTAACTGCACAAAAAAGTAATGAGGTGTTGTAGATAAATATATGAAGACAATAAGCCATGCAGTCCTTCTCCTGTAGCTGCTGTTTGAGTCAATTAACACATTTCAGAGACTCGGGGAAGAATATCGCCGCCTTTGCGCGGCTCCTCAATATGCAGCATCTGACTTTTATCCAATTACATTATGTGAGGTTTGTGGGCACGCCGGGCACGGGCGCACATAATGGAGGATGCCATCTTTGGTGTGATATTCTCCAACACTTTTTCCACCGCATATGCCTATGGCTCTCACCATGAATTATTCAAAGGCTCCATCCGCGGCAGAAGAGAGTGAGGAAGCCGGCTCCATAGTAAACAGATTTTCTGCTCGCCATCCTCACAAATCTGAAGTGTAGGACATTGTAAGTGCCAAATAATTACACGGTGGCCCCCTTTTTCTCTCCCCCCACCCCCGCCCCCTCCCCCTCCTCCTGTCTGAGTTAACCTGGCTTCAGAAAAACGCATCCCGACTGAATAATGTTTTTTTTTTTTCGTCGCCGGGGTGAAACTTGGGGAGTTAATTGAAGTTTTGTTGCTCGAGAAAACCTGCGAGCGCATGAAGGAAAAAAAAAAAAAAGCCACGCATGGAAATACGAGCTTCACGGGACACCCCCCCACCACCCCCCACCCCACCACCCCCACCCTTCCCCGATTCATCCTCCCATATAATTTCATGTCAAAGAATCTTTTATTTGAATGTTTCTTATCCTGTTTTTCATCTCATCAGACACATTTTTGGGCCGGGGACGCGGTGCAGCGAAATGGTTGGAGAATATTTGTGCTCCCTGCTCCCCCGCTGTTGATTTATTAAACTATAATAGATAACGGCCCCTAGAGTTTGACTCTGGCTATGTATAATCACTTTAGTTCCTCGCTGGCTATTGTGCTCTGAAATAGAAAAATATGAATATTACATGGGTTTTAAATCCCTACAAAACTTCTTCTTTTTTTTCCCCCAGAACAAGAAAATTGACATATCCATTGCATTACTGCAGCTCCCATCTTTGGCTAATGGAGATTTCACATTATGGCGCTCACATTATAGTAGCATGAAATATGCTAAGCATTTAAGAAAAATGAACTTTTTAAATAGTCCGTCAGAGAGAGAGAGAGTTGGAGGAGGGGTGGAGCGAGCGTCTCCGCTCCCCCGCTCCCTGCTTTGGGGTGTGGGGGGGGGGCTGGATTCGCCCTGACCTTGAACCGCCTGTATCGTCCGGTGCAGATCTGTGGCAGTGACACATGTCATGTGTTGGAGGGGGGGGGGGGTTGAGGAGGAAGCGGAGGAGACGAGAGAGAGAGAGAGAGAGGGGAGTGATCTTGGTCCGCCGCCCGGTCGGAGTCGGGAGTCCGCCCTCGTGTCAAAAGGATGGGCATGTTTGGCCCAAAACACAGACTGCACCTCATCCACTAATCTCAGCACGAAAACACCTTTGGGTGGCTGGCTGACGGGGTTGGAGGTGGAAGAGAGGGGGAAAACAAAGTCGAGAGTATGGAGGCGGTGGGGGTGGGGGCAGGTGACGCAAGAGTGAGAATTCCTTTGTCATGTGAG
>JAUESF010000008.1:13208646-13218681 GCA_032274765.1 Malacoctenus tetranemus | reverse complement strand
CCCTCCACCAGATTTACCCCAGAGATCACCTACCACCCCCCCCCTCCCCCCTCCCCCCTCCCCTCTCTCTTCCCAAAAAAACAGCCGACCCTTCCCAGTTTGTTGGGTGAGGCTCCCCCCCCTATCAGCGCGAGGCACCATTATCAGGCCTCAGCTCGAGATTCTCTTCTAAAAAATAGAAAGAAAAAATGGAGGGATAGAGGCTAATATTGTTGTAAGATGCTCCGTGTCACTCCTAAAATACACGCAGCGCCGGGGGAGCGGCCAGTCGAAGGAGTCCGCTCCTCAAACATTTGCTCTCCTCCCACATCCCTCCGAGGACTCGCCGCTACAAACTGGCTCCCGCAGATGCACTCCAAATAGCAGGCTGTTCATCATGCATTGTCATAGAACAGGCTCGCTCCCCAGTTACCCCCCCGCCCCCCCCCTCCCTTAACAATCCCCGATCGCCCGTGTAACACCCCCCCCTCTTCTTCATCCCCCTCATTCATCTCGTCCACCGATGCTCCTGCTGGCCCTACATCCCGTCGCAGCGCTCCGATATCAATCAACGGCAATGAGGCTGGCTGCAGCTTCCTCATCATCCCAAACGCCGACGCCGACGCCTCCTCGCCACGCCCGGGCGAGGCTGGATAGGGAGGAGAATGGACGGCTGGACGGTCGGACGGACAGACAGACAGATAGACAGACAGGCACGCGGACAGACAGACACGCCGGCCATGTGATTTCAGTGTAATTTTGGAAAGCATATTGTCTAATTTTGCCATCTGTCCGGGAGGGAGCGATGGCAGCGTGGAGCTCATTTGCCGTCTGCTTGCTTTATTGCGGCTATACAGAACAAGTTTTTGGAGCGGGATGCAGGCCCGGGTGCGCAGCCCACTGGAGCCGAGAGGCGTGTCGATGCAGGGAACCAGGTTCCCACCACTCCATCATGGTCTACCGTGATTGTCTGACATCCAGGCACACGTGGAGGGGGGGGGGGAGAGGGGGGATAAAACATCCAGGAACGAAAAGCTCAGACTCCCATCGACGCGGGCGCAAATGTAACAGTGAATGAGTGGAAATCTGAGCGTTTTAACGGTCGTCGAGTTTACTGAGGACAAAGTTGTAAAAAAAAAAAAAGAATGTTTTACTCTCCTCCACAGTTTCGTGCCGTCTCTCTCGTACCACCAGGCCATTATGAATCCGGTCCAGTTTGCTGCGAATGGTCATATAGACACACACACACTCGCGCGGACACAGGGACACTCACACACACACACACAGGGACACTCACACACACGCATACATCGCTGTCACACATTGTGGATCACGTCTGGTTCAGCTGCTCCTTGGCTCTGACATTAATACAGAGCAGATTGGTGGAGATCTGCAGCCCTTGTTGTTTGATCTTTCCTCCTCTTGCCACATTTCCTGGCACTGCCCCCCTGCCACACCGCGTGGCGCAGGCAGGACTGGCATGGCCTCAACGTGCCTGCCAGGTTTGTTCTCTGTCTTCTTCCCCTTCCAACTTATTCCCTTATGCCCGCTCCATGGATTCAGTTCTGCAAATTACAAGAGCTCCCCTACCCCCAGCGACAGCCTGGATTCAAGAGACCTTCAATCTACCAGTTTGTCTTCTTCAGAAAGGAGTGATGCTACCTCGGCCTGCGATGTGTCACTCCGTTTGCTTTTTTCCATGATAATTGTCCTCTGCAGTAAATTGGGTTATCTTCCTCATTCCCGTTTCCAAGTTCCGCTGAAAGAGTCTCTTCTGAAAAACCTCATTTTTTGGCACCGATTACTTGTGCTACCCAGTATTAGAAGTATTAAGCTGTAAGGCCACGACGAAACATAAGATCCAGGCCAAGCTTCACCTCAGAACAAAAGACTTCCCTTTGCCAGCCGTCGCCTCAACTTGAACAAACACTGTCTTCTCTTATCAAGACCCCATCCCCTTCCATTTCCTATTTACCCAGGACCGTCGTTTAGCCCGTAATGCTTTGAGTCTCAATAGAGGGAGTGTTTAAAATGTCACAATCGAACATATGAATTAAAAGCAAATACATCTTGGAGGTAAAGGCAGCATCGGCGCCTTCCGTGCGATCGCAGGTATTTGCTCAAAGGAATGATGACTGGGCGCCGCACAATAGTGTCGTCGTCCCCCCGTCCCCCCTTCTCTCTGCGCCATTCCTCCCGGGGTTATGATCAGGATGGGCGGGAGGAAGAGCTAATTTGGTAATAACGTCGCCACACAATGTCGACACCCAATTTGCACGGTCTATCTGCCATTTTACAACAATCTGCCTTCCCTTTTATGAATCGGCATCAGATCTCAGCCTTATCTCCACCCCCCCTCCATTCCCTTCTTTTCTGCGTAAACCACTTCATTTGTGACTAATGGCACGGGCGCGATCGTTATCGTTCTAATTTATTCCAAGTTTAAGATGAAGGGCCGGATAAGGTGCAAGAGACAATAAGTTGAAAAAGCCAGTGTGATGCCTCAGTTAATGAGGCACATCGTCTCTTTCTCTTTTTTTTTCTTCCTCTTCTTCTTGTTCTCCATTCTCTTCGTTTTTTTGGGCTGTGCTGCCGGGGTCAAAAGCAGAACGCACACTGATTGAAGGGAAGGGAACCGAGATGGCGATTCAGAAAGGAGAGAGCAGAGTGGAGAGGGGGGGTTGAAGTGGGGGGGGGGGTTCTTCACTGAAAATCAGCCTCGGATGGGAGATATAAAACATCAGAGGGTTGAAACAGAGACTCAGCGAGTACCTGAGGACCGACTCAGGCCTGTGTGAGGGAGACGCTGATGCTAATGTGGCCACATGTTGGAGCGGATGGACGTTTTGGAGCTGCGCGTCCTCTCGGCACCAGATGAACACATGAAATATGAAGCTCCTTAGATGCAAAGTATCGAAATTTCATTCCTTTTTCTTTTTGAAGCATAGAAAATACTGCACAGTGCACAGTGTTGTGTTGTAGTCACATTTCTTTCGGATCATCAGCCGCTCCTAATCATGCTGTTTTCCTCACAGCATTTGGTATATTTTTGGGTAAATACTCAGTAAACTCACCAAGATTTTTTTTCGCTATTTGAACTCGACAGCCAAAGATGTGACCCTCATCTGTAAGTGTTCTTTTTGAACGTGCTCTGTTCCTTTAAATGAACAGTCCTCTTAAAAATTCCCGGCTTTGCATTCATGCGAGAGCGAAACCCCTCGTGTCCGCCTGAACCCACTCCAGCTCTGATGGGACCTGGGTCCACGTTCTGTTGACACAACGGCGTCCTTCCTGGAGCTCTAATGGGCGCCGCTTTGCATGAATCAAGATGGCTGCTGGTCCGTCTGCAGGCCAGCCAAGACTTAGTGACCTTAAACGACGAGTTATTTATCACCGTTGATGCAATTACTCCGAAGGGTTCGCACTGAATTTCAGATGACAAGTTGGTTTTCCAACACAGAGATATGTGTTAATGGGAGGGTGTGTTTAGGAGGAGGAGGATGCTCGTTTCTCATGTAAAGATAACTTTTGAAGATGAAATCTTCATCTTCACAAGAAGGAAGCGTTCACACGCTGCTCCCAGAACAGGCAACCATCCATCCTGACAGCATCACAATGTCTACCTGCTGAAGATTCCAGCTGTGATTCCTTCAACATCTCAAACATTAGTTCTGTTTCACTTCAGCTTTCCATCCGCCAGGGTCAGAGTCCACAGACGGGATCTCGTGTCTGACATTTTCTTCACGCGCACGGCTTCCATAAACGGCGTCGCATTCCGGGATGATGTATTTTGAACGAGAGCGGCGCGGCTGACGAGGAACACCGTTCGGGCGCTTTTGGCTACTTCATCCCTCTCCCCATCCGAAGGAGAGGCGCTCCCGGGAGTGAACGCCGTGTCTCCTAATGTGAAACCACACAAGATCGGTCTGTCTCTCAGACCCTCCTGGGCAACATATGGAGCCCTCCAAGTTAGCGTTCGACTTCCCGACGGCTGTTTGTGGGGAAGCGCGGCGCGAACCGCGGCCCTCAGAGAGCTAATTAGAAACCCTCGTGCATAAACCTCGCTTTGGAAGTTTGCTGTGGGCTGCACCAGCCCCCCGACCAAGGCGCGATGCGCGCCGCCTGCGAGATAATAAACAACATTTGCATATAATGTCAACGTTTGGCATCTTTCAGCGATGGCCCTCGCATCGATCAAAAAAAAAAACAACCAAAAAGTTGGGGCGAAGCGTCTGATCACTTTCAGCCGCTCGCACGCGAGAGAGAGAGACGTTTGGATTCATTTTGAGCTGCTTTTTTTTCCCCCTTCTTTTTTTTTTTCTCGATTAGAATTCTGGATGCTTAAATCCTCGCTAATTATCACTCCCACCCTCCAGTGGTTTAAACTTGTGATTCGTAACAGATAAAAAATCCCCCCCCCCTCCTCGTAAGAGATCCCCTACAATACATATTTAGCTGCGGAGTAATTAAGCTGTATTAGACTTCATTCATACCTGCCAGAGTGCAATGGCGCACTGTTACACAGTGACGCTTTCAATTAATGGAAACGTCTAAACCGGCGCACATCTGGGATCACTATGCAGGGTCGAGCTCCACTGTATTTGTCATGCGCTGTAAGCCAACACAATTACACAGACCTAACATAGTAATTGCGACGTAGCAGCTCTTACAATGGTAGAAATGGAATTACCTCGACAGGAAAGCGCCTCGTAGGTCTGCTGGGAAATGGAGGAAGAGAAGCAAAAGGAGTGGAGAGAGGGGGGGTGGGGGGGTGGGCGAGTGACAGTGGTGGTGGAGAGGGGGGGGGGAAGCTCAACCTTTTACCGAACTGTAAATCACGCTTCACTTTTAAGAGGTGGGAAAATAAATAATGTCTGAAAGTGCAATGATTTCAGTGATTTAGGGGGGAAGCTTTTGAGAAGCGTATTACTAGAGGTGACAGCTGGCGGGAGATAGGCAGGTTGTGTTAAGAGGAAAGGATAAGAGGCTATGACATTATGTCTGCAGGGTTAAGGTGTCAGAGTCAAAGCGTGAACCACTATTACTGGATCAATACTTCTCAGTTTTGCACTTATCTCTGGCCCGATGGTTAGCAGCGGCTTCTCTGGATATACACGGGGACTAAATGCCACTACTGAGAGAGCTGCTTCATTTCCGCACAACTGGAGAGCAGCATTGTCATTGTGTGTGTGTGTGATTTCTTTCTCTCTCTCTCCAGGAAATGTTAAATTCTCCACTGAAAAGGGGGGTTTCCTGGCTATTATTCCTCTTGACACTCAACAGAAACCGAGGCGTATTTAATAACGCGTCCTTTTTAATTTTTTGGATAGGTGTCGCGTGAAATGCCGGTTTTGTTTTCCCTAACATATGGCGGCGGCGGCGGGGCTGTTTTTTTATTTTTGTCTCGTCCTGCCGCTGAAATGTGTCCTCAAGGAAAAGTGAAGTCCATCCTTTATGCTCAAGGTACTAAAACAAAGGGAGGAAAGGAAGGAGAGGAGAAAAAAAATTGCACTCATGTCATGTCCGCTCACGCGCAGGGGGAAAAAGAAACATTGTCACAGTCAGAAACAAGGAAAAAAAAGCGTGTACTTTCAAGTCTTTCATTAAACTTCTGAAGCCTCCGAGTTAATCCGTGCTGTACATAGAACAAAAACTCAGCATTCAACAATTTAAGAAAGCCAAGAAAGAGAGAGGGGTAGAGAGGCACTGAGAGAGACGGAGAGAGAGAGAGAGAGAGAGATGAGGAGAGGTGGGAGGGAGAGAGGAGAGAGGGGAGGGAGATGGGGTGGGTGGAGGGAAAAAGAGAGAGGGGGGGGAGACTGGCCTGATCGCTACATATTCATATTCCTATGCAGGCGTTATCACTTAAAAGGCTTTCTAATTACAACAACAAGACAAAAACTCCTTGGATTCCTTCCAGACCCGCTAAATGATAAAATAAGCTTGCACTCTCTCTCCTTCTTAATCTCTGCAAAGCACCTTGGAGCCTCATCTCCCAAATACAGGCGAATGAATGTGAAAATGCCATTTAGAGATGCAGGTGTGACATTTGATAAGAAACTTCTGGATTAAATATGTTCTGCTAATGAGGGAGCCCAGCTACCCCATCAGGGCAAACTATTGGTGGGATTGTGTGCGCGCTGATAACATTCCGCGCGCAAACATCCAAATTCATTATTAATAAACAGCCGCAGTCTCTCTATCACACAGAAAGTCTGGATCCTTCAGTGGAGAGACGGGGATGTTGCGTCTCATTAGGAGAGGCTGAGCTAGAAAGGAAGGGGGGGAGGTACGGGCGGTGTATGTGGCGGGCGAGGGGTATCAACTGTTTTCATATTTAGCTGTTTGGGGGCTTTTTTTTCCCCCCTTACTTTTGGGGAGGGGGGAGAAAAGAGAGGGAGAGAGAGACAATTTCAAAGCGTATGTTAATGGTGCATTGAATGTTGGAACAAAAGGGTTGAAAGTTTCAGGGGATCTGGCAGCCAGTGTAATACTCTGGCTATAGCTAATACGGGGAAGGAGGGGGGGGATAGCAGGCTAAGCCATTGGTGCAGTAGACTGGGAAGTCCCTGGCCCCAGCTTGACATTTATAACGATTTGGAGAAGATTAAAGCCGTATTACTGCTGTAGTCCATAATGTGGCTTTGTAATGAGGTGTGAGTGCATTACCGTCCTGTGGAAGTTAACCGCTGTTTCAGACCTTTGAAGGAAGAGAGAGAGAGAGGGGGAGAGAGAGGGAGGGGGGAGGCAGGGAGGGAGGGAGGTTTCAAAGAATACTTGACTGCGTTGTGGCCATCACCGGCGAGAGGCTGTGGGGCTGTGGAGGGACTCCAGAGGCCTGCCAGCGGCGCGGGCTGAGGCTGCCACCGTTGAAGACTTGTCAGTCTAAAACCAGCTTAGTTCAGCCAGCCAGCAAAGTGTCTCCGACTTGACAGGCGGCACTTTGTTATTCGGACCAGTAACTGGAGGTCCATGTCTGCCGACTGGAAATATTTTATATTCAAATAGAAAATTAGAAAAACCGAATGTGTGATTTCAAGCACCAAAGTATGCAGAGGTTGTTTTTTTTTTAAGGTGCACATAAACTCATAGAAAAAAAAAGACGAAGAAATTAAAAAAAATAGGAGGGAAAAAACAGCTTTAGTAATTCTGCCAACACTCTGGTTTGACAATTATTATTTTTGGCCCGGTGGCTTTTTTTTTCTGTCTTTCTACAGTACATAGTAAAATAAAAAAAAAAGCCACCTCGGTGCCAACTCTGAAGCCAGCCGCCGAAACCCGAATGAATATTCTAGAAGGTGCTAAAAAAAAAAAAAAAATGCACGCGTTATCTGCGAGAAATAAAAACACAGGTAACTCCGCGTTAAGCGTGTGCAAATGAAGGTGGCGGGGTGTCGTCCGTCCATTTAAAGCGCTCTTTATGATGTTAATTAGTTGTTCGCGTAATTTCCCCGCCGCCGCCATCAAGCGTGAGAAGTTCAGAGACCTGCTGTTAACTGGGAGTCAGTGCCATGGCACCGTTTCAAGAGCTCCCCGGACGGGGGACGGCCGGCCCGATAACGAACAGGTGATGGGGCCTGATGCCTATGGCAGCAGGATATTGCGGAGACAATTGAATTTCGTCGGGAGAAATGAATCTTCTGGACAGCGTATCACATGTTAAAACAACACACATTGCATGCAATTTGCTTATGCAGGAGGGTGATAAAGTGTGCTTATTTAAAAGATAAACAAAGAGGGGGGGCGGGGCGGAATCTCGTGCAGTAAATTGTGCATGTGTGTTTATTCCCTATGAGTAACGCCAGAGGTTTATAGTCCCAGACACAGGCAGCCGTACTTTATGGCACCTCTGTTTGTGTGATAGCAGTATTTATGATATTGGAATTTATGTCGTACTGTATTCACACTGTCTGGGCCGCGGCTGCTGCTGTAGCTGCTGTAGCTGCTGGTGCTGCTGGTGCTGCTGGTGGTCTGTGTTTAAATGTACTTAAGTAGATTTGGCGTTTGTCTTGAGCGGATGCCTTTGAATGATGTCACTCAGCGGAGAGGTCAGATTCATTATCCCCCCGCGTGCTTCTCGCAGGAATCCGGCCTCCCAAGGTTAAATTCAAACATTCCAAGTTTTTCCTCTCTCTCTCTCTCTCTTTCTCTCTCTCTCTCGCTCTCTTTTTTTTTTGCTCTCCTCCTTTTTCTTGAGGAACGAAAAGCGTCTGAATAGAGAGGAGTTTCATCTGCTCAGCCCCTCTTGCTCCGGCTAATCTTAACCCCTCCTCGCAATAACATTTCCACTCCGCTTCCCTCGACTCCAGACGTATTTGCTCTCCCTCGCCGCTCGTGTCCTGTTAAGATTTTAAACAGCAAACATAAAAATGCGGGAGATAACCTGTGGGAAGAGAGAGAGAGAGGGGGGGGTGGCGTTAAAAAAAAAAACTGTGAGTGAGAGTGAGCGAGCGAGAGAGCGAGCTTTGGAGAGACTTGACTCCGAACATTATTTTAAAGACCAGATCTGAGAGCGGCGGCGCAGCAGTCGGGGAGCGATTATCTGCTGTGATCCCTCTCCGATGCACCAAAGTCATTCATCTGCCGATCCTCCGTCCCACCCCTTTGCGGCCCCCACCTCCACCACACCCACCCCACTCCCTTTGCACTCCCTCTCTGTCTCTCTCTCTCTCTCTCTCGCGCTTCCTTTTTTTTTGCAAGCTCCTATGCAAAGGAGGACCCCCTAATCATGTCGACACCGTGTGTCAGTGCGGTGGATGAGCGCGGCCTTAGAGATGAGACCGGCTCTGTAAACATGGGCAGGCAGCGGGGGAGCTTCGCTCTCCCCCCACCATGCTGCTTGGAATAAGCAAAAGGGAAGATTTAGGGATTTTGCGGGGCCCAACTTTGTAGTATCAGCTCAGGGTCTTTTTCGACGTTTTCCGGGGTGCTGCCTATGGGATATTGTTCTTAGCTTATGAAGTGCCGCCCGCCTGTTATAAGCTCTGTCTTTTGTCAATAGTATTACAATTTTTTTGGAAGCTGGATCCTCTCTCTCTCTCTCTCTCTCTCTCTCTCTCTCTCGCCCCCCCCTCCCTCTCGTTGGATTTAACTCCTCAATATCTGCCCCAGCCCCACATATTGTCTGCATATTCCGTCCCTGACCTTTGCTGTTGACCTCCAGCGCTCCGATAAACGGGGCCGAATCTTTATGAGGAACTCTTGTTACGCTGCTGACGCCGTTTTTCCATTTGACCTCTACATTCATAGAAGTTTGTTGGGTTTGTTTGGTTTTTTTTCTCTCTCTCTCGCCCCGGCGTCCACCAATCACTGTTGATTGGGAACTATCGTGACAGCGTCGTAAATCTGGTGTAAATCAAGTGTGTGTGTTCCATAAACAGGTTAATACAATTGGCTGTATCAAACAGGATGTATATGGATGAATCTCTCTCTCTCTCTCTCTCCCTCTCTCTCCCTCCCTCCCTCTCCCTCTCTCCCCCCCCTGTCAGGATTCTATTATGGAGCAATGCTCCCGCCCCTTGTTTTGATACAGCGGTAATTTAAAGACCGATCTTAATTGACTTATTTTTTCCGCATGTCTGTCGGAGCCTGTGCATGCGCTGCAATAAGAGTCTTGTTTCTTTATTGGGCCACACACAATGTACTGAGTTCAATTTTACCATTCATAATGAATGCAGCCTCGCCATTCAAATGCAGCCATAAGCACACAGCAGATAAGAATTTAATTAAATGTAGATTAAAACCAAACAGGAAAACACACTGGCTGATAATTTTTTATCACGTCCCCTGGTCATATTTTTTTTTTCTCCTCTCCCTCCCCTCCGCTCATACTTTCGACTTGTTCTTCCTTGGGCTACATCTTTTCAGCTTGCCAAAAGTGGCGAAACACCTCACACATCTCACCGTGGCGCGGCGAGATTGTGTAAAAAATGCAAAAAAAAAAAGAAAGAAGGGAAGGAACGAGGGGCGGTCACACGATTAATCAGAATCCTCGTGTCTGGGGAGGATGGAGGCTGGCGGAGGATTGAGGTAGGGGGGAGAGAGGGGGAGGGGGGG
>JAUESF010000008.1:13187361-13200125 GCA_032274765.1 Malacoctenus tetranemus | reverse complement strand
AGGGGAGGGGAGGGGGGGGGGTGGTTGCTAACAGCGTCCCCCTGCCTTCACACCTCTCCTCAGGACGCTCTGTGTTTTTTTATTCCACATCAGCCGGGGCTCGCGTCACACGTCCCCCCTCTCAGCCTGACACTCCGTCGGTATGTTTGCACATCTTTGAAAGCTAACAGCGTGCTTTAATTAATTGTCCAGCTTTCCTCAGAAACAATGTCCTAATTCTGCCATTTAGCGGGAGCGTATCATAGTTTGTTGTTATCTCCCCAGCCAGATTTCTGTAAATAGTCATATTAAAAACTTTAATCTCTTCAATGGAAAATGAAGTGCAGCTGAAAAGCCTGTCATGTGCTGAGATAAATATTATCTAAGCTAAAACCTTCACTCTCTTCCTCTACCCCCCTCCTTCCTTCCTCCTGCTCCCCCCCCCGCCTCCCCTGCCTCCCCTCCCTCCCCTCCCTCTGACTTAATGAATATGTTCAGAAGATTTCAGAGGAATGCTTAATCCCAAAACACAACAATCTAATAATATGGAGGACCTGTCTCAGTGTTGCAGCTGACAACAGCACTCTAGGCTACAGTTTAGCCCCAGCTGTGCGAGGCTTTCGCCTCTGGATACGAGCGCCAAGAGCGTGAAAAGGCAGTTTTGAGTGACAGTGAATGGAGGGAAAGAAAAAGGGGGGACGTTACCTTTGAAAGTGTGCATTCACCAAAAAATAACACATCTCACCCAGGTTTTCACATTCCTGCCATCACGACAACATTAAACTGGTAAAATGCTCCGAGCGTTAAAACATGACATTTGAAAGGCCGCGTCTTTTATAAAACTAGAGTCCCCGCAGAAAATCTATACATCCCACAGTGTTTTCATTAGTACAACACAGGAAAATAGTCTCTTTTTTTAAAAAAATAAACAGTTGACAGCTTCCTTTGTCGAATAACCAGAATAATGTTGGCTCGAGTTTTGGTTGCACGTGAGGGAAATTCCTCCAGAACCGTCGCGTCCACGACGACAAGACAAGCAAGTCAACATCTGGTACAGTGTCAGAAAAGGATGATGCATGAAACACAGAGAGGATTCATGCTCCTGACTGGGAAAACTCATCGAAGATACAAACAGGTCACAAGATACAAGAAGAAAATCAAGCAGTTGAACGACTTCTTTGTCAATAAAACTCCTCCTGCTCGAACAAATGTGATATTATCCCATTATTTGCTGCGACACAAACATGAAAAGGCTCTTTTATTCCATACATAGGAGCCCCCGCGTGGTCATTGCCAAATTAGCTACTTTTCTGTCTAACAGGCACATGACCTCTTGCACCACACTGTACTGAGCTCACGATCGATAAACAGAGGAGATAACAAAAGCTCCCACGATGTGCACTGAGAGCTCTCGACATGGCGTGCTGTTGACCAGACAGATCGCTGCGATCTGCGGACATGTGATCATGTGAACGCGCCCGGATCAGTGCTGCTGAATTCATGAAAAAAAGTCTGAGAATGTGAAGATGTTTATGTACCGATCACCCAAAACCAACAGGAACATTGTGGATGGAAAACAACCAGAAAATGATCAGTTTTTCTGATGTTCTCTCAGATGTTTCAATCCAAGAGGTATTTACTAAAGGGCATCTTAAGAAAAAGGTCCGTTCAGCAGTGTTTTTCCATTGAAAAGGCTCCACCCACTGTTATAATGCAGCAATTAAGCTTCTCCTCTGTGTGCAAAAGCCATCATGGACCAGTTTCTGTGTGTTTCCCATCGAAAACAATTATGCACCACGTGACTGAAGTGGGAGCGTCTTGAAAATGTGTTTGTTATCTACGGAACAAACAACGATCATTCCTTCTGCTGCGTGATGTCCTGACATTTAAGATCAGACCTACTCATGTGCACATGCAGCAAAGCTTCCCACCCAACCCCCCAACCCCCCTCCGTCTCTCTCTCGCAGCAAGCATCTAAATGTCTCCACTATCTCTGCTTTGTCCAGGTGGCCAACTGTGGTGCACCACCACCAAGAACATGATGGAGGGCGAGGAGCTGGTGGCGTTCGCGGTGGACTTTGACTCGCGTCTGCAGGCGGTGAACCACATGTCTCTGAGTGAGGGCATGTACCCAGCCAGGCTGCTGGACAGCATCCAGCTCCTGCCGCAGCAGGCCGCCATGGCTTCCATCCTGCCCACCGCCATCGTCAACAGTGAGTGTCGTCGTCGTGTGCGCGCGCGCGCACGCACGCACCGCAACACCGGCGCGCCGACGCCGAGCTGGAACGAGACGTGCTTTTGTTTAGACATGCACAATCTCTCACACACACACACACATGCTCTTGTTCTCTATCTCTCTCTCTCTCTCTCTCTTTCTCTGTCTCTCTCTCTCTCTCACACACACACACATCAGTGCACAGCCTGCACTCAGTCACCTGCTTAACAAGGAGCGTCGTCTCCGCCGGGCGTAGATTAACCCAGATGAGTCTCTGCACTGGAGATAAGAGCCATCGACCTTCAAGTTTTGGGTTCACATAAACACACTGAGGCTCGAACTAACGTGTTAATTGCAAAATACACGCCTCATGCAAATAGTGTGTTTGTTTACTTAGCGAGGGCTATCTGGGTTCAGCTCAACAGGGAGGCTTCTGTAAGCAGATGGTCCAGTGTTCTTGTTTGCCCTTGAGAAAGGGCACCAACCCAGTAGTAGCAACACAGCGATATGCTGCAGCCGAGGATTTGGTGGAAAAGCCTTTTAATGCAGGCTTTGAGAGTTAGAACTATAGAAGTCGAGACGAAGAGGGTGTATGCGTGTCCGTGCATATGTGCGAGCTTATCTTTTAAAGTTGTGCGGAAATTTAAAAAAAAAAAGAAAAAAAGTACTGTTTGCATCCAGATATCACATCCGCCTCTGTCCCCTCCCCCCCTCCTCCCCCCCTCCCTCTCGTCTGTGTCCCTGCAGAGGACATCTTCCCTTGCAAGGCGTGTGGGATCTGGTTCCGCAGCGAGAGGAACCTGCAGGCCCACCTCATGTACTACTGCAGCGGGCGGCAGCGGGAGCCCGAGACGGTGGTGGAGGAGAACGAGAACGGGCCCCACCAGACCCCCAGCATCTGCCCCTTCCCACAGTGCAACAAGAGCTTCTCCGGCGCCCGGGCCCTCGAGATGCACTTGAGCACCGCGCACAGTGGTGAGTTGACGACAGCCCAGTTGGGGGGGGGCTTGATTGTTTTTTTGCGGGCTAATTATTTTCATTGTGTGTGTATTTTAACTCATTTGACTCAGTTCTTGAAAGATAAACATGTTTAGGGAGAAATGTGACACAGGGACAGAGTTGTAGGCACGTTTGGACAAGGGACTGTCATATCTTTGGAGAAATATACACATCCTGCTGTCAGCTAGCATTGCTGACAGTTTATCCTTGAGCACGGTGGGGAGGGGGGGTGCACACCTAGTGGATGGGAATAAGCTTGGCATAATGCATGAGCGTTTGATGGTTTCTACAGTTAACTCTAAAGGAGAAGTGGGAGGCGAGATTCTGAGCATTTCTCCCTTTTATCTCCTTCACAGGTGTCAAAATGGAAGAGAGCCTCCCTCCTGGCACCAGCTTGAAATGCACAATCTGTAACTACACGGCAGATTCTCTTATTACATTCCAGCATCACATCATGTCTCACCTGTCACAGGCGGCCTTCAGATGCAATCACTGCCATATCAGCTTCCAGAGCCACAGGGAACTCTTACAGCATCAGGACTTACATGGGCACGGCAGCAAACTTCACAGGGAAGGCGACGGCACCGAGCATTCCCCCAGGGGGCCCGAGGAAAGCCTCCAGCAGCAGCAGCAGCAGCAACAGCAGCAGCAGCACCAGCAGCAGCAGCAGCAGGCCCGCGCTGAGCTGGCCAACAGGAAGGATGCTCTGCTGGGGAGTCCCAAAGGGGCCCTCAGCAAGGAGACCAGCACAGACGGAGAGGCTGACAAGGCTGAGAAGAAGCCCATGCTGTCTGTTCAGAAGGGAGAAGCCCACCCAGGCAGCAAAGCCAGTTTTTCCTACACTCGGATCAAGTCTGAGCCCTCCAGCCCCCGACTGGCCTCCTCCCCCGTGCAGCATAACATGCCTACATTTCCCATGGGCCCCTTCTTGTCTCAGTTTGCTTTCTCCCAAGACATTTCAGTGGTCCCGCAGGCCTCGGAGATTCTGGCGAAAATGTCGGAGCTAGTTCACCGGAGGCTGCGCCACGGAGGGAACAGCTACCCCCCTGTCATCTACAGCCCGCTCATGCCCAAAGGGGCCACCTGTTTTGAATGCAATATCACTTTCAGCAACCTGGACAACTACTTGGTCCACAAAAAGCACTATTGTAACAGCCGCTGGCAGCACATGGCCAAGTCCCCTGACTTCTCGGCGCTCTCCGACAAGGTCCCCGAGGCGGTGAGCCCCACCAGCGGCCACAGCTCCGTCAGCATGCTGGCCGGCTGCCACCCGACGGAGGCCGACGGCCACCTCATGCAGTCGGCCTGCCTCAACTCCAACGTGCTGGACATGATCAACGCTGGCGCCAAGGGGCCGGACAAGGACCTGGGCGGGCAGGCCAAGAAGGTCTCGACCCCGACCGGGGCCGAGGAGCGGCTCAACGGCAAGCAGCTGGAGGGGAAGAGCCCCAGCACGGGCCTGGTGGAAAGCGACAACGACCCCAACAAGACCACCTGCGAGGCCTGCAACATCACCTTCAGCCGCCACGAGACCTACATGGTGCACAAGCAGTACTACTGCGCCACGCGCCACGACCCCCCCATGAAGCGCATGAGCACCAACAAGGTGCCGTCCATGCAGCGGACCATGAGGACCCGCAAGCGCCGGAAGATGTATGAGATGTGTCTCCCCGACCAGGACCACCCGAGGCCCCCCATGGGGCAGCCGGGCTTCCTGGGGGTGCCGCCCATGAACCCTTGCACGTCGCAGGAAGCCGCGGAGAGCCTGGCCGACCGCTTCCACCCGCGCTGCGACATCTTCCCGGGGATGGTCCCCAAGCACCTGGAGGCCTCGCTGACCGTCACCAAGCCCATCCTGACCCCCAAGTGCAACACGGTGGAGCCGCAGGAGCTGGACGCCCCCATCGACCTCAGCAAAAAATGTTCGCCCGACAAGACATGTAGCTCTCCCAAAAGACTGTTGGACTATCACGAATGTGCCGTGTGCAAAATAAGTTTTAACAAAGTGGAGAACTACCTGGCGCACAAACAGAACTTTTGCCCCGCGACCGCCGCAGCCGCGGCCGCAGCTGCCGCAGCTGCTGCAGCTGCCGCAGCCAATCAGCAGCAGCCCCAGCAGCCGGCGCCGCCACACAACGAGACCGGCAACCTGGAGCCGGCCATGTTCCCGGAAGTAAAGAGCGAAGGCAATAACAACCCAGACGACGTGTTCGATAAGAGCCCGGGGAAGTGTGAGAAGAACGGGAAGGTGATGGTGCAGAACGGGGGCATGTTCCCCCCTCACCTCGGCCCCGTGCCGGGACTCAAACCATTCGCCGAGCCCCAGCTCATCCCAGCAAAGGACGACAACAAGAGCATGTTTCTGCCCCACTGCCTTTATCCCGGAGCAATAAAGAAGGTGAAAGGTCCCGAGCAGATATCGCCATATTTTGGGATAAAGCCCACCGATTACGTGACCGGGGGACCGGTGATGCAGGGAGAGGCTGGCGAGCAGGAGCAGAGCGTTAACGGAGGAGGAGGAGGAGGAGGTGGTGGTAACGGTGGAGGGGAGACAGGCACCGCCAGGGAGCAGGCCACCCAGCCCGCTGCCAACGGCTGCCCCCACCCTGGCAAGGACCCGCTCCCCCTCCTGCCCAAAAACCGGGGCATGGTCATCGTCAACGGCGGGCACAAGCCCGAGGAGCGCTCGGGCACAGCCCCGCCCCAGCAGGAGAACCAGCCCCAGTCAGACAGCCAGCCCCCCAACCCCTCGCCGACGTGGGCCCCCGAGAACCAGTCCGACTCCAACGAGAACATGTCGCCCTCCTCCAAGTCCCCCGGCGAGGAGGCGGCCCCCGCCGCCAACAAGGGCGTGAACGGCTCTGGCAGCGGCAAGTACTGCCGCCTGTGTGATATCCAGTTCAACAACCTGTCAAACTTTATTACCCATAAGAAGTTTTACTGTTCATCACATGCTGCCGAGCATGTAAAATAAGTTGGGAAGAACAAGACCTGCTCTTCTCCTTCTCCTCCTCCTCCTCCTCCTCGTCCCCCACCACCATCCCCAAAACACCTCCCCCACCCCCTCCCCACCCCCCACCCCCCAGAAAGACTTTTTTCTCCTTTTTTTCCTCCTTTTGTTTTGGTACACTGTTGTGTCTGGAATAGTGCATCATGCAGTGCTAAACGCTGCTTGTGGACAATCAAGAGAAGCTTCTTCTTTCATCGTTTTAAGACTTAAAAATGCAAAACCATTGGTTAAAAAAAAAGAGGGGGAAAAGAAAAAGGAAACAAGAATAATATTGGTGCCACTTTCACATTAATTTATTTTACAATCAGTATTAATAGGAGTAGTGATCTTAATTTAAATTCAAAATGAAATTTATATCAGAGTTGTTTGTAATGTTATTGTATAGTCATTCTTGTGTAGCACACATATTGTTTACACTGTAATGTAGGCTCAATGAAACAATAGACAATACAAAAATGAGATGCATTTTAGACACAAAAATAGCTACTGAGGCACTTGTGTATTCTTATTTGCTGTACCAGTTTCTGTATATGCACAAAATGTCACCTGCAGCCACGAATGACTTGGGAGCCTTAAAGAAGTCGCCGTTTGCAGGGTGGGGGGGCGGGCGGGGGGCGATCACCGGGGCGCAGCCCTGCAGCTCACATTTTGGCATATACACATGGCTTTGCATACATATGTGGCTGTTTGTCCCTGTCTCTTTTCTTCAACTCAGATGTGGATGTTTTCATGAGGATGGCAGCATTCTTGTATAGTACTCGTATTTCTGTTTGATGATACACTTTGGTCTCCCTTTTTGAAATTTGCTCTCAATGCAATACTTTGTAAATGAGGGAAACATTACTGAAAGCAGTATTATGAAATGGGGACTGTGCATATAATTATTTGTAACCCCCATCGGGAATTGAAAAAAAAAAAAAAAGGAAAAGAAAAAAAAAGAAGCTGTACAAGAATTAAGTTTATTGCTGACAAACAAGGTGGGTGGGCGGTCAGTGGGGATACTGATGTAAAATGATCATTCCAATGTCCTGATTATGGGAGAAAATGTTTCTTAAAACGTTGTTGCTATGCATGTATATGGATGGAATTAAATTCCAGATCTGTTGGAAATTTTTATTTTGATGTGGTGTCATAATTAAACTTAAATCCTCAGGATAAACCGGCGCCCTGTGTGTCTTTCTTTCATAGGCCCCAATGACAAAACACTGTTAAGTTTTACTATTGCTATGAATTTGATGGATTCTTTTATTGCCTATTGAGTTTCTGTTGACATCACAACTTTATTGAGATCTTTTTTTGCTCACGACAATGCTAAAGTGTTGGTGGCGAGGCCGTGTCAAACACAGACAGGCCTCAGCCTGGAATCGAACCTGTGGTCTTTTGATTGTGATCTTAAAGAGCGAACTTCTACACAATTGTGTAACCTTGAAACATAGATAAACATATACACTTGAAGATCTGTCTTCTGGCTGTGCTGTAACACGAGTATATTCAACTATATTCAAGTAACAACTGACGGCAGTGCAGCACAACAAGAAGTGGACACAGACTTCCTTGGAGCTTGTGTGAATGTATGAAAATCAGGAATTAAAATGGAAAGAGTGTGTGTGTGTGTGTGTGTGTGTGTGTGTGTGTGTGTGTGCCCGCGCACGTGCACAAGTGTATGTGTGCCCGCGCACGTGCACAAGTGCGTGCGTGCGTGCACGTGTGTCTGTTCTTTGCATTGATAAGGAATAATGTATTAATTTTTCTGCACCGGCCAATCAGGTGAGCAGCCTGAAATAACAACTTGAGAGATAAGATGAATCTAAGACAGAAAAATATTTCATCAGGCCGAATCCCCTCCAGTTATCTTCATTTAAATAGCTTCCAATGAAGCAGAACTGTGCAAAAATATTTTCAGAAATTGACTTCTTGATGAACCTTCGCAGGCGTGGAGACAATCTGCACCGATGGCTGCAGAAAAAAAAAAAAGGCGAGTAGAGTGAGCGAGCGGCGGACAACTCCAAATCTTTTTTATTGAATATTTAAAACATATTCGACCGTCCCCTCCCTCCGTCCGTGTCTGGGGTGTCGCTCCGTTTTGGCCACGGGTCACTCGCTCTGCTGTCTGGCTTGTCGCTGGTTGACGAGCTTCCTCAGGTGCTGGCTGATGGCAGATGGCTTCTTGTAGATCATTCGCCGGTCTGCTCCTTTTATGTGAATGTGATTGGCTGATGGGTAGGATTCCTTCAGAAACCTCTTTTGAAGCCCAGCTACCATCTGGTGCAGGAGTGAGGTGGAGGGTGGAGGAGAGGGGGTGGTGTGGAGGAGAGGGGGCGAGTTGGGGGGGGGGGGGAGATATGATTTACCGTGTTAGTGGAACATTGTTCAGTCACTGTGTGAGACCTAATGATGCAGCAGGAAGTTGCGCAGATACGCCGGGCGGGGCTCACTTGGTTCAGGCCGTCCGGCATCTGCTCGTCGAAGGCATCTCCGGTGAGCACGCTCACCGACGTCCTGCTGGACAGCGGCTTGAACTTGGTGATGTCCCTTTTGCAAAACAACACAACACAGACATGTCGGATGCTTTCACATCATGTCCGAGCAGGACGAGTGGAGGGAAGCAGACGAGCTCCTCCGATTTTTCTTCCCACCTCACTTGAGCTGCGCTTTCGTTCAGGAAATAGTGCTCGTCCACAGCGCTGCTTTGATGGGCCGGGTTACTGAGCAGGTATTTCTGGGGGAAAAGAGAGTCCATGTTCAGAAAAATGATAAACGTAATGTCTGACACGGACACAAACAGGTAGTTTGTATGAGTCGGAGAAGACAAAAGTAGAAGACAAAAGTGTACGTCTGTGTGCATCTGTGTGCATCTGTGTACATCTGTGTGCATTGCTAAAAAAGGAAAAATTAATCAATTCTCTGTTTTGGTTTGTTTAACTAATTAGGACCAGAGGCCAACATTTGCGTGCGTCTCCTTATGCGCGTTCGTGATTTTATCTCCATACGTGAGTGTATTTTTGTTGACAGCAGTGCATGTTGCAGACGGTGTAAGATGAGAAGCATGTTTTCATTTTGAGTGCACGACTAGAAACTTGTTCAGGTCTTTAACTTTTTCTGTGTTTCTAAAAAGATTCCTAACTTTAAGTTACAGCAACAGCACGTACAATATTGTGCATGTTGTTTACACTCTGAAATAAGTGTAAATATAACTGTAACTGTAAACTGTAGATGTGTGACCTGTGGTTCTCCTCTGTTTAATAGAAAAAGAGGTGCTTTATGTCCACTGTCTGCATTCATAAAAGCTTCTTCCAACTCTCCTGGAGAACTTCGTCTGTCTTCAGTGTCTCCCGTCTCTTCATGGAATCCCAGAATGCCTCATTGATGTGGAGATCTGAGCTCTGTCGGGGTCACACAATCTGTCACCAGGACTCCCCGCTCCTCTGGTGGCTGATGGCTCAACTTCTTTGTATGCCTGCATATATATATCTGCCCATATTGTCGCAATGCACAGAAGGAGGACTCATCAAAAGTTAGTGAGGAGTGAATCTTTTGATCTGCACTGCTTTGTGATTATAAATAAATAAATATTGTAGTATTTATGCCAGGCCTGTGAGCGGCGCTGTGATGCTGCTTCTAAAACACAGAGGAAGACATGGAGGTTTTTCCCAAAAAGGAAGAAAACATGGCTTCAGGAAAACACTGTGTTATCTTTAGTACGTTCACCCTCCGCACAGAAACACAGAGGCTCCACCATTAATTCATTCTTGGCATCTTCAAAATAAAAGAATTTAAAATAAAGACGCCGCTATTTGCTTCTAAACTCTTCTCCAGGGATCGACTGTGACAGACGAGGAAGTGAGGAAGGACCAGAGGGAAGGCGCTGCACTGAGTCTAAACACTGCCACCGTGTGTTTTGGTGTCATTTAGTGAGGGAGTGGGAGCTCCTGAGTTCTGTTGGATGAAATGAAGGAATATTTGGCCACGAAATGAAGTCAATCAGACTTCCAGCAGCAAAAACATGCAGCAATTCAGTCGTTTTGATGGGGATTGATTTTGAGGTTTCGAATGCAACAAGATTTCAAGTTTTTCTGGCAGGAAGATTCCTGCATTTCATCGAGCGTCCAAGCATCTAGAAGGCGTCCACCTGTGAAAGGATGAACAGTCGTCTGCAGCTATTACAAATCAGACATTTCTAACCGTACACTTCAATCCCTCAAAAAAGGATGTTTTTGTCTAATATTGACATTTCAAGCACAATTTTGAAAAACAGGCAAACCAATTGGACGGCTGCTCATTTGAATGCGGCGAGGGCAGCGTCCGGCTGGCTCGGCAGAGCCCACAACCCCCCTGCCATCGCAGCCCAAATCTCCCTCTTTGTTCTCGCCGTGGTTCTGTGGCGCCGGGCCGGTGAAAAGTTCGCCACTGAGTCGATGTGAATTCTGCCGCCCCCCCCTTTAACTGTCTCCATCACCCCCACATGTGATGAGGCCAGATAGCTTTGGTGCCACTAACATTGCAGCAAACAATTCTGCTCCAGTTCAATTAAGCAGTGGTTACAGAACATGCCCTTGAGAAATGGACTGCATGCTCTATTGAGTTTGGTGCGCCGTGCGTGCGTGCGCGTGCATGAGCGTGTGTGTGTGTGTGTGTGTGTGTGTGTGTGTGTGTGCGTCCACATCATAACCTTCACTAGCCTGTCTACAAAACCTTTTTCTCTCCTTGGAGAATTCAAGCACAATGATGTCCTTATCTCCTTGGCAACAACTGTAATACTTGAAAAGCTGAAATAGGTCCCTCATCACTGCTGCCATCAAATCGTGGGTGGCTGGCAGCAGAGAACAAGGCGCCTTAACGAACTGCTCGCATTCATCCCCGAGCCGAGACGTCATCACGTCACACAGACAGCTGCAGGGGAGAAGGAGGGGGGGAGGAGGAGGAGGAAGAGAAAGAGGAAGAGGAGGAGGAGGAGGAGGAGGGGGGGGTTACAAAAAAAAGGTAATGCTGATTGAATGTTGGAAAAATGTCAGTGAGCGCTCACACCGGGGCCGTGAGAGGGTAAGTCGTTTGTTTAAACAGAGAGAAGGAAGGGAGGGAGGGGGGGGGGGGGATGGACTGAGACCAAAATTAGCTTGCATGTAATATTCTCCTTAATGTGGCGAACACGAGCGCGAGGCGAGGAGACGCGCCGCTCCGTTCGGACGCGGCGCCGGCGTACACGCGGCGTTCCTTCATGTCGCTCAAGATATTGGTTGTTGTTCGTCGCCGGAATCCATTACGGCTCCTCCGCCTTGGGACGCCCTTCCAACAGGAAGTAAAGGATGACTACAGGACTCGGTGACAGGCACGTGTGATTCACAGCAGATCCCAATACAGAATATGGAGAAGGAAAAAAAAAAGACCTCATCTGCAACACACAGCAAAAAAAAAAAAAACCTTGTATTTATATTAACAGCCTTTCCCTCACGAACCGTATGACCTGTCAAAAAGGTGCCGAGCTTTATAATATAGCAGGCGTCACAAGATACAGAGTGCGTCTGTGGCGTCGCGTCAAACGCCGGGGGGGGGGGGGGAGAAAAGGAAGGGAGGAGGGGGGGAAAGAAAAAAAAATGGGGTTCAATTTTCATTCCTTTATAAATGACGCCTCGGTGTCAAATCGCCGTGCCAAATTCAACCGGTTCTCTGACGGGCGCGGAGACAAACGCTCCCGCAATCATCGCCGGCTCGTATCTCTTTCCGAGGAGCGGGGGCCGCGATTATTCTCGCACTAGCACCATCCTGTGGCTGCACAGCCACGATGGGAGGAATGTCGTTAGAGAAATGTCTGATGCATGTCCCCCACCCTCCCCCCCACCACCCTCCCTTCCACCCTGTTTCCCCACTCTGTCTAAATTAAGAGAGGAGCTCAGTCTGAGCTGTCTGCACAAAGACCACAGGAGACACGTCGCTCATCTTGTTCAAGCCTTCGGACTGATGGTGACGTTTTCTCAGAGCACTTTTAAACCTTATTTATTTAAAAGAGCCATTAAAAAACTATTTTTTATGATACTTAATATTAGAATTTCCTTACTGATTGTGTGATTTCCCAACTTTAAAGACTGTAATCAATGCTCTTAACACGTTTGCAAAGTGACTCAAAGGATGAAAATATTCCATAGACTTTTATTTTTATAACTCGCAGCACATCTTTGCTCGTCTTATTCTGGAATTCAGCATCTATTTTCTATTCAACCAGGAAGTCCCCTTTGTTTGTTCCAATTCTGTTCATTCAAATTCATTTTTTGGGAAATTTTTTGGGGAACTTTTTAACATTTTTGTATTATTCTTCATGCCCACTTTCTCACTAATGTTGTTCTTATTTTCATTTATTTGCACGTTTTTAAAGTGGCAGCTGTTTTTTTGGAGAGACAAACGAAAACGTGAATTAAAGTTGCAAATAAGTAAAAAAAACCAAAAAGGATGCCCGCCCCCCGCCGCACCTCCTTCCCCGCCTCTCCCGTGTGTGCGTACCTGCCGCTGGATGACCTCCTCCGAGACGTCCTCGCCTCTGATGGTCGGCTCGACGGCCCCCAGGATGAT
>JAUESF010000008.1:13132778-13145674 GCA_032274765.1 Malacoctenus tetranemus | reverse complement strand
GAGGCTGTTTTTCCAGCGTTTGTGTCGATGTTTAGGCGTCGTGCGTGTCGGCGTTCAGAATGAGCAGATACAGTAAAACATCAAAACACTTGAAGTTCTGTTGGATGTGATTCATTGGAACATTTTGGTCTGACAGCATCAGAGAAATGACAAGTCAATTGCAACAAAGCTTCCCAGCACTCTTCCTCTCTAATTGATTCACCACTGCACAAAGTAAGTCACTAAGATCCCCTAAGATCTGAACACATTGCAGGCGTGTTGGGCCTTGCAGCTTGGGGGACATCTCTTTAAGTTTGGTAAAAGTTAACGATCCCTCTCTTCAGAAGAGCTGCGGTGAGCAGAAAATACTGTACATCGAAAAAAGATATAGGAAATGATGAAGTCGGCCGATGCAGACGAGGGGCGACCCTGAGTCCCAGCTTAAAGGCAGTAAATCATGCATGTTCTGTCCAACGAATGCAGAGAACACACCCAGAGTGGACGAGATCCGCTGATCAAGCCTGCAGAGAACAACGTAATCTGTCTCTTGGCTGGAGACGTCCGAGTTAGTCCGTGAGCATGCCGCTTAGCTTGACAAGCGCCGACGGCAGCAGCATTTTGATGGGGGGGGGTGTCGGGGCAGCCTCCGGCGGCGGTGGGCTGCAGGCACAGGAAGTGACAGTGGCAGCGTCTGTAATGGAGCAAAGTTTCGACAGGGGGAAAGTGATGAAGAGGGGCCCTTTACTGCTGACACAGGGACGAGGGGTGCTATCAAATGTCGGGGGGTCGGGGGGGGGGGGGGCACACGCGTTCTTTTCCTTTTTTCCGGCCCAGTGCCAAGCCAGGGACTCCATGAATATGGAGGGAAAGGTCTCGGGGGGTGCGTCGCGGAACGTGCAAACGAACCTATCTGCATGTTCTCAGATATGCTAAATGTCAAAGAAAGCCACTGCTGTACATAACACCAGAGGTTCCGTGCTCCTATCTCTCCGCTGTCTGCTGATGCTAAAATGCCATTCAGTCGTATTTATCGTGCACATCGCTTGTTGGCTCCAGTCACTCTCCCTGCGTAATGAGAGCG
Source organism: Malacoctenus tetranemus (assembly GCA_032274765.1). Classification (NCBI taxonomy): domain Eukaryota; kingdom Metazoa; phylum Chordata; class Actinopteri; order Blenniiformes; family Labrisomidae; genus Malacoctenus; species Malacoctenus tetranemus. The sequence continues at coordinate 13,144,614 of JAUESF010000008.1, read as the reverse complement.
CTGCTCGGTTGTAACTTCTCTTATTATCTGAAAGGCAGCAGTCGAATTGACTCACTCCAGCGCCTCTATTGATTTTTTTTTTTTTTGCATTCTGTTTACAGAAAGTTTGAGATTTTGCTGTGGAGATTAAGAGAGTGTTGGTCAATAATCAGTGGGACAGAGATGGAATCGCACCCAGCAGTGCGTTAGCAGCCGTCGGACCGCAGTCTGAGGCTTTCGGCTCACTGAGGGGGGGGGGGGATTAAACGTCCCAGCACAACTGTCATGACAACAGCACAAGTGCGACGTTTCTGTCTGAAACACGCGGCCTTGGCCCGACTGGAGTGCACTCAGCTCTAATCACACGTTGTGTTTCCCAGCTTCAGACAGAAGGATCATAAAAATGGGCTCTCTCAGTGCAATAAAAGACACCTTGTCCCCCCCTTCAGCCGCTGATTGTGTAAAATCTAAACCCCCCCTTAACGTAAATTGACCTCCTCAGTGTGTCGTTTTATCACATGTTTGGCTAACAGTTGATGGAGAGGTGGCGGTGCAGCACAGCGTTGGACAAACAGCAGTGTAGGGCAGTGTAAGTGCCCGGATGGTGAGTCCAAAAAAAAAAAAAAAAAAGCTTTTATTTTGAAGGCTTTTGTCTTTAAATGTCAGTGATGATTCCATGTTCCCTGACGGTGTTTGGCTTCACCGTAAGGTTTTGGCAAATTAGAGTGAAGGGGGGGTCCTCAGGCTGGTTTCACAGACAATTTTGGGGGGGGTCTCCAGTCAGAAACAATCATGAATTGCTGTTTTTGCTGGGAGGAGAGTTCAGAAAAGGACAAAAAACACTGGGGAACAAGACTTGAACATAGAGTTTATTGATCTCCTTTGTGCATCATAATTCACACAATTGCTTTTCACTTAAAAAGTTATTTTTTAGAGGCGGGGGGGCGTTGTCTCTTGCTTTTTCAGATCATTTAATTGCTGCTGGTTTTCCAATATATTTTTGGCTTTAGTGTGATATAACTTTGTTTGCGGATGTGCTGAAAAGGTGGTCTGGCCTCGAAGCTATCGACCGCAATGACATCGAACAGCAAACAGGAACAATCCTGCAACAGCTGCGGGTAGATTCCGTGGACATCCAAGGACGGCAAAGCTCGCCACAACTAAAAACTGCTACAATTTATCACTGAAAGTTTCAGCAGCTCTTGATTCCCCGTTTGTAGGTTGCAACAACAGCTCTTAGCGAAGGCAAAGCAGCATTCGTTCGGCCTGTTTTTTCAGATCTGAATCAGGGTGCATCATGATGTTTTATTTCTGTGACTCTTTCACGTCTAACCCAGAAATGTCAGGCATGAACCTCAGCGATTAGCCACCTCTCTCTTTTTTTTTTTTTGCAGCCAACTTTTCAGAACTGGGAGCTGGGAGGGTTTGTCTCGATGCCTCTGCAGGATGGATCCGCGTCGTGCGTCACTGGGAGCTGCTTCCGTTTTGTGTTTTTAACGAGGAGGCTATGGCTAACGCTCTGTCATCACAACAATACTCCTCAATGCACATACCACAACATCAGCGCATAGAAATAGCTAAAACAAACAGAAAAGGTCATTGTCTTTGTGAATTCGCAGCGCTTGTTTTCTGCTCATGACGCACCGAGCCTTATTTGTTCAGCCCTCCTCCTCTTTAGTTCTCCACCCCGGCGCTTGTCACTCATTTTGATGAGCTGTCTTCCGTCCACGTCTAGCTGCAGGCTATAAATCTGCTGGAATAAAGAAAAAAAAAAAACAGGCTTTTTTCACCCCCTCCTCCGACGTGTCCACATGACTGTATGTTCCTCGCTGCTTTTTTCCCCCCCTCTTGCTGCTACTGTGACCTTTCTCTGCTCTACAGCTGCACGACAACAGCGAACACAAGCACACACGTGTGACCTGTGACATATAACACAAGCCTGAAACTGTTTTTTTTGTGTGTGGTGCGAGCGTCGTAATGTAGCTTTAAAAGAACGAGGCCTTTCACTTTGCTGGCGGGTGTGTGTTTGTGTGTTTGTGTGTGTGTGTGCGCGCAGGAGGAAGGTGCGCTGCGTGTCCGCGGGAGTCTTAATCAGTCAAAGCGTATTGCCTCATAGAACAGATCAATGTACGGAGGTTGAATGTCACCTGGTGAAAGTGGTGCGAGGGAGCCTGCAGGCTTTGGGCAGCAAGCTAATGAAATTTTGATGCAGCTTTATTTAGAGCCATATTTTACAGGATTACATTCCCCGGCTCCGTTTCCCCACTTCAAAGACTGGCTTTCACCACTGCTGGGGGTAACCGCACCACTCCCCCCATAATGGGAAGGTCGCTTCACAGTTGCCGTGGTTGGATTTCTTTTTCCTCCCCCATTTCTTTTTCTCTCTCTCACCCCCACCACCCCCCACCCATCATACAGAAGGCTTTCAGATGTTCACTTCCAATCTGACTCAATTTATTCTCCATCCGTTCTGCTGATAATCCATGAAGTGAGACACGCGGCCCGGGCTTGTGTGTGGCTCTTTCGATTAGATTAGATTAGATTAGATTAGATAAATGCTCTCATCACTTGTGACCAGATGAGAGATTGGGGGAGGGGCTGTTGGGGTTGGGGGGGGTGTATAGAACTGCCAGCTCTTCTCTATTTAAAGGCCACAGAGTGATGGCGTCTTCACCCCAGGATGAAGCCGACAGTGTGAACACAGACTATGTGAGGTGGCAATATTTCTGCCGCTCACATGCGTCCATATCTCAGACTTAACGTCCCCTGTGACTCATCGGCACTGTATTTCAGCCCAGCTGCACATGAAGGGTGCATCGAAGGCCAACATCGACACTCCTGTTTTCAATAAAGATCCTCTCCTGACACAAAAATTCCTTTTGTGTTTCCACTGGATGCGGGTGTCGAGAACGAACCTGCATCTCATGTCCCAGACGTCGAAAAAAAAATCGAAATCAACATGCAAAAGGAAAATAAAGACCAAATTATTGGGAAGAAACACCCACTCGTTGCTGGTTTGAGCGCCCCAAAGGTGCAGCTGTTACTACTGTGGACTTTGTCCTGGCAGCTCCTCTCTGTAATCTGGCAGTGAGCCACACACCCAACAGCAGAAGCTTTCTAAACCACCTAATTGAGCCTGATGAATATTATTGGTTGTTCAAACTGAGCGTTTCCCTGTCTCAGTGTGTCGGAGCTCCGTTTCCTGGTTGACTCCACACGAGACGTCGTTCTTCAGGTGCAGCACGATTTCGCCAAAACAAGCTGATCAGCATCAAACTGTTGAGGAAGTGTAAAGATGCTTTCTTCCGCCCTGCCTCGCCCTCCGGACACCGCCTCGACCGCTCCCTCCTCCCTTTGGCTCCTCCCCCCTTTTTTTGTTCCCTCTCCTGCCCTCCTCATCCTGCTGCCTGGATGGATGGCCTGTAAGTTTAGTTCAGGGGCGGCAGCAGCTGGTGCCCCAGGAGACCGCTGACCCGAGGTGAATGCTGAAGAACAGTCGAATTAACACTCTTATTTCATTACTCACGTGGAAACAGCAGCAGCCGCAGCAGTTCTCAATGTCACGCAGGGGGCAAACGCACCCTCCAGTGCCGAGGGTGGTGGTGGTGGGGGGAACAACCACAACATCAACAGCGTAGGAAGAAGGTTTGCAGCTCAGGCCCTCCGAGCAGAACGGGTTGAAATCACACGTCACGTGTTTTAAAATGAAGAATATATTCGGAAGCTAAAGGCAGGTGCCGTGTTTGTCGGGCACGTCTGATTCAAAACAAACCCGCGGCGTGGCAGAAAGCTTCCTATACGGTCCTTCTCTGCCCGGGCTCTCGTCCCCCGCGGCTCAGATTACTCCAGAGCTTAAATAAAGACAGTTCAAAATAAAAGAAAGAATTAAAAAGAACACAGAGAATAGGGGCATCCAGACAGAATGGTCTCAATAAGGAGTCAGATATGCAGCTCGTCCTGCTATCTCCCACTGTTGCTGTAGCGTCTAACTCAATTCACTGACTGCTGTGACATTTTTGTGATCATGGAAAAGTGCAGCGGCTGGATTTATCGTCGCGGAGGCCTCTGCTTTTTTTTGATGAATGCGCACTGAGCTCATCCTTATCTGGCAGGAGGCATTAAAACCTGAATGATCTCATTTGTTTTTGTTTTTTTCACTGAATCTGACAGTCCAACAATGGTGCCGGCAGTGGAGAAGGCCGGATGTTAAAAAAAGGAGTCGAGTCTGAACTGTGTGAGGGGCCGGAGTGAACTGCACTCTGTAGCTGTCAGCACCTGCCACAAGAATTAGGGACGAGGTCATCTTCAACTCATTTTATAGAAACTTTCAGTGTCAAGTGTGTTTTGTTCTTTACAACTACTTTTTTTACTTTGAGCTTCTGAACTTTTGACTGTTTTTTTTCCTCGTGGATGAATAAAGCATCTGATCCGGTGCACAGCACAGGCTTTGAACTCTCTGTGTTGAAACCCAGTATGTGGATTCAACTTGCATTCCCCTATATTACTCTGCTCACAGATACTGTTACCAATCCGCAGCGCGTTCTCCTCCTTCACCACTAAAGGAGGCGGTGAAACCGTGCGCATATTTACGCGCCAGCCGCAGCCCACAATCGCCCCGCTTGATCATCATACGGTCACGCCCGATGAAGGTTTTACAGCGTCAGTGTCACTGGAAGTGTGTGTAGTTGATTGCGGGGGCCCTTGCTTTATGTGAGATGGGGTTTCACGTGTATCGCGGTCTCTGTGTGCTCCTAAAAACTAAACGCCACAAGATTTAGCTCGCTGAAAATTGTAAGCCAGACCTGACTTTCACCCTGATTTATGGCTTCGCGGCAGATGGCATATTAAAACCCCCCAATGTTATTACTCAGGCTAATATCCTAAAATATTAAACCGCACTGCTTTGGCTCCTAATGGAAGAATCAGTGCTGGGAGCCCGTTGAACCGAGACACGCACATCCCAATCTGAGGAGGCCGTTGTTTACTGTTTGTCAGGGAATGCGGCGTCCAACAGGAAGCTGGTCTGGCTGGTGTAAAGTGAAGAACAGGTGCAGGCCTCTTGACCCAACAAGCCTCTCAGCCTCCTACTGTTAACTCCGTCTCGCCTGGTTAGGATTCCAGGAGGGGTTTGAGGCGAAATCAGAGCTTTTGTGGCTTTTTTCATTATGGCCGCCAAGAGAAGATACCAGGTCCACTCGCTGCTCACAAGGGTTCACAGGGAGGCCGTCGAGGTGTCGGGGACAAAGCCGGTGCTCATCATGCTCACACTCGGAGTGAGCCGCGCTGCAGTTGCATCACTTTTTGGAGTCCTTTCTTTATTTTTCTCCCCCCCTCCCCTTTCATCTAGAGTAGCCCAGAAAAAGAAGCTGCAGTGATCTAGTTTGGATGAATTTGTGCTAAATATGATTCACAAATCTCTCAGGAGATTCTCTTAAGATGCTGCTTAGTTGCACATGTGGTCATTAAAGCATTTGGAACTCGGCTTAACAATTTAAGGCTCCTAAAAGGAGGAGCTAAATTATTGACTGTTGCTCAGGATTTGAGTAGTTTTGGCTTTAACATAGGCCAGTATGACATTAGCTACGTTAGCTCAGAAATATATATAAAGAAATACATCGATAACCTCAGTGTCAAGTGTTTTATTACCATTGGAAAAAGTGACTCTGTCGCTTGTTTGCAGCTGCGGTTGGATTTTGTACAGCAAACACATGAACGGTGTCAATATTGTCACCTGACTTATTAGTTTCTGCTGCTAGCTCAGTGAGCTAATTGCAGACCAGCGTCGAAAAAAGTCAAAGCAGTAGCTGTTGCTGCAGGAGACGCTAACTCTGCGCAGGCTGGTGTTTGAATTCCCCCTGCTGCCGTGTGATGTGTCCACTTTAGAGGGAAAGTGCACGGTTACTAAATCCCTTTTACCCCCCCCAACACACACACACGCACACACACACACGTGTACGTGTGTATATTCATCCAGATATCTCCTATTTTCCAGCTCCACCAGAGCGTCTCTAAATGATTTCTGACAAATCTACCCAGTGGTACAGAGGCATCTTAAAATAAACTGCCCTTTTTCCCTCCATCTCCTCCTGACTGCTGCTGAATTCAAATCACATCTCCCTCCCCTATTTTTTTTTTCACCTGAGCTCCGTTGCCTAAGGTTGGGCCTGTGACTCATCAGAAATGAGTGAGAGAGTTAGATAATGCGGTGGCACATACAGCGCGAGCACAACGAGGGGAAACGCTATATAAGAGCGGAGAAATAAGGTCAGGTTCAATAATGCAGTGGACGTTATGTGAACGCACACGAGGTGAGCCCCGCGATGCGGACATACTAATGAGGCTGCAGGGGGGGTGGAGGGGGAGGGGGAGGGGTCTTTGGATGGGAAGGTATAGCTGTGACTGGAGAGAGGTATTTTCAATAATTCAGAAAAAACAATTTGTCACAGCTGTGTTGGCAGTTTCCTGGTCCTGAAAGGTTAATAATGCATGTGTCAGGTTAATAAGCCATAACTTTAATTTATAGTCAGGAGAACAGAATATAAATGCTTCCCTCTATTAAATGGAGATGTTTAGCGAAAAAAAAATCAAGTCAAGTCTGATAAATAGGGAATGAATTTGTGTTTGTTTGTATCGTGCACATATTGTGCATGTATCATTATTAAAAAACAACATTTATTTGATGTAAATTAGGAGTTCTGCGCTTAAAAATAGGATGCAAACAAATCTTTGGAAACAAATGACTGAAAAATTGAGTGATTCGGTTTGAACATTCATCCATCCATTTAATTCACTCTCTTTTTCTACAGTCAGGATAAAGGTGAATTTCAGGAGGGTGAATGGTTTTTCTGCTATTCTATTTTAATCTATTCGGACCAGGACACACCTGGAGGAGGTCCTTCAGTCCTGTTTGTAGGTTCAGTGCAGGTGCAGGTTCCAAACCGAGTCCACAAACATGCAGATGAGTGACTGGAAAAAGTGGCCCCCGTCTTTGCTGCTGTTGGTGTCTGAAAAAAACCACACTCCCGATGTGGCTAAATGACTGATGAAGGTCGTTCCCTCATAGCAACAATGTGTCTTTCCATTTCTTTCTGCCCTTCACCAACTGTGTCTTCTGCGTCTCCTTTAACCGCACCGTTAATTTGATTGATTCAGTCGGGATAAACTAATTCAATCAAGACGTGACACGCTGAACGTGTCCCATTAGGTTTCGACGTCAGTCGGCATCGCGCGCCATGCAGCTGTGCGCTGTAAATAAGCATGAAACACCTTAAATAAATCATGTTACGCCAGAGGTCCCAGCGCCGTTTGCACTTGCCGAAGCAAGCCTTCGAATTGGCGACTTGTAATGCTGTAAAGCAGTTATTTGCAGGCTCCGTTACGCCTGCATCGCGGGGAACAAGGTTTGACATTCATCGAACGCGAGCTGGTTACGAGCAACATTTCCGGCTGCGCTCTGTGGGCACATTGTGACTCGCGCGTCGTTCTCCTGTGCGTTGCGCTCGAGTCGTTAAAAATAACTCGGGTCCACTGAGGATTCACGAATCCACGCTTTGACCTCGCGCCACTGCCATGTAGAACCTCAGGGTGAGGCTGTCAGGTGCGTCGCGCGCATATGTGCGCGTCCGATCTGCGTCGCAGCTCCTGCAGACCCTTAAATCTCGTTCCAATCAAAAGCAATTCGCGCCGTGGAGCGGTTGACTCGGCGCTCTCTGCGGCGCGGCTGCAGCTGCTGATGTGTTTACAGTCTTTTCCTGCTGATTAAGTGCTATGAAGGTGGTTCTGTCACCAGCCGCAGCTAAATTAAAAACGGGGAGGTGCGACGGGGGGGCCCGTCGTCCCCGGTTACAGCACGGCAAAAACAAAAACTGCTGTCTTGTGCAGAAACGTCTTCGCTCACCTGTTCTGTTTACAGGAAATTAGTGGTGCCACTTTGAATGTGCTGAAATCAGAGAAACACCCAGGGTTTCCCATATTGTCGGCCACACACACCCCTCCATAAACGCAATTGTTCCACTGTGGCTTAGCAACGGGAAAGACCATGCACACAGCAGGTTTGTCAGATGCAGGTTTTACCTGGTGGAGATGTCGTGTGTGTGTGTGTGTGGGGGGGGGGTCTCAGCACTGCAAACTTCCAGCAGCTTAACTAACAAATGACCATGTTTTGTATTATGTTGTTCAGTCAATCAGCCAACCACAGTTTGTTTTGTTTGCCTGAGGTCAAAGGTCACTCTTGGGTTTGATAAACCAATTTCTGCAGACCATTTGTATTGTTTTGAAGGCATCGCTTCCACTCAAGAATGGCAGCAAATCAGTAAACCGATCGTTTCGATTGAGATACCCGCGATCAAACTTTCAGCCCTTTACTGTGAACTCTTTGGTGCGCCTACGTTTTTTTTTTTTTCTTTGACTACATTTCCAAACAGATAATATCAATTGCAACTTCCTTGCTTGGCAGAATTTTACTGCTGCAGGGCTGCGGTTGGAGCTGCTTTCTCGCACTTTTTTGACAGCCGGGTCGAACGCAGGAAAGAAAAACAAGTTAAATATAGAAATGCTAAGAGTGCACCTTTCCATTTGTTGGTTTTATGGTGGACATTAGTCCACGAGAAGCAACGTTGAGCATTTTTGCTTCTTTATATAGCACATGACATAAAGGAGATTCCTGTTTCAAGCATTTTTGTTGCTGCTGTTTTATACCCCTAAGGCCTCCCTGGAGGCAGATATCCAGAGACTCGATCAAACCTGCTCTCTCCGAGTCCTCCTGAAGGACGAGGTTATTGGAGGGACGTGAGCATTCCGGCGTCGTATCGTTTTCCCTCCGCCCGGCTGGGAAAATTGTGACATCCATATTTGATGCCCTGCCCCGTGTTTTTTCTCCAGCTCGCTCGCTCTCCCAGAGACCCGTTCCTGCCGGCCTGACATGCAAATTATCTGTTTCTGATATGGTCTCCGTGTCGCCCTCCCCCCTGCCCTGCCCAACAACCGCCCTCCAAAGAGGAGTAGCAGGAATCCCATTTATAGAACACGAAAAGCAATGATTGGAGGGCGAAAAGCCGTTAAGTGACAAATTAAATTGTCTTTGCTGCACCGTAGCTTCGGAGATCTTCCCCACCCGAAGCACATATGCAGTCGTCTGCACAAAAATGGAGCAGCAACTTGCTAATGTTGACAATTTGACAGGTCGGCTGCTGAGTGAGAGGCAGCGCCGTTTGGACCATGGCTGTTCAATTAGAAGGGCCACCGGGCTGCTTCCTTCAGCTTTAAATATCCACAGACCTCCTGCTGTGGCGCACTTTGTTCTACGTAGGGGTGGGGGGGGGAGCCATTTACTGTCACAGAATGGATCTATACACAGAAGAAAGCGGCTGTAACTTTAATGATGCTGAGAGAATGGCGAGGTCAGACGGGGCTACCCGCTCATTTCACTAATCAGCTGCCGAAAAACACAGACGAGTCTCCGGGAACAGAGAGCGGCTCCTCGCTTCTCTTGTGATTTTTTTTTTGTGTATGTGTGTTTTCAGCTGCAGCTTTCGCCCTCATGAAAAAAAAAGTGTTAAGCAGCTATCTTCGAGGTTTTAATTATGTGTACTGCTTGCTTGTTAGATTGTTGTTGTTGTTCGCAGGAACAGTTCTGCTGTTCACCGTGTAATGAGATGAAATGAAACGAGATGAAATCACACATCGAATGTTAGAACGTCGACAACAGACAGGTTTTTTTTTCCTTCGTGGGGGGAAAATGAACATTTTCCACTCAATACTTTAGGAAGGAAATTCAGCTGAAGGCATGAAAGGAAGTCGCGCTCTCGTTTTAACACCGTTGTTCTTGCTTCGTGTTCCCCTGTTTTGCAGAGGGGGCCGCTGATTATGTGGTGTGGAAACCCCCCCGCCACACAATGTGTGAACGTCACACCTGCATGATTCATGTTCACCTCTGTAATCACTTCGACTCTTCTGTGATGATTTGTTAGAATGTGTTGACAGAGATTCACTTCTCTTTCAGACAAACTCGTGGAATGGGATGCTGATGTTTGTTGATGACTCCTGACTCTCAGTGATGAATCCAAATTAGTAGTTGGTGTTTATTCTCTATCGACGAGATCTAATTGGTCCATCCAACTTCCCACGCAGCACACCCCTTTAAATCCCCTTTTGTCTCTCCTTAAATACCTCATTTCCTCTCTGCCAACTTACCTAAATACTTACCTACCTCCCCTACTTTCTCACTCTGTCGTTAGCTATCAACTACGTACCCTCCATCCGTCCCTACCAACTTCCTCCCCTCCCTCTCTACCCACCTGCCGTCCTCCTTCTGTGCCTCCCTGCCAAGCTACCTTACCTCCCTACTCTTCTGCCCTCCCTCCTTCCCCCACCTTCCTCTGGAGTCACTGGGTGGTTCGCTACCAGGACGGCTGGATCGCGGCCAACGCTTCTCGCTCTTTCAACAGTTGGTCGAAACGTGTCCTGAGACAACTGTTCCTACCAGCTGGGGAAGCAACCCACCAATCACAGGCTTTGTTGACGGACCGGAGAAGTAGGGCACCAGATTTCTCCACAGCTTGCTAGCTTTCCTCGAAAGAAATGTGACTCCGAGTGTAGGCGAGATCAAAGCGTCTGTTGCGCTGTTGTTGGAGGACGCACTGAAATAACAGATCTAAGCTCATCACACTGATTCGTAAAGAACAACTAAAAAAAACAACAACAACATCCACCTCTCCTGGCAGTCACTGGGACTTTTCACACTTTCAAGGATTTAACCGATTGAACTGGAAACAGCTTATTTATACAGAACTATTTTAAGCAAGAAATAACTAATAGGCCCAAAGAAACGTTGCGTGAGCGACACCATTATCAATCTCTACAGTGACAACATAAATAACATCAATCAGGCTTCTATGATGTGAACATGTTGATATGTTGCCTGTTCTTTGTACCACTCCTGACGGTTCCGTTGAGAACTTTTGGAGTTCTACTGCCAACAAGCAAGCAAACAAAGAGTGAAACCAATGTAATGAGGGCAAACATGTCTATATGTTACAAAGCAAACTTACAGCTTAGCAGAAACATCCACAGTTGTTGAGGTGTGCACGTGCTTTCAATGATGCGGTCTGCATCCGTGCATTGAAAACATCTCACACAGTGAAGGCTGCGTGACAGGACGACCTGCGGTTGTCTCCAGTTTCAGTTACATAATTGAAAAGTGACTCTATCCTGTCCCACCGCCCCACCCTCCACACACACACGCACACGCACACGCACGCAGAGCACACAGAGTCAGTGTGTCCCTGATGGTGCCTTTAACGAGCCCTGATAAATGATGCGTTCGCTGACCCCGCAGATGGGTGCACAAAGCAGATGCTGGGGGCAGCGCGCTCAAACCCAAAAAGCCTTTCATGAGTGCTGCTGGTGGAGAAGCATTTCGCCTTAAAGTAAAGTTGATATATTATGTAACAACCGCAAACAACCACAACAGTTGTCCTCAGAGTGATATCATCCAGAGGACACTGAGCCCAGCTTGGTGTTTTGGAAGCTCGCTGACGTAATGATTTGTGTCAAATGATGGAAAGAGACGCCGGCGGCCAAGGAAGGAAGTCCGATCTTCTGTAGCACAAGTTCGGAAGTCAAAATCCATCAGTATCTGAAGGCTGCGGCACAACATCGGTGTCTGAGAGCATGTCGGCACTTAGTGCTTTATCTGCAGTGGGAGCGAGGCCCTGCAGCCGGCCATCCAGAGGTCGTGTTGTGCTGCCATATGCCGCTATGGAAGATGACATGTGAGGACTGCGGGCCCAGCTGGCTCCGGCTGATGTGACAGGAGGAAATAATTTGCTTTCGGAGACGCCACCTGTGAGGACCGGCG
>JAUESF010000008.1:13091955-13105133 GCA_032274765.1 Malacoctenus tetranemus | reverse complement strand
ACACACACACACACACACACACACACACACACACACACACACACACACACACACACACACATACACACACACACACAGTGATGGACAGCATTTCCATAGAGATTATGCATTTTCATTAGCCAGTTAGACACTATGTCATGTGTGGTGCTTTGCACGAGGGGATGGGCACTTGGGTGAAATGGGCAGAAAGATTCTGTTCGCTTCAGCAGTTTTGCTGGAATGATTGAAAGTGTGTGCGAGGGAGCGCAGTGCTGGGAATCTTGTATTGCTGTTTCAGGACTTTTACAGACTGGAGACAGATAGTGTTTCACCAGCCATTCTTCACTTTTTACGCTCAGGTTTTTGCTGGAACGTCCAAGTATTTGTGTTAAAGTTTGCGTGTCTGTGTGTGCGTGTGCGTGTGCGTGAGCGCGTGCAAGTGTGTATGTGTGAACTTATGTAAGTGGATAAACCTGCAGCAGAGTGTTGTTGGATTACCTGTTCAGATTAGCCCAGTTAACTGATTTTAAAGGTACAACTGTAACCTTGAGTTGCGTCAGGGTTTTTTTAAATAGGCTTTACATTGTTGTTGTTGTTGTTGTTGTTGTATGACTTGACCTATCTTAGCGTGCCTCTACTATTGTGTAGGTTTCCCATAAGCGATACACTTTGTGTGAGGAATATACTCTTGTCGTTGCACACTCAGGCTGAGGCTTCTGTCGTTGTTTAATCCCCAGGAAAAGGAGGACGAGCAGTCACCACCAATGCTTTCAGACAAGTTTGATCTTCTGTAATTGGCGGATAATTGCACCTATAGCAACTTATGTCACAGTGATTCCCAAACTGAGAGCCAGGATGTGTGCCACAGATCACAGGGCAGCCTGAGGCTCTGCCTGCTCTCAGGTTGTCAAAGACAGAAAGAGATGCCTTCTAGAATCGAGAGCAGACACAGAAAAGGTCTGATCGCTTTTCCTTCTGAACATCTCTGCTTTCTCTAAGGTGGCGAGCCTGTGTGTATAGATGCGTTTGAGCCCATGGTCACAAATACAGCTCTTGGAGAAAAAGATCCTCTTTTTCCAGTTTAGTTAAAATCCAGGTTTAAGGTGCCATTTTTAATGTTTGTAGCTGCATTTCAAACACTAATAAAGTCAAAAGGGTCCGAAAGCAACATTTTGTGTTTAAATGTTTCCTTTGGTTGCTAAAATCCTGTTTCATCAAAGCCTTAAGCACCAGACTCTCTCTCTCTCTCTGCTGTTTTCCTCCAACTTCTCACAGTTCAATCCCTTTTCTTCCAGTAGTTCCAACTCTGCAGCAGAGTGACGCTAATAAATTTGCCCCCTAACAAGAGTGTGATTAGCCTATTGATCGCCACCAGCTCCACCCCCCCTCACCCCACCCCACCTCCATCTTTACTGCCGCTGCAAAAAAATTGTCTCTCACGGTTCCGTTTCTGTGACACAGCACATCGGCCTCAGCAGCCTCAAACGTATGAACACGCTCGGACGTCACTCGTCCGTCACAGGTTCACGGTGGCTGCGCGATGGCGACGCCGACCGGCTCTGGACGTGAACGTGACCTTTCGATTCTCTTTGCCTTTCCGCAGACTGAAGAAGAAGTCTCAGTCGGTGGATATTGCCAGCCAAGGTTTCTCCCCGACTCTGGTGCCAGCCTCACCCCTCAACAAGGCTGCGCCACCTGTTGCCAAGACAACGTCCGTCCTCGCAGTGCAGGAGAACAACACCACCAACTCGCAGCGCCGCAGCCCCCGATGTGGCGAGCTGAAGAGGGGCTACACCATAGGTAAGGGGAGCGATTTGGTTCGGCCTGCCACTGACAGAGTCGCTGGCTAACAGGCTTCATGGAAGCATCTGGCTGTCATTCTGTGTGTGTTCACTTGTGAGGGTGCAGATCGTTGGAGCTGACGCCCTCGCTGAACCGTCCGCACAAAAACTTCTCGCTAAACTCGGCTGCGTCACGTCTGCGCCGGGCTCGCCGTGCTCTCGGCCCCCAAGTTCATTTCCGTCTTCCGACTCGGTGACTGCGATGACATTTGTTCCTGTGATGGATCCTCCCTTTGATGGGAGCAGCGGCGCCGCTGGCAGGCGGGGGGAAGGAGGCCGTCCACTGCGGGTCTATTTCTGGGCCCTACGTCGGGGGGTTGCTGCGCCGAGTCAAGTGCACTTTGGGGAGTCGGCTTCATCGGTGATGATGAAATGAGTTGGAGGTAAACTGATTCCAACCTGATGAAGGCGATGCATCTCCGCTTCCCTCTCCATGCTGTGGTTGGAGAGCTGATCGGGGCGAAACGGAGCGATGCTGCCGAAGACGATTGGCAAAGTCCTACGTGTCGGATGAGAGACTTTGACTTCTTGTTTCGTCTCGACAACAAAAGTTTTTTTAAACTCTCCAGCCTCACAAAACTTCAGCACACTGATGATTATCTCATTCAAAAAAAGCACACGAGTCATCTCACTCACTGTTCACTTTATCCACTTTTCAAGGTGTAAGTCCTCAAGACACAGCTGCCTGTAGCTTCTTTGAGGTGGCCTAAAAGCTTATGTCCTTATCAGGACGTTTACTGCCAACGTGATTCTGCTAACGGGTTATAGCAGAGAAACATCAGAAGCAGGTCATGAAAATCTGAATTCTAAGCAATGAACATGACTACAGCCCTGTTCTCTGCTCTCTCCAGGCACACAGTCACTTAAAAGTGCTGAATTGAGACCTAGTTTCCCACATGATCACGCTTATCTTTGTTTGTTTCTGTTCTCGCGCCCAAAACCACCGATAAAAGGAATTCATTTTTGAGCATTCCTTTATTAAATGCCTTGTTTACTTCGAACCATCAGTTTTAGTCAGGATGGTGTGCAGGTGTTCTGTCAGCGCTCCTGCTGGGTCTCACTTTCACTGCAGCTCTCTGAGAATGCGGGTCCGCCATAAGTCATGGAAATGAGCTCAGCTTGTGCTGCAGTCGCTGCTCTGCGGAGAGAGGGCGGTGTCAGAGGAGGTGTGCTGGGACATCAGCGTGACACTGGGGGTCGCTCTGCGTCGCTGGGTGGGCCAAGGAGTCAGGTGGGGGTGGTGGTGGTGGGGGTCTTGCCGCCACCCTGCCCTGCCCTGCCCTGCGCTGACTCGCTCCGGCGAGCTTTCTACAGAGTCATCACGCATCGACTGCGCTCCTGCGGGCTCAGGCATCGACTGGAAAATGGATTGATCCGCGGTCGCCCCGTATCAGCTCAGCCGGCGATAATCAATGAAGGAAATTGTGGGATAAAAGCTCGGCGGGCACCGGTGGACTGGCTGTTGATATTTTAGCCCGCTCTTATCATCCATTAGCCGCTCAGTGGCAGCGGTGGGCCCCTTTTTCTTTTTTTTTAAGAGCGCGGGGTCGGAAGTCACAGTCGTTGAGCCGTTAAATGAAACGCGACTGTGACTTATTGTGCTTTTACGGCTTTTAACTACAAAGTAGCAAATTGTACAAGCCTCTAAAGCATGAGTCATCGCAGTTAATCATTTGCTCGGCTACCGTTGGCCCAGATAAACCACAATCACATCGAGTCCCCCCCACCCCCCCCCCTCCCGTATGACTGCAGAAATACTGCATCTGTCAGTCATTTGCACCCTTATATCACATAATGAGACATTGATTAGTTGGCTGTTCAGGCTCCCCACTTCCTATCTGGATGAGCCGCAGTTACTGCAGCCCCTGTGGCATTTTTTCCGATGTAGTCAAACCCGTTGCCGGGCCGCTCCTGCAGGCCTGATCATGCTAATTTATTCTAATGGGAGAGTAATAAGGCGGCAGGCTGCGTGCTGCGCTCGTCAGCCGGGCTTCAGACAGACCTGTCATTAGGGGGGGCTCGCAGCGCATTTTACAAAAGACGTTTTAATAACCTGACCAATGAGTCCCCCACCAGGACGACGGCATCTCCGAGGGGATGCTGTGATTGATATATTGATGGGGTGGGGGGGGGGGGGGTCTTCCATTAAAAGGGCTCCTATCACCGCGGCATCCTTCCAGTCAGACGAGCAGCTCAACGTGGCGGTGAGAGGGTGTCAGCAGTGCCGCGATGGGAGGGGGGCTGCCGGGTTTGGGGTTTTTTTGACGTGGTCGCAAAGAAGCTACCGTCCCATCGTGTGTGTTTATTATACAGAAGAATGTGCGGGCCAAGAAAAGAGGTGATAAAACAAGAAGTGAGGTGGAAGAAATTGAGGCGATGGAAGTGACAGGAACGAGTGGGGGAAAAGAAGAAAGGAAGGCAAGAGACAGAGAAATAACAAAGGAAGGAGGAGGAAAAGTGGAGGAAAAGCAATGATAAGAAGAGAAGGGAAATGAGAAAAACTGTCAAAAAGGCAGGTAAAGAAAAAAGAAGTGCAAATGAGAAAAATTAGGAGAGGGAGAAAGCAGAAAAAGGCAAAGTAAATAAGAAAGCATGAAAATGTAAGGTGGGAAAAAACAGCTAAGCGAAGAGAAGGAAAAGTAAATGAAAAGACCCAGAATGAGAAAGCTGTGAAAGAGTGCACCGAAAAGAAAGACAAGACAAGATTAAATGAAAAGAAAATAGATGAAAAGGTGGAGAGGAAAAAAAAGGAAGTCGAGCAATTGAAACGTGGTGATATTGCTGGAGAGAAATGAAAAGAGCGAGTTGGAAATGTGGAGAGGATTAAAAGAAAAAAAATGTTCAGGCAAAGAAACTAAGCGTAAAGATTTGAAAAAAAAATCTTCACAGCGAAAGGCGTCGTAGAGGCGAGGACGGCTGAGAGGAGGAAAGGGGGAAGCGAGAGGGGAGAGAAGAACGGGAGGGAAAACGGAGGCGGAGGAGTGGAGAGGAAAGGAAAGCAAAGACTCCTCGGAGAGGGCGACACTTGACATGGGCTCTCCCCAGACTCCCGGCGTCTCTGCCTGACAGCACCCCCCCCCCCTCCTCCTCCCTCCTCCTCCCGAGTCCCTCCACCATGTCTGACCTTTACATCATTATAGGCAGCCTTTAGCCCGCACTCTGGAGCTCGGCGCGCTCCGCTCGCTAATGGAACGCCAAACAGGAGATGAGGCGAGCCCGCCGCAGCGCCGTCGACTCATTAAGTAAGACTTTTCGGCGTTCCTGCCGACGACGGGCGGCGCGTGGAAACGGTCCGATCACACGGCGTTCCCTCCGCTGTGCGAAGGCTCCTCCTGCTCTTTGTTGTTTTTGGGCCGGGACTGACTCGTGCACCCCCGTCTGTGCGCGGCGTGTGTGGGTCTCGCTCCCTAAAAGTTGGACTGTAAGCTGCGTCAGGTTGCGCACCCCCCCGGCAGACTGGACGTGGGCCGCTGTCCCTCCAGCAAACCTCTTAGTATGGGTGCAGAGGGAGAGCCTTCACAGCATGTCACCGCAGCTAATGGCTTCTAAAAGGAGAGCCGCATCCCCCCCCTCCCGACACCCCCTGTCCTCTTTTTTTTTCCGCTCTCCCCCCCCCCCTGCTCTTTCCACCCCCTCCTCGCGCCCCCCTCCCTCCATCTTCACACTTTCTACCTTGTTATCCTCTAATGTATTTCCTGTGTGTCTGACCAGGGGGCACAGGCAGAGGGGGGGTAATCTGTCTCAAGGACAGACAGACAGCAGCAACAGATTGCTACAAACGGTGGCCGCGGTCTCCAGGAGAAGCACTTTAACACACTGTGTTGTTGTAGGTCTCATTTCCCTGCATCAGGGACGCTGTAAAACGTATTGGCCTCTCTGCCCTGACCATTATCAACAGCTTCATTACGGCCTGTGTGATCGTGCAGACACATCATTTGCAACCAAACATTTTCAAATCCTCATGTGAAAAAATTCATAGAGTCAGACGGTAATAACTTAATAACTGTTGGAAATGTGACCCCCACAGCTCCCCGTGCTCCAAACTGAAGTCCAAATTTGACGTTTCTCTTTCTTTTGATGATCATTGGCATCTCATTTTGTTGGAATGCAGTGCATATTTCTGTAAGCCTTTGAATTAGTTTGTTGTAATGACCCTCACCCATGTGGAAGACCAGAAAATTGTGAGGTGTAGCGCAATTTAAAAATCAGACCAAGTTTTAAAAAGTACTTTTTACAGCTGAGTAAAATAAAGGGGCGAAAACATGTTCACTTGGAAGTCGCGCTGAACCATGCCACAAAGACAAAGAAGAAGACACAAGGTGCAAACAAACTGCATACAAACAACGGACATGAAGGTTCAAGGAGGGTGGTGTGGCTACCAGCATCCAGGGGCTCACATTCAATAAAGATGTCGTCTTAATGTGGACGGAACTTCTTTGTGTTACCATATGGAAGGGGGCCAAAGTCTGCAGGAAGGCAGGTTGTACGTGCGTGCGTTTCGTGCTTGTGTGTGTGCTCTCCTAACTTGGCGCAGGCACCACAGTCAATGGCCCGACTGTGCTAACGCAGCATTGCATCTCGGGGGGCAGCTGACAACAGGAAATGCTAATAAACAAGGCAGAGCCACGCGCGCGCGCTGCCGTAGCCTGACGCCCAGAGAGCCGCGCTGCTGCCTCCTGACTGATTATTCCCCTGTTAGTTATTCATTGGATTTCCAGCGCAAGGGGTCGAAGAGGGCAGGGGACTGGGGGTGGGATGGGGGGGTGGAGCCGGGTGGCGTGATGCGCTAAACCTGCCGCGGGGCGCCCGCGAAGCTCCGCTTGATGTGCATTTTTTTTTTCCAACAAAGGGAGTGGCCGGATTTCCATTAGCAGCTATTCAATAGATCGAAGGAAGTGTCAGGCCGGGGTGTTCAGTCACCGGCCTGTTGCTTCTTCTCTTCAGATACTCGCGCCTCGGCTTGAGCTGTAGCTGCAGGACTCGTCCTTGGGAAGGAAGCGCTCCCTCCAAGTCGCCCGCCAGGCAGCTTGTGCGGCCGCAGCGAGAGAGCTGGGGGGGCGGGGCTAATCACTATGGCGGCTGACAGTTATAGCCAACGCCGGCGGCGGTGCACTCCGTGTCGCTTCTCCTCTGTGTTTGATGTAATTGTCTCAGGTGGCACATCTCTGGTGTTTACACATCCCGATTGTTGCCAGGGGTGGCAATTACGTACAAGCCCCTCTAAGACCTCCCACTGCTTTCCTTTTTTTTCCTGCAGTAGAAATGGGACAGCTCGCATATGTGTGACCATTTCCCAAGGAGATGAAAATGACTCGCTACAGTATTCTCTGCACGATCTCTGGTTGACTTTAATGGTAAAATATGCCAGTAAAGAAGGAAGATTTCTCTGAGAGGCACGTTTTGCTCTCAGGCGTTCGGCGTCGTCTTCTGTTTGCTTGGGCTAATTAAATTCACCTCTGAGTTCAGTGACTGATGCAGAGTTCAAAGGTCAGGACGGGGAATTGTACCCAACCGCTTGACCAGGCCATGTCAAAAGATGACATCTACACGACCCCACTTCTGCCTGGAAGTTACCACGACACATGGATCACATCCGCTCCACACACAACATGTCACACTTCGATTTGCAATCCTGCTGTGCTGCTTTGTCCAACGTGAAGTTGTGGTGGGCTCTTGCCAATTCCAGCTGAGGCTGGATGGAGGCAGGGTGGACCCCCAACATGTCATCAGGAAAACACTTTTGTTCAAATCCACTGGCAATGTAGTGTAGACACATGTGGAGACTTTGGGAACTCTGTGGCGGATGCTTGGGCACCAGCGGATACTGGGGACCCTGTGGTGGAAGCTTGGGCACCTGCGGGTACTGGGGACCCTGGGGCGGAAGCTTGGGCATCTGCGGGTACTGGGGACCCGGTGGCGGTCTCCTGGTGGTGATTGGGGAAACTGACCTTGACTGGCTGGGTGCTCTGGCAGTTGGGTCCATGTTGGCCACTAACCGCCCCACCAGGTGCAGCTGATCTACCCTAATCAGTGAGGGGCGGAGACAGGAGGACAGGGAAACAAGGGAACACGGAGGAATGCATTGGACTCTTAAAACCGGGTGTGTGCTCTAACTAGGAGTGACAGACTACCCATTACACTATGAAACCAGACCAGACAGTGAAGACATGTGACGGGTGGTGACAGATCGTGACAGAAGGTGTTCAGATCTGTTTGCTCATTAATGCATTCTGCAGAAATGGTTTGCTTTATTTGATTCTATTTTGGTTTTTTTCTGCTTTTGTTTTTCATTCATTCACTGAACGACTGGAAGGAAGGAGCTCGTGGTGACACACTAACCTCGTGCAGCTCTCTTCCCTTTCCTCTCATTCCTCCCCCCTCGCCTTGCATTCTCAGCACACTCTCATTATGTGCAGAGATGATTGGGGGGGTTGTATCAGGACAAGTCCGGCGAATACTTTAATGAATCCGCAATGACTGAAATGAAGTCAATCACAATCTGATTATAACTTTCCCTGCTCGGCGCTCGGGGTATTGTCCACCCCGGGCCTGCCAGTGTCAGCGCTGCTCCGCTAAGCACTCGGCCGACTTCCACCGCATGAGACTCATCACAGGGGTGAGAATCTACATGCGAAAACATGATGTGGTCCGAGCTGCCTATTCCACCAGGACAAAGATACAAACAAGCTTCCTCAGCCTCATTAGGAACGACTAAAGTTTGAATGATTCACTCGAGCGAGTTCTCATCACAGATTGCTGGTGGGCTGATTGTTTGTGTAGTCGCAATATGTTCGTTTTTCAAGGGTCAGGTCACTATTTTTAGATCTAATTCTTGTTTCGGTTGCTTCTTATGCTACTCGTTACTTGTTGCAGTCCGAGGATTGTTGGTGTTGATGAGTCGGGTGGTGTTTTCAATTAAAAAAAACACTTTGTTGTCATAAACCTTTATTAATTTTTTTGAATTGCACCGCACGAATGGACAATTCACAGCAAAAAGAGAGACGGATGTCTCTGGCTCGTATGCTGTTTTTTTTTCTTTCTCTCCAAATCGCCACTCAGATCCAAACTCTTCACCCCTTTGGTTTTGACATGATGGCGTTGCAGTGCAGAAGGACGCTGGAGGCCGTGATCGGAAGCTGTCACGTTCGATGAGCGACTTCGTCAAAGATGTCGCGTTGAAAATGTCAGTTTCAATACAGTAAAGAAGAAAAATAAACCTTCAGACAGTTATTTATAAAGTTTCATGTAGCGTCGCGGGGGGCGGAGTTTGTGCAAACATTGTTTTATGAAGGAAAAAAAAAAACCTCCGTTCGCTTAAACATGAGTCGTCACGTCGAAAGTCGATTGAGTGGAATATCGTGTCGGGTGGGATTCAGACTGGAAGGACGAAGGGGGCCGCTTCCCCCCGTTCGGTTATCCACCTTAAGTATGAGTCGCCGCCATGTTGTCGTGCATCAGTTTCAACCCTTTACATGCTCCGTGTGAATGAGAGGAGGGCATGGGGTGGATGTTTGTGGACAGAGCGACTGTGAGAGAGAGAGAGGGGAGAGTAAGAGCTATCGGTCACGCTCCGACAGCGGCGCCCGCAGCCATGCCGCGCCGCCTCTGCCAGCAGTGCCGCTTGTGTGCGCCGAGATAAGCCCGGGCCTCCTCGCCTTGGCGGTGAAAGGCTGGTCACGTAGCACCAGAAGGCAGCTTAGCCCCCCGCCGCAAATCCAACGGAGGGTGTTTTACCCGAGCTCACTTTCGCTTCCTCCCACGCAGCCTCGTTTCCTTCCTGCTCCTCTTCCTGTTTCGGCGTTCTTAGTCTCTGACTCTGTGGACGTTCGGAGACGTTAGGGCTGGAACGACACGCCGAGGGGTCGCGGTGGTCGCATCACTTCTTTCTTTGGTTTCTTTTCATCGAGTCAATTTCTTTTGCTTTTTAGTCTATTTCCAAGTTATACTGAAAGGTCAATTCTATCTTTAGAAAAGTTGAGGCCACAAAACAAGCTTTAATCCATTTAGTGTGAAAATGACATTCAAATGTGCAGTTTAACATATTCATAATTCAATTCTTTTCTATGGTCAAAAAAAGGAATGAAATGATTACTCATCAAACTGTTTGACAGTTTCAAAGCTTTCTCCTTAAACAACATATTCCAACCTCATCCAACCTCCCAGTCAGAAGTGTCATCCTCCTTTTTTTTTATCTTGACAACAGTGTCATTGGAAGTCGTTTTCTGTCCGAGGGGCAAAAATTGCAGCGCTTGAAGACCAAGTTTAAAGCATTTTGGTTGACACCACCTGCATCAGCTCCAAAGGACTAAAAGCCCTCGTTTCAATTTAAAAGCCCTCAAGAGTGTCAAACTCCGTCGAGCCAACAAGAAAGTTCAAACCTTGTCTTTTCTTTTTTTCATCCATTCTTTCGCTAAAAGGACTTTAGCTTCGGTGTATAGGACATTTTTCACCACATCCGCAGTCTCGACGTGATCTTCTTCCTGCCACATCATGCACAGGCAAAATCCACTGCACATACACCGGGGGGGGGGGAAGAGGGGGGAGGTTGAGGATGTTTAGGTAGTACTGCCTTTACAGTAGACGAGACGGTAGACGAGCCTTTCACAGTTGATACTGTAGAATCAGCGCTGCCTACAGGACGGAACAGTCCCCGCTGCACGTTGCAAAGAAAGGCCTGACAACACCGAGCCTCTGGGGCGGCGTTTACACCACACGTCTCTCGAGGCGATCGATTCACAAACTGTTGTCGGAGACAGGATCTGATGCGTCGGCATGTTTTTTTTTTCTCCATCCACGACCAAGAAAGCAGTTCGACCGAGGGGCACGCTGCCGCGCACGAGCTGCCGTGCACGAGCTACCGTTGCGTTCGGACGTGTTCCTCCTGCTTGTTCGGTTTGACGTTCGTCCCGTGTTCCTGGACTGGGGGAGACAGACATGCACTGGGACAGCTCAGAAACCATCTCCACAAAGGTTAATGGTGCGCTTTAGTCATCCCCCCCCCTTGCACAGTAATGTAAGCGCTCTGACACTAATGTGGTTACAGGCAGAGGACGTCGCCTCCGTTTTTTGCCCAGTTCTGACGTCTCGTCGTGCGCTGGCGCGGCTCGGGGGGGGGGGGGCGGCCCGCTTCAGAGCCCTCGCCCCGACCGGCCCGGACCGTGCCGCTCGCTGGCAGTTAATCAGCGCTCTGTGGTGCCAACCTTCAAATGCTCCTTTTCATCATGGCTGCAAATGACAGGACACGAAAGGTGATTTGGATGTAAAAAAAAAAAAAACAAAACACAAGTTTTTATGTCCTGAAATGTGCGGTGATATCAGCATGTCCGACAGGGAGGCCCCGCAGACTGATTTATGGCTGCTGCGTTATTGTTTGTCCCTCCTAGACGAAGAGGGCGCACGGTGCCGCCATCAGTCTCCCACTTAACCAGGTTTCAAAATCCTTGAGTGAGTTAAGATGAAAATTCGTCCAATCCGACGTCCTTCTTGAAGACGGACTTTTATTTTTTTTGTATCTAATGAAGTTTTCAGACAGTGTCAGCTGCCGCTACAAGCAGGAAAATACATCGACAAAGACACAATGAAATTACGGCAGAGGTCAAGGTCGCGGTGCCGCACTTCTGCATGCAGGAGACACACACGCGCGCTGACACGCACATGCGTGCACCTGGGAGAAGAGAATCACTTATCCTCGAGCTGTCTCAATGTCGTGGACATCAGTATGATGACACTGTGCCATAACGTCCTCTTGTATATGTTTGTCTGACATTTTGTCGTTCCTAAGTGCCCCCAGAGACGACACGTGTGGACATTGGTGCGATTGCGTCCGTTCGGGCTCCTCTCGTGTCCTCCGTGTTTGGACTCGTCGGACGTCGTGTAGGTTTTTAAGTTCACCCGTTAAATACTGAATTTCATTCCTAATCTCCACTCTGCTCTGCTTGTCACATGTGTGAGTCAGAGCTGAAGTGCTGCACCGACTCTCATCCTGACCACAGGCAAAAGCTACAGTGATTTGTGGCAGCCAATGCTGCTGCTGCTGTTGTTGTTGTTGCCCCCCCACCCCCACCCTCCCCCAACCCCCTAACATCTCCCCTTTTTTTCATTTCGCCTCAGACAGCAACAAAAACATCAACATTTTCTCCAGCAGTGCGAGGAAAAAGCGGCATAAAGAAAAAAAAAAGCGCCGAATTTACTGCGGCGTTACTGTAAGAGATCTGCGGGGGTCGGATTTATTGGCCTGCCGGTGTAATTACGTTGACCGGGGAGTCTCTGGGTGGCCCTCCTCTCGTTGGGCTCAATTTATAAATGCCACAGAGCTAGTAATCCCACCGTTTCCCCACTTAGTTTGGAAAGGGCTCCAGCCATCCGCTGGCGAGGATTGATTACATATAGCTCAAATGAAGAGTAAGCAGTTTTCCCACTGCCGAACGCCGGGACCGGCCCCTGCTATTGATTCATTTTACAGCAGACGAGAAAATAAGATCTGCCACTTCACATAACTGTTGATATTTGTTTCTCTTTGGCTTCCGAAATTTATGGGCCGCGATTATCAAAAAGCAGCTCTGCCTCGCGCCCGTTTATTGCCCGAATCATAAAACAAAGGAAGTGCTGTTAACGCATTGTCACCGGCTTTAAGCAGCAGATAAACCGTTACACAATTAAGGATGAAATTTACATAAGACTTATAATTGAATTCACTCAGGCACCGCGATGCCATCAGTTGCAAGTGCTGCCGCCTGGGCGTGTGGGACCCAGCACGAGTGCTCAGTCGGGTGGGGGGTGGGGGGAGCACCAAAGTTGGAGGTTGGAGAAATTAGATCTGCACATTTCAAAGAAAAACCTTAACCACAGTTTTTTTTTCCCAAATCCAAGACGAAATAAACTCCCTCACGCTTTTATTTTGAAGCCTTCTGCCTTTGAGTGTGGATGTGTTGCGGAGCGCAGTTTGGATTTAATGAGATCTTTTGGCTTTTCTCAAAAAAAGTTGGGACTGGCGGGCATCAGTATCCACAAGCATAATGCACAACTTTGGCCGCTTTGTGATTTGGAGTCACCAATGAGTGACAGTCACAGGCTTAAGGTGCAGCTTGGACACCGGCTCAGCGAACCCCCTCTCCCCGAAAGAAGCCCGGACGAGCTGCACGACCAAAAAGAGAACAGATTGACCCTGAGTTGAATGTATGCATCAGTGTTTTAGAGAACGATCACTGACTGTGGGAGCTTTCATTGTTGGTGCAGGAGTCCTGTACAGGAGTCCTGTACAGAACTCCTGCACCGACTTATGTGCTTTGGTTTGTCACAACTATAAGTTTATGATTCAGTCATTCTTTTTACCCTCTGTGAGTTTTATCAAGTTCTTTA
>JAUESF010000008.1:13065714-13076039 GCA_032274765.1 Malacoctenus tetranemus | reverse complement strand
TTTCTTAGGGAGTTTGGGCTCTGCTCGTCGCTCTTGATTTTCAATGGGAGCCTCATGCAGACTGTAAATGGTGATCATAGGTGGTGTTTCAGAAGATAATTGGAACCTTTTCTGGCTGCATCCTCCACACTTCTCATGTGAGCGGAGTGCCGAGCCTCAGCGAAACATGCAGGTACTAATTTCTCTTCATGTGAAAACAAAAGCCAAATGAGGCACTCGAGGAAAAAGGCAGTTATCTCGGACTGAAGTTCTGGAAGTGTGTATTCAGTTTTTTTACAGCTGGAAAACAAGTCTGTCGGCAGCTGATGGCCTCTTCATGATTTTCTTTTAACCGCTCTTTTAGTTTTCCCAAGGTTTTTACCGCCTTTGAGCGGAGCTGGTGTTGAAGAGAGGAGGATCAGACCCCACTTTAATTCATCAGTGGGAGGCAGGGAACACCTGGGGACACCACGAGTTCCTGATGAGCAGCAATGTTGTTTCGTTGGTCGACTATCCAGTGGGTTTACACTTCTTAGAGAGAAGTGAAACTTGAACGCACCACTGCAGATGTACAGCTTATTACCAGTGTTCTGTAATCACGTTATCGAGTTGTTCAATCTGATCACTCTGTTGTTGTTGTCGAATTATACGTTACCAAAAAAGCCAGTTAGGCATACTGTAAGGAGTCAGATGTGGTTTCTTGGAGAACAACAAGCTCCATTGTCCATTGTCCCTGTCAGCTGATGTCCCTGGATGTCCCCTGGGCACAAGAGGAGAAGCAGGAACGTATTCATTACCATCGCAGTTAAACAGCCCAAGTCGAACCATGAGATACATTCTGTGCATGTAAATCCTAATCCTGTTACCATCAAGCAACCTCAACAAAACATAATGACCAACCTGGTTTGAACTGTCCTAACAAAGAAAATATTTGCAGATCAGCTTCGTGCTCAGACCAGCGAGAGGTCAGACCTGCTTGCTTTTGGGGTCAACATCTGTGAATGTTTGACAAGGCGTTGCAGGCTAGTTTGTGTTGACTTGTAGTTCAAATGACCACCTGTGACCTAAAAAAAAAAAAGATGTGTGGAGTAAGAATAAGTGCTTCTTCTTTACATCCTCTCTCTCTGAGCTCACAGTGTTGTGAATAATAAACATTTGACTGTGGGACTTTTGAACGGAGATACAGTTCATCAGCTTGTCGCTTCTCATCCGTCCTGCGCGGTGGTTCGTCATGCAGATGGATTTGAAGAGGCGCTGTCTCCATTTTTTCTCCCCCTGGTCTCAGCAGACTTGTCTGACTAAATGGAAAGTAAGCTGTCTGCGCTGGTGATGCAGCCTCTGTTACTGGTGGGTTATTACAGACTGTGGCGAGACGGGAGGAGCACTTCACATTGCTCACTTTGCTGACTGCCATTAAGTGGAAGTTTCGAGTTGGCCGCTCAAGTATAACGTCACTCCAGCACTCCAGGATGTGAGTTCTCAGTTGCATTCAAGTGTCCCTTATTCTTGAGATTCAATCAGTCTTGTGTGTCAAAATTGGTGCCAGTGTGCAAAACAAAAGGAAGAGTTCTGAGCATCACTGTGTTTCCTAATGGATTATTTACAGAGCGATAGTTATGAAACATTTAATTACAGCTGGAAGGCAGTTAGTTTAACCTAGCGCAGTCTGGAAAGAAGTGGCTGGCTGGCTCTTTCCATTTAAAGAAAAAAAAGCAAAGCAGGTCCTTTTTGAAGGTTAGTTGATATTCGCTGCTCAAGTTGTTGGTGGATGGCAGCCGTAAAGCTTGTTTAATAGTGAATAAATGACCCATTCCTCCTCTAAGTTGTGTCGCTTAAAAGAAACATTGTATTAGAGTTAAAGATGTGCTGCTTTTGTACGTTTTGGAGTTGAGACAACTCACTGAAGCGTTCAGGTTTTTCAAAATCACTGCTGCTTTTAAGTCTCGATGCAACATTAGCGTTTCATTTATGTTCAAGCTTGTTTGGATCCACTTTCACAAACACTGCTGTCTCCAGAAATCACACCTTTCTGACAAAATGTTAGCGGCGAAAAACAATGCAGGTTTTCAGCTCTTGTAAACAGTTGAAGCAGTCTGTTCGATGAAGCTGATGGCAAAAGTCTTAAAAACTCCAAGAACTTTGGCCACCCCAGTGACTCATTGTAACATTCTTGTAGTAACACGTTGTAATGTAGGTCAGGATTAGCTGGGGCTTATTGGTAGCATGTAAATAGACAAACTGGAAATGTCACAGCAGTTGTTTTCTCCCATTCCACCCAATTGACTTAGTTATTTATTGTAAACCTGAAGATTTTATGCCACAGGAGGGTGTAAATTGCTCTTCTTAAGTGTTCTCTAAACAGTGAGTGGTGAGTGCTACATTCTTTCCGTTATCTCCTCTTTGTACCTGTATTGACCTGTAGCCTGCAGTGCTGTGTTCGACCGTTGACCCGAGAGTGGGACCTTTTGTTTTTGACTCAATAACAAGGTCTGATAATGCAGGGTTTGTGTTTCTTACAGCTGAGATCATCACTTCTGCTATTGATCGCTGCTGTAACGTGAGCGGGTTCGTGTTGCTGCCATGATGCGGCGTGCCAAGGCTCCGGAGGGCGACGGCAGACAGCAGTGGAGAGGCTGCTTTTGTAGCACACAAGTGTGCGACACAAGTGCTCACGCCGACCCCTCTCCATTCCCGACCATCTGCTTTACGCCATGAGTTTCCTCTCGAGGCAGTTCAGGCATTATTCCATTAATTAGGGCTGATTACATAATAATAATGAATGGACACTGGTCCATGTGCATGTTTGTGCAAATCATGGCTCTATACGTCAGTGGCAGTGTTGCATTACTGTCATAGATGAATCACAGAGCGGTTGTGGAAGCTGCAGCGAGGGCGCAGTATGTATATGTATCACCGCCATCGATCCAGTCGATGCAGAGTTGGTCCTCGGCCACAACCATTTATCACGTCCCTGTTTAACCCCCCCCCCCCAGCATTCATCCTCCCACCTCCAACTTTGACTTGGAAAGAAATATTGCTCAAAGTGCGACAGCCTTAATGCTGAAGGCTGGAGGAGTCACGGTGTGATTAGCAAGTCTGGAGGCTGAATGCATGTGACAGCAGGGAGGAGGAGAAAGGAGGGGGAGGGGGAGGAGGAGGGTTGTGGTGCTCAAGCAGGAACTCCTGATTTCTGCCACATGAACTGTTGATCTGAGTCGCTGTCTTTCAGGACTAAATAGGCTTTCAATGAGCGACTCCTTGAACAGACAGAAACCAGAACATCTTGTTTTGGATGGAGGATGGAATTGTGCAACAAGCAAGCATAATAACAAAACTAATGGCTTTTATTGTTATTGTAAAGCTCAAAAGGAGGTGAAATTTGACATTATTTTGTGCACTTTAGGCGTGAACATTTCCACAGACAATGTGAATGTGATCATAAATCCAGCAGTAGAACAAGCAAGCGTTTAGGTGCGTTACTCAGCCAAAGCCCAAGGTGACACCTTCATGTCATTTGATTAGTCTGCTCAATAATCCAGAGGGCAGGAATAATCACTTTACAGTCACATGCAGTGGAACAGTGGAGACGAAAGAGCCTCCACATGGGGAGAGTTGTGTTTGACACTGCAGCCTGATAATTAGCCTCTATGATGACTTTCATTCAGCTTCCATTCTGTCCATCGACTAATCAGCTAATTGCTTCTGCTTCGTGCTCGTGAACACAGCAACATGACAAAACACAAAGGGGGCCGATGTAGCGAGCGGCTGCTGCAGCTTCAGCTTGAAGAACAACCGAAGCACCTTGAAAGAGGCCCTTCACATTAATAATACAAGTGGGAATTGACGAGTGTGCAGGCGGAAGGCGTTGGTAAGTAATACTTTGGTTAACGACTTAAGTCGTGCAGCTAGTTGTACTGCATATAGCCAATTGGAGTGAGGCAGCTTAAGTGCTTGGTCTTTTCATTCAGAACAATCAGGCCCCCCCCACACACACACATACACACACACACCAACCCCCCACAAGCTGAACTGGCCATGATATAAAGCGGGGCAGGTCAGCCGCTCTCAGCGACACCTTTTTCCCTTCAAGTCTGCTTCAGGCTCGTCACTATGGAAACTGTCATGTGCGCGCTGCGAGAATATTAATTGAAGGCAGTGTGTGTTCGCGTTGACACACCTCAGCACAGATTAGCGTCGGGAGTTTTGAACATCAAGACCGTTGGAGGACAGCGGAGAGGGAGGGTGGGGGGGGGGGGGCGTGGGAAAGAATATGTGCCAGGTTGCTGCACGGGCGACAAGACAGGGGTGGGATTAGTCGACACGGGGAGGTTGTTAATGAGAGGACGGGCAGGATCCCCATATAACCTGGACACACACACACACACACGCACGTACACACACACACACCGCCAGATGCAAAACTGCAGATCAGCAAAGTTTCCCATAAAAGCTAAGTAGTATATAATCTATAGGAGGGTCCGTGGAGGCTGGCAGAGTGATATAGAGCTGAGTGGTACTGGGAGTGTTGGCAGAGGGATGCTGCCTGTCACACTCTGTTCCGTGTTCAGGCAGCCCGACTACAATCACGCACTGTATATCCATTACAATGGAAATACTGCAACTTCCAGCAGTGCTCGAGTTGCGCAGCAATAATGGCCCCTTTCTTCATCCAGCCCTGTTGGCACTCTCCTCCTTTTAAAGTGGTCTTCATCAGTCAGTGGGGGCGGCTGATTAAAAACAAAAAAGTTGACATTTGACATTGGCGATATGATCCACTCCTTTAACCTTGCCGACAACTTGCAGCACAAGTCATTATCAGAGAGGTTTAAGCAGAATCCTCTTGTGCCTCGGGCTTCATTTGGTTTTTTCTGTATGCGGTGATGTGGAGGAGCACGTGTGTTTGGCCTTCACGTCTCTTTAAATACAGCCCGCTTGTGTTCCTCCTGAAAGTATATCAGCTTCCTCACTGATGTGTCCCACAAGGCTTTGTGCATGGCAGTGTTCTGTTGTGCTGCAATTGTTCTCGCATACAGTAACAGTGGTGCTGCCACCTTCTGTTGTTTCTTCGTCTCCACTGTTTTTGAACTTTGAGAGTAGCAGTTAACAGCAGCTGCATGTCGTCAAGTTTGATCCTCAGTTGACACTAAATTTGTTGGAGAAATTAGAATGATTTTTTTTTCCAGTCTTGGGTGTTTTGTGTTATTGATTCCTTCTCCTGGCATATCTCGTTTTTAATACCACTCCCGCCTGCGAGATGGTGTATTGAGTCACTTCCCCCCTCCAGCCTGCCCTCAGGCCGAAAGCCGGAGCGAGCCACAGTGAGCCAAGGCTCTTTTGAGGAGCCGGGAACACAACAATGACTGAAGCCACTGCCAATTACAAACTTCAGAACTCGAAGCTCAACTCTGGGATGAGCGGAGCTTCTTGCCTGCTTCACCTGGACTCCCCCAGCAGGAGGACGTGGCATGAAGTGAGCTGTCACACTCCCCTTGGCCTCTGCAGCAGGACTCCCCTCCGCTCGCCGTCAGCCAGTGTAACCTAACAGCTGTCTCAGTCAGGCTCCATTAAGACTCCCCCTATAGGATATGATAACGCCGTCTACTCCACCGTGCTGGAGCTGGCGATACATAATAAATGGTTTCTTGTTGCGCCTAAGAAAGACGGGCTGCGACTCGCTGCCGCGCCTCGCTGTAATAAAGTTGTCTTGTCCAGCTAACGGCCCGGCGTTGAGATAACGACTCTGGCTGCCGGCTCAGAGTTTGTCACTCTGATATTCAGCACTTTTTTTTTTTTGATACATCTCTTTCGAGTGTGTTTTGTTCTGCATGACGACTGACTGATCAGACTTCTGGGTTCATGTCGCCCCCCCCCCTCCCCCCATCAAGATTTTCTGGATAAGAAATGTTATCTGCATGCGGCTGGTCGATTTTGGATCATTTCCTCCTCCCCAGACACCGGGACCGCTGCTTGGCCAAATCCTTGAAACCCCACTTTTCAGCCCCTGTCCTCCTCCTCCTCCTCTTCCTCCTCTTCCTCCTCCTCCTCCTCTTCCTCCACAATTTCCACTGGTCAGGGTTCCTGTGTCTGAGCCGCCTGTGTCACAGCACATTTTTCTCTCGCGCCTGAAAAGCAAATGGCAAAGATTTTGTGTCATGGAACAAGCCTATTATCTCTTTATCTGGCCTTCATATTGGATTTTTGATTTAACTAGCTCGCCGGCTATTTCTGCTTTGAAACCGCGACTTTGGTCTTTTCTGCCGTTCGTCGGCAATCATAAATTGTGCCAGAGGGCTGCTGGCGCCGCTCGTTTTCTTGGAATGCCGATAGATGCATGGCTTATTTAATGCCGGTGGACGCTCACAGCGGCCCTCTCGCTCGTTGTTAATGGCCCATGTACACGGCACATAGGTGGAGTTATTTGAATCGTAACGGTCGGAGCGCGTGAGTCACTCCTATTTTTATATTAACTGATTAGTCAGAGTGT
This sequence comes from Malacoctenus tetranemus, assembly GCA_032274765.1. NCBI lineage: Eukaryota > Metazoa > Chordata > Actinopteri > Blenniiformes > Labrisomidae > Malacoctenus > Malacoctenus tetranemus. The sequence continues at coordinate 13,069,576 of JAUESF010000008.1, read as the reverse complement.
TTTTGCTCGCAATCTGCTGAAAGGAAAAACTCTCCTCAGCTCGAGCTGGCAATGTATATGTCCGAAGGTGTTTTCATGAGATCATGTCGTCAGTCCTGAAATGTTTGAGCGAGCACTCAGACGTGTGCAGTATTTCTTTTTCTTTTCTGACGTGTTGATTTTCTCTCCAATTCTAATATTTGATAAACAACTAACGATCTCATTTGACTCATGGTCCTTGAAGGCTAAAATCTTGATGACAGTCATTTGCTAATTTCGATGACTGATTTTGACCTCGGTGTGTTTCAACCCAACTGTTCCTCAAAGTTTTCATTTCAGGCTGTTTTTTCCAGTAATCATCCTCACATCACCAAGAAATAACTGTTTGGTGACAGAGATAAAAAAATATAAATAAAACATTTCCCTCAAATAATATGTTTTTTATTGAGTGATCGGTCCTCTGCACACGGGACCAAATGCAGCGATTGGATTCTTGACTATCTGTGATCTGGTTTTCTAGCCTGTATATTTTTACATGGATGATCCTCATTTATCATGTTGCCTTCTTCAGTGTGCAGTTATTCATTATATCAACTTTAACAAATGACTTGTAAAATGCAGTCATGCTTCAAGTCAGACAGATCTGAAACTCCATCACAAAAGACTGAACCATCAGTGGCGTCACAGGTGGGCTCCGTTGTCAGCTCGTTGCCTTTTTTTCTCACCGGGAAGCTCGTCGGGATCTGTTGCTGCACTCGGCTCACTCCGCTAAGCCCCCGCGTCTCCGTCCTCCCACCGTCTCGAACTTTTGAGGAAAGTCTCGGTTAACTCGTCCCGCGTAGCACCTGTTCGACGAGGCTGCGGCACGGAAGCTCTTGCCTCCCCTACTGTTTATAAAGAGGGGCTGGGCTTCTAAAAATAACATCTGGGGAGCGCTGGATATCGCCGGCAGGCAGGGAAAACAAGGTAGCGGAGGGAAATTGGTTGCTTGTGTATTCTTTCGTACCATGAGGGAATGTTAGTCAGAGAGCTGTTGACTCTCTTATTCCCTGCCTGCCGCCGTTTGTCATGGCTGTGTACAGATTGAGGGGGGAACTATATATTTAGCAGCCGTGATTCATACTCAGCAGATTGCACGGGCACGGAACGCGGCGTGTTTACAGAGTCGACTTCAGTAGCATTTTGCATTTAGCCCGGCTCCAGAATCATTCAGCGAGCCCTGCGTCTCTTGGCAGTCGTTGGCATTTCAAGATGAATGTTCTCAGAGGTTTAAAAAAAAAAAAAAGAGAGAGAAAAAAAAAAGAAGCTGTTAGCTTCGCCTTTTGTTTGCATGTTTTGGTGCTGCGTCGCATCAGTGTCCCAAAAAGGTTGGGACAGAGTGTAAAATGAGGAGAAAAACAGGATAGCAAGATTTGTGAAATGTCCTGAATCCACATTTCATTCACAGTAGAACATGAACAACACATCACATGTTAAAAAAAAGTGAATTTTTTAGCCAACGTGTGAAAATATTTGCAGAAACTGGATGGTTACAAGAAAAGAAGGTATTTGTGATCTCACATTACTTGCCAGATTTTTTTTTGGGATCAATTTCTGTGTTCAAAGATCAATAGTTTTTGTTCCCTTTAAGTAAATGCGTAGTTCTTCCAATACAGAGGGAACTGTGCACAGCGCTTACAAATGACGGAAACAAAGATGGAGAATGCTTTCTTCAGCCCCGGCAACGTCAACCAAGACTGAAAAAACTGTAAACTCTGATACAGTTTCACGAATTAACGAATGACTGACGTGCATGTAAATGATGGAATATTGCAAAAAACCATCATGTGGAGCATCCCAGCTTCTTTTGAAACTTGTGTCTTACTGCAATTTAAAGAGCAAACAAAAAACCCCAAAGGTTTGACAGGTTGTGGCCCAAAGTGGGACAGTGGTTACGCACTGAAATTACATCAGTGACAGACACCTTTGGAGCATTTTATTCATTGTCTCACTAAATTTGTAGTATTTTTTCCTTTACTGTTCTCAAACTACAGTATAAATGCACCCCGGCAAAGATCTTGGCCTTTTAATAGTAATCCTGTTTCTCTTTTAAACATCTCCCTTTATAATCAGTTCACCCTGCACAGGCCTTTCACTGTGATGTCCTTGCCAGAGACTTTCAGGATCCAACTGCTTACAACATGCGATTCAAAAGGTGCTTTTTGAGGAGTCTTTCATTGGTGTTTTGAAGAGTAAGTACCGAAAGAGCGGCTTTTAAAGAGGCTGATATGAAACAAGCTGGGTTTTCTGACATCATACACCAGTAGCCAGCGTTTTCTAATCACCTATATTGAAGTTTTTATCTTTTGGTTTTAAAGCTGCTGAATGATTCCATCAGCGGGGGTTCATCAGATTTCCCATGTCACAGAGACACAATAAACCATGGAGCTGCACACAGGTAGAGAAGGAACAGAAAGTCCACCCACTCCTTCGCCCGTTCCTGTTGAACCCTGATGAGTGAGTGGTGGACGTGTGCGAAGGCCAGCCTCCCACTTCCCCTCTCTGTGATACCTGCTGCTCTGCTGTCTGCAGCGCTGCGTGGCCATGGGGCCGTTTTTTGTTTTTTTTTTCTCGGATGCTATGTTGCTGTCGGTGTTGCCGCGATCTCTCGTGACTGTTTACCTCCCAGATTCAGTGGGAGGGCGGGCCTCCGTGCCTTCTTTTCCTCGGCTCGCAACAGCTCCTCTGTCGGAGCGAATCTCCCGGCCTCGTGCTGCTGCACTTTACCTGGTGTTGCAATACGGCCTCGCAAAGAAGCCAAGCGAAATGTCCTTTTATTGGACATGACAACCGTGAATAGAAAAAACAAACAGAAAAACATTCACCGTTGAGCGACCTCGGTTCGAATTCGTCAGACTTGATTTCGGCCCCGCTTTTCAGCAAAGGTCCCTTTTGCCTCACCACGTTAACCTCAAACCCATTTCTTCAGGCCTTCTTGATCGTGGCGTCTGCAGTGAGAGTTCCCCATTGTCATGTTGCGAACGTTTGGGGGTCACGTGCTCCTGCTGCATCACATGCGACAGCTTTTGTTTTGCTGTGGTGCCGCGTCACACCCAAACCTGCTGGGGTTGAAATCAACATGTTTGTTTGATCATTCGATTGCGAAATCTGATTTAAGTGTTGTTTACACAAACAGTACGTAGCTGCTTTTGTGAAATACATGGAAAACTGAAATTGCATTTTAAATATGTTTTCTTTTATGTAGCGGTCGCTAGTGGTGATAAATTTTCTCCCAGTAATATAGTTTTGAGAAAATGTTTTCCTCAACACCTCACATGCAGATGTAGTTGTGAAATTGCCACAGCAGCTGTAGACTCCTGAGACGCATTTTACACCAAAGGAAGCATAACAAACCAACGTTTTCCGAAAGGTCTCACGTGTCTCACACACCTAAGCTGAGCAGCAAGCTCACAGCGACGCGTCCGGTCCCCACTAAGTTACTGTGAGACCACTCATACAGATCTGTGTGAGTTTGAGAGAGAGGAAAGGATGTCTGCTGATTCATGACAGACTGACATATTTACACCTGGGTAGGTCTGGGCTCATATATTGTCTCCATTCCTTTGGTTTAACCGCCTGCTCGTGTGTTTGGCTGAGCAAATTTACTCAACGCCGCACATAATCGCAGGGGGCTAATATCCAACTCTGCACCGTCGTGTCTGTTTGCATATTGATGGCCAAGCAAATCGCCTGACTGAAAGTGGAAAACGCCCATACGTACCAGATCACATGAAACTAGCGCTTGGCTTTGCGGACCTCAGAAGACAAGTCCTTCTATAGAGACGAGGCTTACGCGGAGACAACAGATGCCACCGGTTTCCTGTGGAGTGGGATGAAACCAGAG
>JAUESF010000008.1:13046846-13057703 GCA_032274765.1 Malacoctenus tetranemus | reverse complement strand
TCCGGGAGTATGGGGTCTGTGGCCCTCTGCTAAGGGCCGTGCAGTCTCTGTACAACCGGAGCAGGAGTCTGGTTTGCATTGCCGGCAGTAAGTCAAACCTGTTCCTAGTGCACGTTGGCCTCCGACAGGGCTGCCCTTTGTCACCGGTCCTGTTCATTACTTCTATGGTCACGATTTCTAGGCGCAGCCAGGGGCCAGAGGGAGTCCGGTTTGGAGGTCACAGGATATCGTCTGCTTTTCGCGGATGATGTTGTTCTGATGGCGCCCTCAGAGCAGGACCTCCAGCGTGTGCTGGGACGGTTTGCAGCTGAATGTGAGGTGGCTGAGATGAGAATCAGCACCTCCAAATCTGAGGCCATGGTTCTCGACCGGAAAAAGGTGGTTTGCTCTCGCCAGCTTGGGGATGAGTTCCTGCCGCAGGTGGAGTTCAAGTATCTCGGGGTCCTGTTCACCAGTGAGGAGGAGTGGAGGAGCTCAAAGTAAAACCGCTGCTCCTCCGCATCGAGGGGAGCCAGCTGAGGTGGCTCGGGCATCTGCGTGGGTGCCTCCTGGTCGCCTCCCTCAGGAGGTGTTCCAGGCATGCCCTCACTGGGAGGAGGCCCCGGGGAAGACCCAGGACACGCTGGAGAGACGCCTTGGGGTCCCCCCAGAGGAGCTGGGGGTGGTGGCCGGGGACAGGGAAGTCTGGAAGTCTCTGCTAAGTCTGCTGCCCCCGCGACCCGGCTCCGGATAAACGGGAGATGATGGATGGATGGATGGAAATCAAACACCTATTGGATGGCTTTTTCTTGCTTTTAATCATGTTACTCTTAAGCTGACATGTTGCAACTTTGATAATCCATTGTGGAAACCAGATCTGGTGTAATCTCTGGTCTAACACATCTGCCACATTGTGTTTTTCAAAGATAAGCAATCAGACAAGATTATGTAATAAACTGTGGATTTGAAACAAGCTACTTTCCAGTGAATGAATTGGTAAACAACCCTAATGGGACTGGTTCGGCGTTGCTTTGATGGTGTTGAATGTTTTTTCCCCATTCTCACTGTTCTCGCGTCCACTTTGCATAACCTGTAGCCTGATGCAGAGGCTGATAATGGCGGAGGTGTGGTCACTCCGCTGTCACCGGTCTGCAAGTTCGACGGATCTCTGCTGGGCTGAGAGGAAGCACTGTGAGCATTAGAAGGACCTGAGCGACATTAGATGAGTCATACACATCAGGTGTGTGAGTGCGCGCCCGCACAAACATACTCACACACACACACACACACACACGCGCGCGCGCGCGTGCGCACACATCGGTGGCAATCTTAACCCTGCACCCTCCTGACAATCAGTCACTCTGATTGCATTATTCACTGCTGGGTGGGAGAGGGGGAGATCCCACTGTTTGAGCCCTTTCACGGCTCCCTCTCTGAGAGCAGGAGAACAAGTCGATAGATGATGGAGAAATGATGGGACTGCTGTGGTGTGTGGATGGGGATGTTAAAAGGGATGGAGGATGGGATAGCGGGGAGTGCCCGTGGAGAAGATGGAGACAGATGGAGAGGTAGCTGGATGGGAAAGAGATGAGGCTAATACGCCGCCCAGATAAAAGCACTTTTTATTGCACCTGTTCCACCTGCACGTTGGTGCCTATGATTCCAGTATAAATCTACAAGATTGGAAAGGTGGAGAGAAGAGACTTGGAGTATGTCATTACAAAAATGAACCTTTTCAAGGAAGAAGGGGAAACATCAATACAGCCTGCATGTGCGTAGTTGTTTCAAGCAGAGGCCAGCGTTGGTGGTGGTGGTGGTTGGGGGGGGGGTACAATTTAGGGCTTTGAATACAGCAAGAGTGAAGAATCGGACTCTTTTTTGTTACATGTCGACACCATGAACTGTAGAAGACACACAACTCTGTCTGAGCACTTCACTCCAGCATCTGCTTGTTTTTGATGTATTTGTGTTAAAACATTGTGCTCGGAGGTGGTGAACGAGCTTACAGGCAAGTGTTAAGCATTGATAGCCATCATCAAGTCTTGTTGACCTCAGAACTCAAAGTCACTGTGACCTCAGATGAGTCTCATTATCATGATACGAATGTGTCATTGAAGCCTCGACAGAAAGTCTGTCAATCGCAACGACTTTCATTTTGGGTTCTGGGGTCAGAGGTCAAGTTTGACACTTCCCTTTCAACATTCTGTTAGCTTCATTAAGTGTTCGGATCAGACTCTGCGTTGTGTGGAGGTTTCGCTGTTTAGGTCAACGATAAAATGATGTGAGTTGCCAGACAATGCTGCCTTTTTAGTGAACATCCTGCTGAGTTGTTTCTTACAGCTAATGTGTTTTAACTCGCGGCATGTTGTTTTAGATGTTTTCCGAACTGATCCAGAGGGATTGTGACTACTTGTTTGCATTCAACCTCTCTGGTTGATTGGCTCTCGATATGAACACTCTGCACGTTCCCTGTTGCAGCTGAGAGGTTGCTAGATGATGGATTTGACTTTATTTGCCTGGCATACATCATGCAGCACTATAATGAGCCCCATTTTCTCTTTGCTGGTTCTTCTGTGCCATTAGGTCCCTCCGTCTGTCCTTTCAAGTCAGCGGATAGACCGTCAAAATGTGACGCGGGTCGGAGCCGGACACTCGGAGCGATCCGTCAGAGCTCTGAAAACGAGACAGGGAAGTTGCTCCTCGTCACCCTGAAAAGGACAGAATAATGCCACCGTCTCCCGTGTCGCTTATGGTGGTGCTAAATTTAGGTCTCCAGACGATCGGCGAGGGTGTAGTCGCACACAACACACATGCCATTAGGGTAGTAACGACAACGTCGCCATGGCAACTGTCATACTAAAGCAGGGCTTCATCCTTCATTATAAAATGAGAAGCGATGGCTGCTCTGATATGGCATTATGGGTGATTAAACTGTACACTGGAGTTTTATTTCCAGTTTGATGGCGGCACAGACAATTCATTATGGGCTTTTTATGACTCTTTTCGAGTCGTTTGATTTGTTTGATTTATTTTCCTATTGTTTTATTTTGAGTCTGAGTGCACGTCAGCTCCCACACGAGCCCATCAACGGCTCAGCACCTGGTGATTGTTACAATTACACCCGTTTCTACTAATCTCAGCAGGAAGCCGTAAATCTGGGATTATTTCCCGTATCGCGTGTTGACCTTTCGCAGCGGTAGTTACCGATTTGTTCTCGTGTTTCATAGCTAATGCAAGACGGCAGCCGGCGCTTTAATGGAGCTATTAGTCTTTGGCCAATGCCGACCGGCTGCCCTTGTTGGATCCTTTCGTCCTCTCCTGTTCGACAAGGTGACCATTAGTCGGACGTCAGTCACTCTCAAGATGGCTGCTGTGGCCTTCCTCTCCCCTCCTCCTCTTCCTCTTCCTCTTCCTCCTCCTCCCCCCCTCACAGAGGACAACTGTCACCCGAACAGGAGGAAGCTTAATTATTCATCCCCAATTTGAGATGAATAATGGGGATTTATCGATCTGAAGGCAAAGACGATAGGGTCCGGCTGCCATTAGCAGCCATGATCCTGATTGGGATGACTCCCCCCCCCACCCCCCCACTACCCTGCTGTCAATGTGTCAATAACAGGTCTTTATCAATGGGTCACATTTGCATGTCCCCTGTCCTCTGCCTCCTAATTGAGTTAAAGATGGCTCCTGTTACAGTACAATCGATGGCTGCATCCGTGGGCTTTATTAGAGTCACGCACCATTTCTGAGGCGCCGCAACGCGTCAGTGACGTAGGAATCGAGCTGCATTACTAATATTACTGGCTTGTGGGGCCAGAGTGATTAATTAGGCTTAAAAGGCAAACTTGAATCATGCTGATATCGCACCACTTGCGATGCCAAGATAAGCCCACCACCTGGCTTTGCCAATGTTTATTTCATTGAACACCAGATATTTTTAACCTCATCGACTGGCTCCAGATACAAGACCAGCCAGAGCAGCTCCTCCAGACAAAAGCCAGCAGATCTCTGAATGTTTACAAGCACAGTTTGATGGGGGGGGGGGGGGTAGTTGAAAAATAGCAGAATGAAAATAGCAACAGAGTGTAAACATGTACGAATCATGATTGTCCTGCAGTTTGATGAAATAAATGTGTATTTCTGTTAAAACACTGGCTTCTATGAGCTAAAGAGAAAGGTCTCTTATCATTGCAGGTGAATAAAACCCAGCAGTTTGTTGTGATGGGAATGCACAAGTGTATCTGACGACAGTACGAATAATTTGTGAATAAATGAGCTGGAAATGTGCTCGAGCAATACCTGCCTCAATCCAGCCCAGATTTATTTCAGAGAACTGCTAAACTACAATGTCTGCCTTTTTTTTATCAGTGTGACTCTTCAGCAAAAGTGTCTGTGTGCTGAAGAAGCCTTACTGCATTTCAGACCTTTCACTTGTTACAATAAGACAAAAACAGGAGCGAGAGGATTTTGGAATATTGAGCAATCGAGGTCATTTCTAAACCGTCGGTGAGCATTTAACTTTTTAAACCGGTTTCCACAAGTCTAGTAACCTTTCAGGGAAAAGACATCTTTATCCAATGGGTCGTGAATGGAGCCGTTACTTTCTAAATAAATACTTAAGTTTAAATGATCTGCACTTTCCTGTATCCTTTTTGAAACACCCCAACTTTTGAAGTGTCGTAATTATGTGTGCTAAACGCTCCGTAATGTAAGCTGTGACCTTCTGTTGCAAAACAGGGACTAAAACCACCCACAAAGAGAGCTCTCAGCAGCCGTGAATGGAGGTCCTATAGGCTGGCTTTGTGCTGAGCAACAGAGGCACTGTACGGCTAAAAATAAATAGTTCATGGATGAGATGGTAGCAAATAGCACCTAGAGAGAATCGATGCTCTCCGTGGAAGTCGCCTGCATGAAAGGTTCTGCCACAGTCAGAGCGCCGCTGATTATTAACTCCTGAGCCGCCTCAAAATAAACAGAGACGCTCCCATAAATGCGAGGACAGCCTTGAAATACTGGCCATATACCAGCGTCGTCCCACCGACACAAACAGGGAGTTGTAAACGCTTTTAGTGCACGTGGATGATTAACGATCAGTTGTGACACTCGTCTGTAATAACTTTAAATGCCTGCGGTGCGCCGAAGTTACAGTCCTGCCCTTTATGGCCGCGTCGCAAAGGCGCGTCAAGTGCGTCGTTGCGCCAACCGAGACTTCGCCGCCGTGGGCCTGATCGCCTTGACACCTCCCGTCCTCTCTGCGACAGGATGTTTGTCAAGCTGACGCGCCGCTGTTGTCTGAGCAAACAGTTTGGGGACCCCTTCGCGAGATGACTGATGGCGCGGATCCTCGTTACTGTCACAAGGTGTGCACGAATTGGCCGTTAATGACCAAGTTTTGGGGCGGAGGCGTTTTTTAAGACGGCCTGTCACCGCAGCATCTCTACATCTTGTTTGCCGTTCTGCTTCAGTGGATCGTCCCGTGCATGAGGGTGAGGGCGCGGGAGGTGCTTCCCCAGTTCTGCCTTTGAAGCTGCATGAGCCGTATTGGATCTGACTGGCAAAAAATGCCAACAAATGTGTTGATATGCAACCCAGTGTGCAAGCCTTTGGGGGGGTATGTTGTTTACATGCTACTTACAGGAACGAAATGTACGCACCGAGCTCTTGTAGAGTTGAATTTAAAAGGTTTTCAATCATCTTGGAACCCTCAATGTCCCACTCACTCTGCGTTACTGAAGCACCCCCCCCCCCCCGAGTTGCCGTAGCCACGAGGAAGCACTGGGTTTGCCAGATTTAGCTCCCGTGCTTGGGAGGGTAACCTCACCTGCGGGTCCGACTCCCTGATTGCTCATAAAAGCGGCAGAAGATGTTTGTTGCAGGAGGTCAGAAGGTGATTGCCAACACCCTCTGGCTGAGAAAAGCAGGACAAGCAAGATAATCAACCAGAATTAACTTTCTATAGACTCGCATTATCCAGTATCATCATCCTCCTCCTCCTCCTCCTCACCTGAGGACAAAAGAAAAGCATCTTCCTGCTTTACAGACTCTGAACAAGGTGTTTATAGGCTTATGAATGTTTCATTCCCAATGTAGTGTCACAGTTTCCTGTCAGAGGGATGTGAATAATTACGATCTTGGGGAAAAGAATGGATCATACCTTTGCTGTAAATGCAGTCGTATAAATAGAGCTGTGAGATCTATGGTGCTGCTGGTAACTGCGCCGTGCTAGGAAATGTGTTAACTTGCCGGGGAAGAATGCAATGTGGACAAGTGGAGGCTAAAAATAAATGAAACAAAGCTATTGGCTCAGGAAACGTGGCTATTCTGTCTGTGATTGGATTCATGACCAGCAGACTTTTTTTTTCTGACTTTCCATTTAATTTTTTTCTCTCGCGCATCAAATTTCCGTCTCCAAACTATTCCAAGTCATTACTGGCCACTTTTTTTTTAGTTGTTGGATGCGTCACATTGCAGGCGCGCTGGTGACTGAGTCGCTGCGTTTTCGCTGCCCCGGTTGCAGCTGCTCATCTCGGCTTCGATCGACTCATCGAATTAGGTTGGTCCTGATGAACAAGCGGTGAAAATAAAGAGGTATCAAGTAGCACTGTGGAATATAAAGGACGCTCCCTAATTGGATTTGTTTCTTCAAAAATGATCAGATTAACGTTTAATCAAGCTGGATAACCCAATCAGCTGCCGTCGTCGTCGTCACCGCCGCCCTCTGAGGAAGTCTGTCTCTGGGAAAAAGGAAAGATTAGCGAGCGTCTGGAAAAGTTAACCAAGCAAGTTATGCTCATGAGGAGGAAGCAGCACATCAGAAGGTCTGCATCATCTGCAGTGTACTCCTGCTCACAGCAACAAAAAAAAAAAAAAGGCCCCTCCAGGCTCCCCTCCCGATCCATACTGCACAGTGCATCCCCGGCTCTGCATTGTTCATTATTGGGTCGCACACATTGCTGAGTCAGGGAGACTGTATCCCCAGCAGCGTGACCGACCTCAGCTCTGATTAGTTTGTTCCCCCGAGAGGCGAGGAGGACATCCAAAGCCGGCGCAGCCCTCCATGCGGCTCGGGTTAGCGCGCGCGCACCCGCAGCCCAGATTCTCCAGCTACCTCTTCGCAGCCCAGATCTCATTAAAACGGAGAGGAAGAGAAGTGGGAGAAATAACCCACCATGACAGCACTGTTGATCACCAACAATTACTCAACAGTTACTCTGTCAGCTGCTCCTGCAGAAATGAACGAGCAAAGTCCAGCTTGAAATAGTTCGGATCGATAAAATGTTGAGCCAAACCAGCTCGTACAGAGCAGGATGTGAAGCATTTCAGTTTGTTATGCTGATTTTTTTTACTCTATTGGTGTGTTGCACTCATGAAATGCACACAGCTGTTGTGAGGTGTCCTGCAACACAACTTCCCAAAAAACGATGCCGTGTGCTGCACTTATTGTAGAACACAGCTAAGGAGTTTTTACCTCCTGGGAACTCGACACTCGTTCATGGAATGTTTGTGGTTGTGGTCAAGAAAAATGGTCAGGTTTCAAAACATTGTGTCAGTCAGTGACCGTAAATCAGAAAGATTCATTCCTTTAGAGAGCCACCATGTCCAGCGTTTGGTCTGAGAGCCCTTTTTGGGCGACGTCTGCTTGTTTTGAATGTCCACGAACCCAAACACCCAAAGCAGGAGTCAAGCCATGAGCTCGTTTGAACCAGGACAGATGTGAAGGTCAGCTGTGGTGACAGAAATCCAAGTTGTATCATCCTAACTGCAGTTACAGCAGCAGAAGTACTACAATACAATAAGACCTTACTGTAGTTCATGAATCTGCTCCTAAATCCAATGAGAGAGCGAGTGTATCAGGGACAAAATGTGGACTATTTTTGAACACTGTCGCTGAAATTGTCGAGTTGATTGAAAACAGAAACTTTATTGATTGCATGGTTGGTGCTGCTACAGTTATAATTAGCACAAGTTCTGCCATTGTACGTCTGTCTGACAGCAAAACTGTGGACTTAAGTGGGTTTAATTTGTGGATGTACAATACAAATGATGAGATCCTAATGAAAAGTTAAAAACTCAAATACTGATTTACAGAGTGCAGAGTTTCTGGGTTTCAAAAGTCAACACATCTCATAATAAAAAAAAAGCCAGGTGCTTTACCTCCCCTTATTTTCAGCACTCGATGGTGGACGTTGTTATTACCAGTGAAAAGACTGTGAAGCTCCTAAAATTAATGAGCTGCGCTCTGCAGCCAAAACAAGTGACCCAGCAGTTTTACTGTCACTGTACTTTCATGGTGATTAGCCTTTTACTGGCCGTCTCTCCTGGACTGCTGCCATCATTAGCTCCTCTTCTCATGTGAGCTCACCGCCAGCTGATTGGGTCCCCCCACCCCACCCCACCCCTCAGACCATGTGTCCCTATCTGGCGGTCGGAGTGGTCACACTCTGTCCACAGCCTCTTCGTGGATGAGCGATTGGGTCGATTGCTCTGTCGATCGGCGTGTTTTCCTCGTTTGCTTTGAACGACCATGACGTTAAGTCGTTTACAACAACAACACGGGGTCCAGTTTAAACAGCTAAGACAAACACAGTGCTTATTTCTAATGGATTTATAGTCGGTCCACATCCGACACACAGCTGGTGTCTCCCAGAGTCCCATTGTTGGCCCAGACTGTCACTTTACAGTGGAATATGTATCTCTTATCTCTTCAGCTACTCCCCACCACCCTTTCCCTTTGGCCTGACCATTGCTTGCAGACTGAGTACTATAGTTTCAATATTTACGTTAATTGCTGAGTGCCTGATTTGCTCTGGGAGCCACAGATATGCGAGGATGATCCCAGAATCACTATTGTTCACTCTGAAACCAAACACGCTTTGAAAATCGCAAATATTTGCACGATGAGTTCCTCGCAGCCGGTGCACACTCTCGTCTCTCCACTCCTGAATTTGCTCCGAACGAATTTGTCTCCTCAAAATGCAGCGCGACACCCGTGCAATACAGTGAAAGATGCAGTAGCTTCTAATTTTTCCAGCTCACAGCGACTCTCAGGCGTTCGCTTGGAGACAACAGGGTTTTTTTTTTTTTTTAGGCCTGCGTCTGTGCTGTGGAAACATCCGCTGCTCGCTGATGGCATTCGGGGGGTGTCTATATGTTCTGTTTCCTGTCCCTCTAAGTTGTTCCGCTCTTCCCCAGACATGATCCTAACCATGTCATGTGTGACTGGCTCACCCACAGTGTCTCTGTGTTGCTAATGTGCCACTTTGTCTGCCTTGCTTCCGCCTTTCTTCTTGCTCAGCTACCTGCCCTGCGACTGTGTGTGTGTGTCTATGTCTGTGTGTGTGTCTGTGTGTCTGTGCATGAATATACTTCTGGAAACTGTCTGTCACGCCTCGTATTTGGAGGAGCTGTCATTCTATTGTGTTTCTTTGTTACACACACACACATGAAACTCCAAACACACAATGCTGGGAATGACTGAGGCAGTCCCATGACTGCTGCACTAAAACACACAGTGCCATTATCCTTTCCTAATTATGCACAGCTCAGTCGGTCCTGCCTGTCTGGCTTTCAGGGGTTCTCTCCTGGAGCTCGCTCTCCTTCTTCTTCTTCTTCTTCTTCCTCTTTTTTTTTTACCCACTTATACCATATTTCCCACACACGCAGGCGCTTTCTGACATGGCTGTCATCCTTATTTGGAAGGAAGGAAGTCCCACAGGGCACGTTAGATGCCTAACTGGTTCAGACATGTGGGGCGCATCTCTGTTGTGCAGAGTTTAACTGGTGGAGACAAGCAAACGCACCTGTGTCACAATGCAGGGCGCTGCAGCTGAGCACAGGGTGGAGCCACAGCAGCACAACAGCCTACGTGACATTAAACCCTTCCCCGAACACGAGCTCCTGTATCCGCCTGCTTGTTTAGACACTGGACGCAGTTGAAAAATCTCCCGACCGATAAATAATCCAGGCAGTGTTTAAGAAATCAATGGGAACATTTACCGACCTATTAAAATGAATCAATTACAAATATCTGTGCTGGTTTTAGTCGACAGTTTAAGTGAAGGTAGTTACAGAAACGGGTCCACCTCCTCAGATGCCAGCGCCATCTGCTTCCCTGTGATTTATATCACCGTCATCAAAATTGAGTGCCGCACGGATGAGAGAGTTTAATGGGCCAAACCCAAAGTCTGCATCACCCTGGTTGGTTTTATCAAAAGCCCAACAGGTTTCTTACACTTAAATGAGCTCTGCGAGAAGCTACATTCAGTTCAGCAAGACCTAATGATGTAATGTCATAGCATGTGCATCAGCCTCTCAGGTTTTTAGTTTGCACTTGCATGCTGACCTTTGCAACAAAAAGCCTCGACACTAACTTCAATCCTGTACAAACTTGAATTGAGAAGTGCTGAAAATCTAAACACCCACAACTTTTATTGCCAGTTGCTAATTTCATCATAGCAAGAGGAACAATTCAGACTCTGTTGCTGTGAGCATCAGGTTTCTTTAGCTCGTTTTTCACCAGCTTATGTCACGCTGGTGTTAAATTACATCAGCCTGGAGAAAAACCCTCACTGGGAGATGTTGACATTGTTCAAGACAAAATGCTTTCAAGAAGAAGCCAATCCAAGACATAAGCTGTTTGGATCAAACTGCAAACTTGATGTTGATTGGTTGAAACATAAGTTTGGAATCTGTAGTTTGTTTGCTTTAATCTTGATCTCACTATCAAATCAGGTCAAGGTGGTTTGGTCTTTAGCTGATGGAACTACCATGACTAGCTGACCTCTGGGTCGGTCAACATAAATGGCTCCTCCGTGCAGCATTCAGGACATGACTGCAGTCCCTTCCTCACAGCTGGCAGCAGCAGTCATCACGACCATT
>JAUESF010000008.1:12820310-12834445 GCA_032274765.1 Malacoctenus tetranemus | reverse complement strand
GTGTGTGTGTGTGTGTGTGTGTGTGTGTGTGTGTGTGTGTGTGTGTGTGTGTGTGTGTGTGTGTGTGTGTGGACACACCTGGAGTATTCAGGGTTTCAGCTCAGCCAGCCACGGGCACATTTCACCAGCTCCTGGTTCCCATGGCTGCTGTTCTTCCCCCCTCAGGGTAAGTCACAAAGTTTCTCCTGCAGCAGAGGAGCTGAGTGCATAAACAGGATTACAAAGTGCACTCGGGTCTTTATTCGGGGCTCGTGGAAGGAACCGCAGGTGCCGGTCGATCCCCTCGTAAGGCTCATTGTAGCTCGAAGAGTGGAGTCGCTGTGCATTTTGGGATATTCAGCTTTCTATTAGTGAGCGCTATAATTTAATTGCAGATGTAAAACTGCAGCCTGGAGATGTTTAGGTCTGCTCACATAAAGCTGAGGAGGAGGAGGAGGAGAGAGCAGCTGGTCCGGTTCACAACCCGCTGTAAAAGCACAGCTCGTCCGTTTCAAACCTCGGTACAAATGAAACAGACGACGGCCGTAACCAGAGAGCTTCGAGGGAGCCGACATGCTGTGTGATCAACTTTTGTCAGACGCGCAAGAAGTCGAGCTTTACTGTTCTCTAAGTAGGAATGAAGATGATGTATTTGTGTTTGTAATTTTTTTTATCAATGCAGTTCTGAAAGTTATTTAGACTCCAACATTTTTGGATGTTGTTTCTTTCTTGGAGAAATCACAGCGACTCCCGGACAGCTTAAATAAACTGAAACGGAGAAGTTTATCGCTTCCAAGTTGGGAGCGTCCGCATGATAAGAAACAGCTAATGTGTTGGGAAGATGCCTCCAGTCACACTGAGTTAATGCAGTCCCAGTAATTTCACTTCAACTATGAGAAGTTTAAGCATTTAGAGAGAGAATTATTAGGAAATACAAAGAATGTGAATCAATCTGCTTCAAATAGTTTGCTAAAACTTCCCACTTTTCTCCTGGGAAGTTCCATGTTCCTCAGTGGAACTTTAAAAGTTGGGGACAGAAGTTTGTGGTTTGTTTTGAAACCATTTCTATGGTTTTTATTGGTTCCTGCAATCAGTTAAGTAAGCTAGGCTAATGGAGTCTGGGCGTTTGACGTGTGCGAGGTTTTACACATTTTGGTGCGAGAAAAACAGGGAACCACAGTGAAGTGGCTTCCAGGAGCGCTGCCCTGACACGGTTCCACTGATTTCCCACCTGTTTCATACAGAAAAAGCTGCTAAAAAATGATCCTTCATGGACATTTTTTTGCAACAAAGCGCAAGAGCAAACTATTCCACGAGGCTTCAGTCAGGTTGGTTCCTTTTGAGCGCGCTAACTTTGAGCGGAGGTGAAAAAAAAAACCCTGCGTCATTGTACCTTTAACATCAAAGCAGCCGCCGCGGCGGGGCGCGGACACGCACCTGCTCCGCGCGCTCGGAGCCGCTCTCAGCCCGACTTTACCCGACAAGTCCGACGCACGGGGACGCGTTCCGGTAATGACTGTGTTGGTCCTTTAATGCCGCAAATTACGCCACCACAAGTCCCGTCGTGACCGCGGTGGCGCACATGAAAGGCGCGAGGAGACATGAGCCGATTTTAAGACCTGCAGGTTGGCTGAGGAGGATTTTTGCGCAGCGCTACTGGTCCGTCTCTCTCTCTCTCTCTCTCTCTCTCTCTCTCTCTCTCTCAGACGTGAACCCTGACGAAGGAAGGGGTTGGGACAGGGAGGAATAGCTGGAGGGAGGGATGGCACAATAAGGAGGAGAGAAACACCCACTCCGGACCGACCGAATTGTATCCGGAGAGAAGGAGTGTGAGAAAGAAAAGAAAGGGGGGAGGAAGACTGAGAGGAGAGAGGGACGCTCTGGGAGGCAGGAGCAGCAGCAGGAGCAGCAGCAGCAGCAGGAGCAGGAGGAGGAGGAGGAGGAGAGCAGTCTTTGGTATTCAGAGGATTTCCCTTGGGGATACGAGGACGCCTTGAATTGATGACCGGAGAGGTACGGGAGGCGATTTCATTCATTGCGCCGCGCTCGGTCTCAGGTGTGCGACACCGGAGGGGCTTCCGATCAACTCAATTAATCGGATCGTGTGAGCAGAATCGGTCCGGTAAACTTCTGGTGACCCAATCAACAGTACTTTGAAATGATCTCAGTGGACGCACCGAGGCTGCGGTAGGTCAACGCAACTTGTTTGCTCACGGACAGATGACAAGAATACATAATGTAACTCATAAGCCTGGTTTTATACCAGTGTTTAAATTGCTTCTATTCAATTCTTCTTTATTAGTGGTAATAATTCCAGATAGATTTGGTGAAATGGTGTTTCGTCTGACTAATTGGAGTCGGTGTGCAAAGAGTTGCTGCCGGAATTAAACACGCAAATTCAGCGAATAAACTACCCGATTGCGTGGTGGTTGGGTGACGCCTAAAATCTGCCTTTCACCGGGTGCAAAGTTGCCCTTTGGACAGTCAGGAGAGAGCGTCAGGTTATCCGGAAACTTTTGCGCTCATTTCGACCGATATTGGAGAATTTCATTGAAGAAAATGATGAGAGAATGACCCTGAGCCTTGCTGGATGGTGTGGCTGGCTGCTCCTACTGTGTGTGTGCGCGTGCGTGTGTATATTGGGGACCCCCCCCCCTTTAATCCGTTTCATTTCCTCCTCCATGTCTCCAGGCTGGTCTATAGATTGAAAAAAAAATACAAGTCAATGGTATTTCCTGGAGTATGTTCTGCTTATTAATATGCATTGTCATTTCTTCTGCTCTTTTGACACTGTGAATTGAAGGAGCAGCTTGTTCTCTCGCTACCACGGGGTTGCCTGCACATCACAGACTCAATTTTGAAACAACTTTGGTTGCACATGCAATCTAATTCCCACAGGACTGTCAGGCAGGTGTGTTTCCAGGATGAAAGTGATCTAATGCCCCCCACCCCCCACCCCCTCGCTCCCCCCCTCTCTTGTAGTAATGAGTGGCAGACTGGGGAGGAGGTGGAGAGGTGTTGATGGAGGAGATCGGGAGAAGAAGAGAGAGATGATGAGGAGGAGAGGAGGCTGCCGCGGACAAAAACGTGAAGTGTGAAAGGGGGAGATAAGACGGGGAGAGGAGGGGAGAGGAGGGGAGAAGTGCTGTTGTGTTTGCTCTTTTCGGCGGACAATGGCACTCAGGAAGTGTTCCCTCTCTGAGCTGTCAATCAAACCCATCTGTCCCCCTCCGTCTGCCACTATGTCCACCGTCCGTTTGCTCCTCTCCTCTCCTCTCCTCTCCTCTCCTCCTCTCCTCTCCTCTCCTCTCGTGAACAAAGTCCTGCTCTGTTTCGCCCCCGGCCTGCTCTTGAGTAGGCGGGAGGCTCGTCCACTGCTCCGCTGTCAGTCTAGACTGTCGGGTTTCTTCTCTGTAATCGCGAAAAAAAAGGGGGAATTTTCAGGCCCCCGAATCGCTGCGTTCAGATCAGTGAATCGAGGCCTGTGTGGGTAAAAGGTGGGGGTCCCGCTGACCCCTCACGGTCCCCCTGCGGCTGAATAGCAGCCATGGTGTCTCTGCCACTGAAACGTCCCTTTATGTCTCCCTCCGTCTGCCTCCTTCGACGCTTTGTTGTCTCGCCTTCACTTCTCACACGCGGCCCCGTCTCGTCTCCTTCGCAGGTCTAGCTGGCTGCTTGCGAGGATGTTGTCAGCGGGGCAGATCAGGTGGTGTTTGTGGGCTCCGCTGGTGCTGCTGGCCCTTGTTTCTTATCACCCCAGTAAAGCACAAGGTCAAGGTGAGTTCTTCCTCCCTCCTCCTCACTCTGTTTTTCCACCCTCGTCGCCCGTCTCCGCTCCTTCCTCCTTTATCGCTCTGCTTTAGCAGGAAGTACCAGTCTCCTTTATCTGCTAAATTTTCATCGCCTTAAAGTCTTTACACATTTCAGATCCTCAGCCATCCGACTTAAAACACCATGATCCCCCCTGGTTCTCCTCTCCTTTCTTCCCCTGAAGCCTCCCCTCACCTCTGTGACCCCCCCCCCTCCCCTTCCATCTCCTCTTCCCTCACCTGACCCTGCTCCGGCTCCTGCTGCTCCACCTTCCCTCCACTGATTCCCCCCCACACCTCCTTGTTTCATCTCACTGTTTGATGTACAGGCTCAGTCCAATCATCGCGCTCGCGCTCATATCATCATGCCATTTCACCCTGGCAGCGCCGGCAACGCTCGCAGGCGCGCCGTCGATGCCGCCACGCTTCGAAGACGGAGGGGGGGGACGGGGGGGTTTAATAAATGTGCCGTGGCGGCGCGCTTCGTGCTGCGATGATTTGCCGCGCGATGGGCTGCACAATGCACGACGACGCTGTATGCTTCGCAATTAACCTCACCTCGGAAAAGCGAGGAGCGTGTGAGATGGATGTGATCACATAGGTCGAAGCGAGAGTTCGATCTGCTTAAATCCTCGTCATGATGTAGCATCATGGCTCTGTAAGTGTGTAGGGGGGGTTGAAAAGAAACAGATGTGTGTTTTTATCAATGAAAATTGGAAGTTTGGTTCTTGCTAATGACTGATTAAGCTGTTATTTGATTGGTTCCAGAGCCGCGTTCCCTAATAGTCATTTTTCAGTCATGTAATCAAGACAAAGTGCTTTACTGACAGATGCTGAATTTATTTCTACCGTAGGATGCATCCACTTTTGAGTGTGGGTGTGCGTGCATGCGTGCATGTGTGCGTGTGTGGGTGCAGCTCACATTCCTTCCAGGATGTGGGGTTGGAGACACAGTCTGGCTGCAGGTCCTGATTAAAGGATCATTCCGCGGAGTCTCAGAAGTTTCCCCCAAATTCATAAACCACCAAATTCTTCGACTGATCCACATCCCAGCGACCTGCAGCGATGAATCCCTCTGTGTAACTACTTACTTTGAGAGAAAAAAAAGATCTCCCAGAGGTCACTTCATATTACTTCATATTTGAGGGATTGAACGGGTGTTGAGTTTCTTTGTATTATTGACCAAAATAGGTTTGTAATGAGAAGCAATTACTCTGACAAAAGAGGAGTTGCTCTCTCTCCTCTTTCAACACCTTTTTGTTTTTTCACTCTGTGCTTTAAGTTCCTCTCATCAGCAGTTTCACAGGTCATGTGTCTGAATGATGAGGGGCAGAAAAAAAGCACGACAGCACAAATTAGGCCTGGATTGTCTCCCTGTGATGTACAACAAGACACAGGCACTGACTCTAACCACCCCCCCCCCCAAAACATCGTGGGAACGCGCCCTGTTCAATCCCTTCATTAGTAAGCATGCGGCACCCATTCATTTTTGCCCGGTGTGTCCCCTGTAAGCTGCAACATCTGGCCAGAGGGGGATTTAGAGCTGCAGGATTAGCGTTGTGTTTTACCCAAGCAGGGTGTTTGTATGTAGAGCACACATGTCTGGATATCATCTGAAGCTCCCACTCAGTCAGCCCAGCGAGTTTGATTCAATCACAGCGTATCACAGTTATGAGAATATTTGTAAAACCGAGACAAGGAGCCGTCCTCTCTTGTGAATGCTGCCCGACGTCGTTGTCAGTTTAGCCTCAATTATTAGATCATCGAAGCCCTAAATGGAGCTACTTAGATTACTTGATGTAATGTGATTACTGTGGAGGCAGGTGCAGCTGGTGATTCTCAGCCCTCCGTCATCATGGCTGCCAATGATCATGCTGGGATCTCAGACTTCAGGTCCACACTGATCCACACGAACCTTTCAGTTTCTGAGCTCAGTGTGTGTGAGCTGCTGAAGGAAATCAACAAGTATTCAACTCAGTCACTAACCCCCAAACTTTTTCACACTGGAGCCACGCCCCCCCCCCCAAAACATGCCTCTAAGAGGGCTGTGGGAGCCCCTCTGTGATTCTCACATTTGCCAAGACGTTCCAGTAAAGCTAAACACTGGTGAAACCAGCGTAACAAAACATAAACAAGGCTTCAAAATAAAAGCACTCAGCAGGTTCCCAGGTCGGATCTAAAAACGTCTCATCCTGCTTTTCTTTGAATTGTTGAGTAATCAAATCTTTGGGTCTCTAATGTGATCTCTGGCGCCCCTCCAAGGTTGGAAACCACTAAACAAAATACATTTTTAAAGTCTTTTTTTAAAAAAATTTCCCTCTCACACAGTAACATAAAGTAACTCGCGTGTGGATCCAGCCAGTGTGGCAGGACAGCGACCGACACCAGAGCTCTGAGCAGAGCTGGACCAGCACCCGGCTTTAAAACGCGCTCCGTCGCTGCAGATCGCTGCATGTGAGAAACAACATCGGGAGTGCGATATGGAGACTGTCTGTGCACAACCGAGCTCCTGCTGCACCGGGGTCTGTGCTCTTTTTATCTGACCTGTGGGAGCAGCGCTGATGCTCTCGTTGCACAAACGGAGCGGTGTGCAACAAAGTGTATCATTGTTTCTCTCACTCGCGGCTTTTTCAGCCTCGAAAAGTATCGAAAAGGGAGATGTAAATTTTTGTTTCCTGTTGAGGCTCCGCGGGTGCATCCAGTGACCTGTGCAGCTGTTTCCAGAGCAGCGGCAACAGAAGCAGGACACGTTGCTGCTGAATGTGGACGTTTGAAACAGCACTTCATCCCACCAGTACATTTTTCGAACAGAAGCGAGGCTAATCAAGCATGTGCTCATTATATTGAGTCTTGGGTGACTCACTGGGTCGTTGCCTGCGTGAGTGTTATGCTTACAGTATGCATACTTAATTACTGTGATTGATACTCTTGATTTGCTGAAAGCTCGGGTCAATAGCGCCGCAGATTTTGTGCTGGAGGGCTCCGCATTCGCGCTTTCCAGGTCAGAGTGTGTTTGTGCGACCCGCGCACGTGCTTCGATGGCGGCCCCGACGGATTGGTTATGAGCGAGAACGTTGGCGCGTAATCTCAGTTCTAATGAACAGGGAGAGAGGCCAATGATGGAGAATCATTTATTCATAAACAAAAAGAGAGCACGAGATGAAACGACCTGTTCTCAATCCACAAACCGCTGGAATACCCAGGACGCCGCCCGGCCGGTTGCTGGACGGTAAATCCCGGCTCGTCCCAATCATCGGCCACTTTGGACTCGAGCGAGGCCGTCGCTTGAAGGAGCCGCGGCGCGCGTGAAGTGCTCCAATTTTGTCGCGGTCGGACAATGTCACTAATCTTCCGTGATTGTTTCCAGAATTGTTTTCGAATGAATTGAGTCAAATTTCGCTGGAAAAAAACGTGACGGTTTGTTTCGCGGCGGCGTCACAGAGAGAGCACCTCTGTCACGCCGCCGCCGCCGCCGCCGCCGCCACCGCCGCCGCCGCGCTCTCGGCATCAATATGCGCACGTGTGCTGGAGCGTCGCTCCAAAACGTGCGTGTCAGGTGACGTGGCTGCAGAGTGAAGAGCATGAAATAGACTACGAGCATGTTTGGAACGGTGTGCAAAGCCCCCCCCCCCCCCCCACTCCTCACCCCTCACCCCGGTGACTCAGGGACCCTCTGTGGGAGTGTA
The DNA here is from genome assembly GCA_032274765.1 of Malacoctenus tetranemus. Lineage (NCBI taxonomy): Eukaryota > Metazoa > Chordata > Actinopteri > Blenniiformes > Labrisomidae > Malacoctenus > Malacoctenus tetranemus. The sequence goes on along the minus strand of JAUESF010000008.1, from coordinate 12,826,971 downwards.
GGATCATATGAATCAGCTGCCTGGATGCTGTTTTGTCCTCTTTTACTGCATGACAAAGGAGACGTCCTGCAGCTGAGAACACATCATTTATTTCATATTATATTTGATGTATTGCTACATTTTTTTTTCCCAGTGTGAGTTTATCCAGAAGAGAATAATGTGGCTGGATTCCTTGTTACGTTCTCGTGTATCCAGGCTAAAGAAAGTAACAGTGTTTTTTATTACATCAACTTCTTCGTCAATTTCCGTCAGGCTCCATCCAGCAGTGGAGCAAATTTGGAGAGATTTGTTGTGGAGGAGAGGAGGATTTTACAGACTCTTTTACCCCGTTATTCAGTCTAAAGTGTAACAGCAGGTTTCACTTTCTTACCTCTGAACAGGAAAATTTGCCATTCGATATTTTTTATTAACTTTTTTATTAGTTTTTTTTTTTAAAGGAGTTGCCAACTGTAGAACCGGTCCAGGGTGTGTTCACACAGCGACGGTCCTCAACTGGGGAATTTGTGCCAAAATGTCTCACTTTAGTTTGGATTGGTTCAATTTCACACGCCCACTTTTTGCTCAGCTCCATGTTCTGTTTGCCTCTAGCCCACGTAGAGGAAGCACTGGAGGGTTTGCTTGTTTTCGTCAGCACCAGGGTTCAGATGATGTTTCACATCTTTGACACCCAAATAAGTTCAACTCTGTGTATTTCCGTGTGGAGCTTGCATGATCTCTGAGTGCCGTCTCTGTGTCATAATCACGGCTGAATCCTCCTGTTAAACAGCTTCATTTGCAGTTGAATGTCTCACAATCTTTTTGCCTGATCCCCCTCTGACTGCATGTATTTGCTGTCTTCTGAGTTAGCTCGTAGCTACTTTGTGCATCTGAAACGAGGACTTGTTGAAGCCTTCAGTGTTTGACAGAGGCTAGAAATCAGCTTTGATGTCGTCTTGTTGACTTTGTTCTGACTATTGATGAAGAATGAAACAAATAGTCAGTGCAAATATCAGACTCTCACATTCAGGCTTACAGTTCCTCTTGGTTTCGTACCAGCAGAAGAACTCTGCCCAACATTGGCAGGTAAGCAGAACGTTACCGCGTCTTTCACCAGATTGATCAGACGACAGACTTTCAACTGTGTTGAGGGAAAATAAACAGCGGGCATCTCTTATGTTGGTTGAGCTGTGAGAGGGAGGAAAGAGGCACACAAGTCAGTGGCGCAGTGGAGTGGAGGGCAGGAGAGGAGAGGAGAGGATGAAGTGAAAATCGAATGATAAAAGAACAGAGGAGACGGGCAGATGAGAGGCAGGAGTGAGTTTAAACCCGAGGATAAGACGGCGAGATGTGATTAGAGAGCGAGGAGTCTTCCATGAGAGCGGCAGAAGAGCGAGAGGGACTCAGACTGGATTTGGGTTAAGTGCTATCTCGGTGAGCAGAGGAGTTCTCCTACAAACGGGATGCCGACCGAGGCGAACGGCGCGCGCCGCCGCACTGAGCGGGCATTAAACACATGCACGCACCCGAGCGCACACCTCCCCCACCCCCACCCCCATCTCCCTCATGTACAGTACAGTATCTGGTGGTGACAGCAGCAGCTCGCTCTTGTCATCCATAAATACTGAGTGAAGCTCCTGCATCCCAGATTCGCACCGTGGATTCAGGCTTATCTGTTGGGAGGGAGAGGGAACCCGAGGGAGGGAGGGAGGGAGGGAAAAGAAAGAGAGGGAAGTGCAGGAGAAGGGATGGAGAAGAAGGGAAGAGAGGCCAGCATCTCTGTGGAGAGGAGGAGACAATAGCTCGAAAGGAAGGGATGAGAATGGGCTGATTATGGGGTTTCCACAGCGAGGTAAGCAGGACATAGTGAATGGTGGAGCGAGATAAGTGGCAGTGAAAAGAGAGATTGAGAGAAGACACAAAGCTCATTGAGGACGGGGGAGAAGCATGAAGCGGAGCGGGGCGAGAAAGAGAAAAAGTGTTGGACGGAGAGATTGTCCTGCAAAGAATCAGAGGGAAAAAAAGGACGGGGAACAGAAAGAGACGGCACAAAAAGAGCAGTGTGACGCAGAGGAGCCAAAACAACTGAGTGGCCGTCGCAAGCACCCAGGAGGAGCAGGAGCAACAAGCAGGAGCGAGGGAGAGCGAGGGAGAGCGATGGAGAGGCGGAGTGAGGCGGAGGACGGCCACTCTCAGTGTTCCCTCTCTGCTCCCAGGAAACCCTGTGAGCCTCTCCTGCTCCTAATCCCGGCCACAGTCGTCGTCCCCCCCCCCCCCCCTTCAAACTGGGGGCGTCAAGCTGTGCCCGTATTGCTGCAGCCCGCTTAATTCCAGTCTACACTGGGCTCCCAGTTAAAAGCCTTCACTGGTTCCTGCTCCCCGAGGAGTCGAGGAGGAGGATTACTCATGTTCGGACTTGAAATTAGAGCCTGTGAGTGAAAGCTGAGCTGCGAGAGGAGAGAACTTGTCAAAGATGGTTTTCTGAAAGGATTAGTATAATTTTCACCCCGGGCTTTTTCGAATTTTGATGTATTTATTTATTTATTTATTACTTCACGGAGCCCCTCGCTGACTCAGACTAGTTACTGGAGCTGGAATCCGTTGCCACGCAGTCGGCACAGAGGTCCTGCCAAACGGTTGGAGCTGCCTGGCGCGGGGTTGGTCGCTCTCTTCAGACGACCGGCCCCGGCCGTCCGTCCAGCCCGGGCGTCCATGCCCGGTTCATTTCCACGAATGATTTTTAACGCTGAGGTTCGGAGAGAAGGGGGGGGGGGGACACACGACATAATGCGTTTCCACAAAAGCCTCCTGGCACTCGGCGTGCGCGGAGGGAGGCAGTTTTTCTTGGAGGATATTTACGGCCGCGCGGTGGTAAACAAGAACAGACGTGTGGGTTTGTGAAGGATAATTTATATCCGGGGCCATCGTGTTCTGTCAGCGAGTGCAGCTATCAGGGCCATATTCTTTAATTATAGCTGCTGTCCCAGGTAGCGCCTCCAATTTATAGAGCCTGACATCCATTCACACTTGGCTTCTTCAGTTTATACATACGTTTTTATACGTGTGATTCAGTTTGCGTGCGGGCGTGCGCGCGTGTGTGTGTGTGTGTTCATTGAAATGCAAAGCAAAGATCAAGCTACTCAAGGCAATTTTCCCCTCAGTTATTAGTATCCTGTCTGCCAACTCAATTCACCTACTATCAAGCCCACGAAACGATACCAAAGTAATAATCTGCCCGACTCTGTCACACACTTAAATTATTCATAGATTCTTATTGTGTGGTGTAATTATACCGTTCGTCCTATGCATTTTTAGTATTTGATGGGTGGCACGGTGTGATTACTTTCCAGAAGGTAGATAGCAGAACAGGGGGGAACTGTGGCGTTTCTGGTCAAACGGCGTCGAAAGGCTCAAAGGTGGAAAGTTCGCAAAGTCGCCGTCCTCATGTGACATCACCCGCGTTGGCATTCGGAGGTCGACGGATGTTTAAGGCCGTGGAGAAAGTTTGAAAAGTTGTACGAAGAGAGTTGAAAACTGTTTGATGGAAACGTTTCCCTCTTACAGCTTTGTTCACTTTGTCATTAAAAACAGGCAAAATCTAATCTTGTTTGAGTGTCTTAGGGATGAAATAACTTTATTACAATACGAATTTGGACATTTTTTGACAGTTCCAATTCCATGTTTTGACCTGTTTGCCGAAAATCCTTAATAATGTAATAAATAACTGCAGAAAAACATGTTGCTTTTCCATCAGTACCTTCTCAGCCTCACTTGGCACGTCACCGCTCGGCTCAGTTGTGTTTCTACTACGGTTTCGTTTCCGCCTCAGCGTGTGTGGAGTCGTCATAGCAACGCGCGACACCCTGCAGCAAAGGACACGGAGGCGTCGCCGTCCTCACTGCCGTCCTCGCTGCCGTCCTCGCTGCCGTCCTCGCTGCTCTGTCTACCGATGTGCTGGCACAAACCAGCGCTCGCCCACTGGATCGTGTAGGTGAGGCGCAGTCGAAGGTGCTGCGCTGACGTCGCTCCCTGACCCATCAGCCTGTTGGACTTAATCCGGCCCCACTTCGAAACTGTGACAGAGCAGGTCCGAAAGGAAGTGTCTGTTAAAGCACATCACACATAATGGAAAGGCTGTGAAACCGGGTAAAGTCGCACAGAACGGGTGCTGATGAAAAAGCTCCATCAGTGTGATCGAAGACGTGTCCCGACAGGAGCGTGTGAGCGAAGCGTTGCGCATGTGAGGCGCGGGGCTGCCGCGGAAGGAGCGGACGGAGCGCCGAGCGCTCGCAAATGCGGAATGAAACGAGATAACGCGGAGATGGAAACAATCAGACACATCAGAGCGAAACAAGGAAGAGCAGCGAAATTTAGTGAAGAGAAAAGAGAAACGCAGTATCAGACATGATCTGTGAAGCTACAGCAAGAATTACTGCAGAATAAACTGAGAAAAAGTTTCTTATTCGGGCTTTTGTTTTTGTTTTTGTTGATTTTCAACCAACAAAACTTATCGTATGTTGTTAAATTTCAAACAAAAATCAAGCAATGAATGAAAAACCGAGTCCACTGTAATGACCTCTGCAATAACGGCAGTCAGAGAAAGTGACAAACACGGTGTTCATGTTCTGTCAGAGCCACAGTGACTCCCTTGCTTGTCTTTGCCACCATTCACAGACCTGCACATCAGGTCTGTTTGTATTAGGACCTCGTCTTTGTGCGGACGCGTAATCGTCCCTCCCTTTCAGCTCTGCATTTGAATGACCGACTATAATGGATGTACAAAGAGCGTCTGAAGCGGCTGCGGAGGGAAATGGCCGGATGAAGGGATGAAATTGTAAAAATTTTGGTCCGACTGAGGTGGTGAATTTTGTGCTGGGCCATTAGACAGAAAAAAGCAGCTTTTTAGAAAATTGACTTTATTCAACAAGACACATTTACAAGTATTTTTCTCCCCCCGAGGGGGTTTATCGTCCCCTGAGGCGAGGCTTTCAGGTTGGAACAATGTGTTGAACGTAAACGGGAACAGGATGCAATTATTGGCAAATTTCACCAAACATTTCTTGTTGACAATAGAACAAATCAAACACATCAGAGAGAAGCCATGAAGGTGACTGAATTCTACAGAAGAGAAGGTGAAGCAGTTCTCTAAACTCAACCCTGACATCAGGACGCTGCGTTCGGATCATTTTGCATGTGAAGCCAGGTACTGACGAACTTTGGCTTCGCACATCACTGCCTCTGGATGTCACTATGACGATGACGATGCGCAAGCGAAAACATCGCCCAGTTCACGTCGAGCTGAATGTTGTTTTTTTTCTCAGAAGGGAGGCAGAGATTCCAGTGAAGTTGTTATTATGTTTTATATTTGGGTCCAAGAGAATTGTAAATTATTGCGTCCTGCTGTGAATCAAGGTTTCCACATCGTCCCGACCTGGAGTCGGCAGCGCATCCTGGAAGCTTCCAGGGAGAACTCTTGTCATCTAAAAACAATCATTTTTGGAGTGTTTAACTCCTAAAATAAACACCCTGATGTTTGTATTTCTCGATGGACCAAATTAAAATCCAACATTGAAACTCTCAGTAACTTATTGGGTTCCATAGTAAATACATCCATAAAGCACGCCAGCTTTTCTCAGTGCAAAATATCAGAGATCTCCTCCAGCCAACAGGATATAAGTGGTCCAAAATTGGCTGTAATTGTGACTGATGAGAAGAATCAAAGTTGACTCGGATGTTGTCTTGCACAGTCTTTCATGGCGATCAGGTTAATGTGATGGGAAAGGTCATTCTAATACATTCTGCCTATTAACCGCGCTGGATGCTGCTTCCCTAACGGTTCCACCTCTAATAAAGCATTCAGAAGAGACACTGCCTGCTTTCTTTGGCCTTAATGGGATTTTCCATCGAGAACAATGGATGTCTGTTCTCATCTGCCAGTGAAAATCCCAAACGCTTCACACCTCAGGTTTGTCAACATCATATCACCCCGTTTGTGCGTCTCTCTCTCTCTCCCTCTCTCTCTGTCTCACCACCACGTCTAATGTGCAGCATTTATCTGTCCGCACTCACCGCTGAACGTGTCGGCTCGGCGTCACCGGGGTGCGGGTTTGGTTGTTTGGGTTAGCAGTTCAAAGTGTGGGGTCCTTCAAATGTTATTACTGCTTAAACGGGCTCTTTGACATTTAACTTTTTTTTTCAGCAAAGCTCTTTCTCAGATGGACGCGTTTACAGAGGGGAGGGGGGCGGTGGGGTGGGGAGGGGAGGGGGTGAGGGGAGTGGAGAATTAGTCAGTTCATGTCAGGCTCTCTCAACATTTTCCCCCCCGACTCTGAAACCGGCTCACATCTGCCAAAAGCGTCACGACGACCCCGTCGTTCATCCTGCTGTCAGGCAGCTGAAACCTCTATATTTGGAAGCTTGTTCAGTTTATTATTTCTCGATAGATACGTAGTCCCCCCGTCCTCCCGCCCCCCCAGAGCTCACAGTTGCTTTGTGCAGCACCACTGTGATCAGTAACACTGTGACGAATCAGGAGGTGTAGTCACGTGACGCGTAGCCGAGACTAATGTTGGCAACGCCGCTTTTATTGACATACCATCACATGTAACACAGGTGAGGTCATAAACAGGAACAGGACCCTCACTCACGGTAACAACAAATAATGCTCAAACACAAACACAAACAA
>JAUESF010000008.1:12737147-12748294 GCA_032274765.1 Malacoctenus tetranemus | reverse complement strand
CATTGATGATTGATTTTTGTACCAAGGACTTTTCGTATTTTCCGTGTGTAACTTTAAAGTAGTGAAAAAAAATGACTTTCACAAAAAACATTTTAGTGTTTTTGCTTTTTTTTGAATCATTTTATTCCAAAGAAAAGGCTTTTTTTCTATAGGAAAATGACACAGTATGAGAACCAATTAACCTGTATGAAGATGCATGATCGTCGATCGACAAGTGGCCACCTTTGTTTAAAGATATAGGTTTTCCTGTTAACTCTGTCCAGTGGTGTGTTCAGAGGGCAAATGGAAATCATTGATATTTTCCACTGAGTAAACAGCAAATCACACCATTGACTGCATCCACACTGCTTGACAGCATCTTACCAGTGTGATGTCTTTGCTTTCTTTGCACACATGAGTAAACACGGGAACCCCCCCCCCCCCCACCCCCCAGTCACAGGAATCCCCTGCTGTCGCACGTTCAGCAAACATCTGAGCAGCTCGGCCTCTGAAATATTAATTGTGATCAGAAGCGGCCGGAGTTCCGAGGAGCTCCAGAGGTTCCCTCGGTGGGGAAAAAGGGAGCCGTCTCACACACAGTCAAGTAGAAAGTAGCTGGTGAACTGACAAAACGGATGTGTTTTTTTTTTGCTTCCAGTCAAGAGGATGTCAATGTCTAACTTTGTGATGCACGTCCAGAAAAACAAGATCCTAACACTTCTACAGTTTTTTTCCATCTTTGCATCCTGGTAAAAAACATCTCTCTGTTCTCCCATTTCATTACACAGAATACATGTTTGGGTATAATACTGTTATTCTTATTACAAAAAATGGAAATCATGTATAGAACCCAATTGGAGGACATCGTTTGCGATTAGAACAACAAAAATTCTCACAAATAACCAATTTCTCTGCTGCTTTTCGACACTTAACCCGAATGCTTCTGTGACGCTGATTCTCTCCCCGACCATTGACGGTAACCTTTACTGGAACCACTAAGTAATTACACAAAGATCACCAGCAGAATGTCTGCAACTCAATGGATTTTCAGCATCTGTCATATCACGAGTGCAACACACACACACACGCGCAGGCGCGCGCACACACACACACACACACACGTGCGCGCCCGCGTGCGCACGCAGGCATCATGAGCAGCCAAGTGTGCAGAATAGAGGATGAGAACAGAAAGTCATTATAAAGCAGCCGCTCAGACGTCAGCTGAGAAATGGGCTCTGACACCCGAATATGAACTTTGTCTAACTTGGGATATGTTGTGTGTTTGTGTGTTTTTGTGTGTGTGTGGAGGTGTGTGCACCGCGTGTGTACAATTTGTGCTTCTGCAACTTTCTCCCTGGGGTATGAATGAGCAAAATGCTTATAGAAAACATCCCATAATGGTGAAACATGCAGATACTAATAGTCTAGTTTATGACTGTCCTTCACCAGGATGCGGCCCTCTTTGCTCATTAACTGTGCGAACGGTTTGAATTTCACGGTTCATCGCTCTGGCAGTGGCTCCCCTAAGGATGCAGTTTCAGCTTACAGGCGTCCGGCACTCCGACTGGACGGGGTAATTTGTTGTGTAGATGCTTTTCATTAGATAAAAAAAAAAAACGCACCGAGATACACAAAGGAAGTCATTGTCGGTGTGATTAGTCAGTAAAGAGATGGCCCGGTGTTGAAACGCTCAAGGGAAATGAATCGCACGAGAGGGAGTTGCAGGTTTTACATCTCTAATGCAACCTATTCTCCCCCTCCCCCCCCTCCCTGTCACACAGCTCCACGTAACCATCAGCAAGACGTCGGTGAAGGTGGTCCTGGACTGCTCCGTCGCCGGCGAGAAATCCGTCAGCGCCGCCGGGAACATCACCACGGACGGCGTCGAGATCCTGGGGAGGATGGTTCGGTCCAGAGGCAAACGAGACAGCTCGGCTCCAGTCAGTATGATTACCTGTTTGTTCCGCAGCCGTGCTGATGTAGGGTTCGCTGTCCTCGCGCCGATCAAGCGTTTCAGGAGTGTAGTGTCGACCGGCCGACTGGAAAAATGAAAGAGTTGGTAAAAAAAATGTGAAGAGCGACGTGTCAAAAGGATTTCACCTGCATGGGTGGTTTTTTTCCTGTGTTACACTGGCTAAGCATTTAGAACTCACATTTACTTTATCAAATGGTATTAACAAGCTTTTTAACCACCTCTTTAGGTGTGTGTGTGTGTGTGTGTGTGTGTGTGTGTGTGTGTGTGTGTGTGTGTGTGTGCGTGTGCGTGAGAGACAGAGAGAGAGACAGAGAGAGAGTGAGAGCAATTATTGCCTGTAAATGGCAACCATAAATATCTACAACCATTCCAGTGAGTCACTCAGTGGGAGTTCGTGTTATTTATTGCGAGTAGAAATGCACAAAGTCCTTTGCATACACTTTGGGAGCTGTTCTCTACCCATTGAACAGCACCAACACTTAAGAGAAGACAAACAGAGGAAGAGGATACGATCTGTAGAAATAGGACCACTGCTATGAGTTAATTTATACTCTCTAAAATACCAGCTGGGAAATGTTGCATAAACCACTGTGAAGTAAAATGACAAATAAGGTGAAAAGTTGTTATTTTGTAGGTCATTCTGACGTCGGGCAATAGGGTATTTTTGACTTGATAAAGAGTTGTTAGTAGTGTTATCTCTATTGACCCAATTGAGAACCACTGCTGCAAAGCAAAGCTTTAATCCAAACTTTTCATGTTCACACATGTAACAGGCGCCACCTTTATGTATGTAGAGTTGTGTCTGTTTATCCTCACAGCTTACTGGAGGATCCTCGGGCCACTGATTGGTCGTTAGGGGATTAACGAATGAAAGTTTATTGTGATATTGGTGCCGGGGTTTCAAACAGCCGGCTGAGCATCTCTCTGAATGTGGGTCACATCCTCCAGTTGACTGCGGGACACTCATATCTCTCAGTGTCAGCACAGGCTGAAAACACTGGACCTTTTTAAAAAGCGAGCCCCCCCTGTGGAACTGCAATCAAAGGCCTATAATTACTAGAATAAGTCCATTTTACACAGGCTGCAGGGCGACCGACGCTCTTTGGGAAATTAGGAACGTTTGACTCAAATTTCCATCCATTATAATTCATTGTACAATTAAACTGGAGTCTTTGTGGTGTTACTCGCCAGTGATTACAACGACACACTCAGGGTTTATCTTGGACTCTGCGGCAGTGAATATGTGGCGCCTAAATCAGGTTCGCTGTGCCTTTTAACCAGGCAGTGACCCTGTTGCTGTATTGGGAATAAAACCATGCAACAAGTCCAGCGAGTTCAGAGCAACAAGGAAAACGTTCAGTTGAAACGAACCAGTTGTGTGGAGAAGAGACAAGCGGTTATTGCCCAGTTTTCCAAGGGCTGACACAACCGCCTCCAAGTGTTCGTGTCTGTTCAGTGTGTTTTTACCTTCCAAGATGAAGCAGTTTCACAAGAACTCAGCCCAGCAGTGAGGTTTCATCTCTGGGTTTTAATGTTGTAGTTGCTCCGTGTGGCTCGGGCCTGACAGAGCCCTTTGTTGGAGGTGGACTTGATGGCGACGTCTGTTTTTGCGATCGTCAGATTGAAACGGCCCCTCTAATCAAATAAACCGTGATTATTTGCGGAGCCATCAGCAGTTTGGATACTCGACTCTAGAAACAAGTCAGACCGAATTTATCGCCGGGCGTGGAGCCCTCCAGGACTTTCGTTTGTTTATTAGAACACATCAGCAGCGCTTCATGTCTCCATCTTCCAGCACATTTCAGGCCGTCATTAAAGCGTGCGAGCAGCAAAGCCATCTGGCTGCTTCTTTCTTATCAACACAGAATCACCACAAAACCACAACTCGGCTCAATGCGTCACCAACATCTCTTGTGTGTCGTTTTCTACCTGTGCATGTATGAACTCATGTGGTTGATTATCGGCGCATTCAAAGAAGTTGTTGGGTGTGTGCATGTGTACTTATTACTGTGTGTCTGTGTGTGTTTACAGTTCCAGCTCCAGATGTTCGACATCATCTGCAGCACGTCCTGGGCCAGCAGAGATAAGTGTTGCGAGCTGCCAGCGCTGGTAAAGAAACAACCTCTCTCTCAGTCAGTCCTGTGGACATTAGAACTCTTAACAACACAAAATGAAAAAGTAGAGTCACATTTTTTTAAATAAAATTGTTTAGCTTTACTTCTAATAATCTGGTGGTTGGTTGAAAGTCAAGTAGGAAAACCTGTCTGTTTGTGCTATTTTGCATTAACAATTTACATAAACTGTTGAATCTAAATAAAATAGTAACTCTGTTGAATTTTATTAGACTGGAGTGTCACTCTTGTATCAGTGTGTGCTGAAACAAGCTCAATTTTTTGTATAACATATAGGAAACACCTTTTAATTAAAATAAATCATTTTTTGTTGTCACAGGTCTTTGAGAGCATTTGATTTTTCATTATTGTTGTTCAATTAAAATGTGATTATTCCGATGATGAACGATGGGAGTGTGTGTGGGGGGGAAATGCATATTTATCTGCTGTCCAGTCACTGCGGGAATGCGTTCAGTTTATTGTAATTAATGAGCTGTGTGAGCATCAGTACATGCCCTGATTTCACTGTGCTATAAATTTCCCCCCTCATCCAAACAACCTCGACAAGCCTGACACTTCGGTGCCGGTTCGGCCGTCGCTATCTTGTTTGCTTGACACGATCAAGAAGTTTACGCGTGACAGCTTTAGTGGTTGTGCTCATGTTTGGAGTGAACTCGGAGCAAGTGAGCCGCACACTGACCGAGCACTCTGCTTGTGTGTTGGTTCGCAGAGAGTCGAAGAGCAGTGCCCTCCTTTGCCCCATGCCTGCACCTGCTCCCAGGACAGCAAAGGACCTCCAGGACCCTCCGGACCCCCTGTAAGAACATTTAGTCTGATTCAGGCCATAGAGTTAGCTACACCTGTACACACATTGTCTTTCACATTACCATTCAAGGGAAGTTTCTCTCACTTTCTTTACCTTTCTTCCAAGTTTCTGCCTCCTTTGAAGAAAGCCCTCACACAAAAACACCGTCCCCCCAACGACCTCGCTGACTCCTTTTGCTCCCGAGTTCTCTACACAAAGAAGTTTCAGAAAGTGTGTTTGGACTGTCAAAAGTGGACACTGCTTGTAAATGTCAACCAGACACTGTGGCAACTTATTACGCTCTTTAATATCCTCTGATATTTACAAGAGACACGCAACATAACGGTGACGGCTGATGTCGGACAGTTTTTAAAACCACTTCTGTGCGATGAGCTAAAGTGAACTGATACTTGAGCCGGTGAGATTTATGTGCAGCGTTGAAACGATCGAGTCAATCCCAAACCACATGATGCAAACGTCAGGTCTCGGCCATGACCGCTGAGTGAACGTCGTTCATTGGTATCAGCCAAACTTTGTACATGGTTGCCTCTCTCCTACTTCATCATCAGAGCTGAAGTTAGTTTAGCTCTATTCAGTTCATTATTTCAGTGCTTTTCCTGGAGTCGGCCTTCAAATATGAAAATGCATAATACATCAACTTTTTATTAACAAGCGACACAGCAATCTAATGTTATTCACTAAATTCAATTGGGTAAATACTCTCGCAAATTACTGAATATTTTGTGCTTTTCCCAACCACCATCCAACAGTGTTCACTCATACAAAAAGAAAAATTGCATCAAAAAGTACAAAGAAAGTGCACGTAGTGTATCTTTTATTTACCATTTCTTCTCTGTAACTTTCTGTTTCTCGCCTGCAGTATCGCGTCCAACTCTCTCTGAGTTGGCTTGTAGCAGAGGAAGGAGGGCGGCGCGTGTTTGGCATCTGTAGTCCTCTCACGGCGTCGCAGGTTAAACCGATCGGAGGGTGTGAGATGAGAGCGAGTAAACGAGCTCATTTACAGCCCGAGACTTTTTTTTCGCTTTATGTTCCCTCTCCCTTTTTTCTCCGTCTCGCTCTCTTTCTGTCTCTATCTCGCTCCCTTTTTTTTTTTTTTCTCCCTTCTCTCTCTGTTCAAGTTGTCCTTCTTTGCCTTCACTTTTTCGGGCACTGAGGGGGATGAGAGGGGTGGAGATCAACACTGCTGTGGCTGGAGAAAGTAATTATGGGATGATTCCCATTTATCACAGGCGGCCTGCGAGTCTCTTCATTTTCCTTCCCTGCGTGATGACTCATATCTACTTCTGCCACTGTAACGTTGAATCCACACATCAGCCGGTCCTTTTTTACCTCCAAGTCTGTTTATTGCCTCATTAGTTTAGTGCCTTATCTCTGCACCTTTGACATTTGTCATATTCACTCATTCACAGATGATGTGCGGCTCTATCTGACAGTTTTGTCTATTTTGAATTTGTTCCTCCTATATTTGATTCTCTTTGTTCAGAGAAGAACAATGTTTATTGGCACAAAAACAGACGGTGGGCGATCATAAAATAACTGAGAGCGTTATTGTTTGCTGTGCTTCCCCCTGCCAATCCCCGTTGCCTCCAACTCACCTCTCAATACCTGGAGATCAATACAACAAAGTAAATAACTCGAAGCGTTTCTCTGTTTTTTTCTTCTTCTCGTCCCCTTTGTCTTTTCTCTTACTTTCACTTTAAACCAACGCTTTTGGCTTCTTCTTCTTTTTTTTCCCCCTCTATTTTTATCGTCGCTTTACGCCTCTGTGTCCCCGCGTCTGTCCCTTCCGTGTGTCTGCTCCTCGCTCGCGCACCGAATGGGCCTCTTAAATCACACTTTAACTGCAGCATATGGGCGCAGATGAAGGATTTAATGGCGAAATCATAGCTGCCTTTGTGCTGAAACTGCCCGGTGTCGTCTACAGGACTGTGGGGGGGGGGGTGAAAAAGTACCGACGTTCACCTTGTTTGAACAATATAAAGGTTGATACACCACAGCGTACACGTGTGCTATTTCCCTGTAGCAGACCGGCTTCCTTCAGGACAGCTTTAGTCATTCCTTTACAGGCTCTGTAAGAAAGAGTCTCACTGCAAACAAAGGATGAGGACAGAGCCGGGGTGTTCTGCTTTCAAGGCTTAAGGCTCAATTTAGGCGACGGTATATTAAAACACAAAAAAATGTCATTAGCTACAGCGTCATAAGTGTTTTCTGAATGACCTTACAATTTGAATTAATCTTTAAAGATAGACTTTGATCAATGTGGATGTTTTGCACAAGCCAATTGAAACGCGCGCCTCGGTGATGCAATTAAACGAGGTGAAAAGAAAAAAAAAATGATTCAACTTTGATTAGTTTTTGAGGAGAGCACCTTGTACTTTTACCTGAGCCGTGTATCCCGTCACTACTTTCCCTTGTAATTGGTTACAATTCCAGCAATATGTGGAGTCGTCCTCTCTGAATACAAATTCTGGGTACTTGTTACATCTCTGCAGAGAACAGCCTCTGCTCGTCTCCTTAAGGACAGGGATCGCAAACTCTGTTCAGTTCAGGGGCTTCAAACAGCCGCTTGTTATCTCGATTCAGCCCCGACCGGTAGAATAGTAACTTAGCAACCTGGACAACTCCTAATTCGTCTCCTGGTTTTCAGTGCAAAAAGTTCACACTGATCATCTTTAGATTTGGACTTTAGGTGTCGACCACTTCTTTCTCTCATTATGAGTTTGATTGTATCAGTAGGAAGCTCTCACGGCTGCTTTCTGCTGCTGTCGGCTGCTCAGATCACCGGGAGCCCCGGTGGACATCTGTGGAACAGCAGGTGTTGTTTTAGATAAATATTTCAGTGAACTTTACAAAGGTGACCCCAACAGACCCCCGCGTTTGACACCCATGATGACAGGACTCACCCCTCCAAGTGCTCCGAGTGACTAGCAGACGTCTCTACGCTGACATGATGTTTTTTTTATTCTGATCTCTTCCGATCAGCCCGGCAGAAACCTTTTAAAACAATGTTGTTGCTGTTATTCCTGTGAGTAATCTCTGTTTGCCCTCGCTGTCAGATGTTTGTCTTTTCCTGCCTCACAGAGCCACAGCAGGCTCCTGGTTCTTTTTTTTTTTTCTCTGCTGTTCGAAAACAGGTTCAAATCATATTGATTGCCACCATTGGATTGCAATCTGTGCTGCCTGATTTGGCACAGCCGCAGCTTAATACTGAACATCAGCCCACAATCAATCTAATATTAAGGAAAACGAGACGCGCTCAGCCCACAATTTCCGTTTGTTAAAACAGAGCGGCGCCCCTGCTGTTCCAGATACAAACATTATTTAAAACATGTAAATTTGATTTCAGCATCAAATTGTTTAGTTAAATTGCAGGAGCTAAAGTTTGTTTTTTCTTTCTCCATTAAAAGGGAGTTTGAAAAAAATACAAACATAATTGTAACATTTCTGTTGGAAGCCGAATCAGAAGTGTTTTTGCAGGTAAATTGTTCCTCCAACGAGTCGGGGGCTCAAGCTGTGAATCACAACAGGGGGCTTTAAAGTAGCACATTCAGTTGTGTTGCTAGCATAAATCAACAATTGCAACAACTATCTTTGTTGTTTTTTTTTACATTAAAATAATAATATAATATTTTCTGTTTCATGCAAATCTGTATTGATAGCTGCTCCACGTCTGTTTTCAGTCCCCACATCCACTGAATGGAGGAACTATTGATTGATGTAATGACTCCTTCTCTCCACACGGGTCATTATGAAGTGATGCATTGTTGTGTGATCTAATCCACTCTGCTCAATGCAGCTTGGATCAATGATGAGGTTTTAGCTGGCAGTCTTTGTTTTGACATCTTCACCCCGCTGTCATCTGGAGGGTTTTTCATGGGAGCAGCGAAACATTTTGTAAGAAATCCCTCTGAAACGAGAGGAAACGTTCAGGAGCAACACAAAGAGGAAATATTTGGCAGTGGATATCCTTTGGATTTGAGTAACTGGCTGCGAGACTTTTTATTGCTGCTTCTACTCAGGAGTATTGTCACAGAACAAACTGTAGCAGTGGCAGAAATAAGAAATCAGCAGCAAAATTGACAAAATAAGGTCAAATACTTGTTTAATGTGTTACCAGGTAAGAACAGAAATGATGAGTTGATGCTTCTTGACGTGCTGTCCTGTCTGCTTCGACCACGTCCGCGGTTCCTCTGGTTAAAAAAAACTCAAGGCAGCACCTTTCTGTGTACTGGCTTCCCTGGAGAGGCCTGTTCAAGCAAACTCAGGAAGAGGAAATGTCCCAAATAGGCCAACGATTAGCAGATGTGTTTCTGCGTGTCCCCGGGTGAACCTGTGAGCCAGAGGGGTCGGCCCTGGGTTTACGGCCTCAGACGTGCGGATGCAGCCTCATAAACCCCCGGTGCTCATCGGGGCAGTTTGTGGCTCCAGCCGGCACTGGCGCCTGTCCATCACAGTCATAATCCCTTCATATAGGAGGCATGTGCATTTCTACTCTTCAGCATGAGACACAGTTTCCATGTTTCGAGGGACTCTTTGATGAATATACGTTTTACGTGCTTGTGTCCCGGCCATCACTCTTTTTCCAGCACACAGTGTACAAATGTCGACTACGTTGTGCAGTAACAGTGTGTTCTGGGCCTGTGTTTCAGGGTGGTCCGGGCATAAGGGGAGCCAGAGGAGACCGAGGAGAGCCAGGGCTGACGGTGTGTGAAGCACTTCAATTCCACGACACTTCATACGTCTCGGATAATTTTCTGATGCACTCTGGTGTTCGAAGAGATTGAATCACCGCAGGACTTGACAGCACTTCGCTCCTGAGACTGATTTTTTTTTTTTACCAGCCAAAACATTGGTGCACGCTGTGGCGAGAGGCTGGCGGGAAATACGGTCGCCTCTCGAAACCGAGGGGCGCTAGAGAATTCTTATGATTGTCGGGGGCGAATAAATTAAACCTTGAACCCCGAAGAATCGATACGTCCTGGTCGAGACCTCGGTTGTAGCCCCCTCCGGTCAAGCTTTTTGTGGTTTTCCTTGGCCGAGTTCAGTCCGAGGGAGAGCTGAGCGAGGTTAAAGAAGGGTCAGTTCACAACCTGTGGCGAGCAGCTCTCACTTTGTTCATTGGAAATATTCACATGTGTGTTTATTCACTCACAATGTGCACAAGCTTTAGCCGCCAATCATAACACGGCTCCTGTTTTAAGGCAGAAAATACAGGTTGATGGAGAGATGGAAATCAGAGACCTGCAGTGGGGGATGTGGAGGACCTTTTAGGTAGAAAGAGGGGATATTAGCAAAAAACCCAAATAGACCTTATTGAGTCTTCAGCCTTATTTTCAACCACTCGACCCAGACTGTTCCACCCAAAAAAGGCTTCGGGATTTGCGTCTTTGCTTTCAAGTTCCTGCAGCAGAAATGTGAAATGTTTTGAAGCTTTGCCTCTCTGGGTTTTTTTGCCTCGTTCTGCTCAGCCACGTCAGGCTGTCAGTCACGAATCCAGCACTGTTCATATGAACCACATGTCTGTGCTGAGTGACAGTGGATCACATGAAGCGGCCCCACACGCAACCGGTGAAGTGTGTTTATTTTGCCTGAGAACTCCCATGAAGGCAACGAAGAAAAAAGCTCAACCTCACGCAAAGCGTTTCCCACCGCGACGTCACCATGCAATTGTGTTCGCTTTGAAGCGTCTCGTCGTGCCTCCGGTCTGCTGGCGCGCACGTACGGCGCAGAACACTACATTAATGCACGCTCGCCAGATCACTCGCGCTGCAGCTCCGGCAGCTCGGGCCAAGTCCACATGAATAGTTGGATTATTCTCCTGCATAAGACGTGCTGCTCCGTGAACTCATCCTTATTCACGCTCACTAATCCCTTTCGGTGCATTATTTATCAAGCGCTGATGAATTGTTCAGCCACTGAAATAAACCTGTGAGTCATTTCAATTTGAATCCTCTCTCGCCGTCCCCAACTTTTCAGGTGGTTTCGCTGCCGTCACACTGGGACGTGATTAGTTTAACGCGAAATAGCACATTTCAGTCCCTTGTTTGTTGTTATTCCCGCTCCGCTCATGTATATCTGATTCTCCGCTTTGATTGTTTGCATGGATAAGAGAGACATGAACCGAGCAACTGCAGGGTTGAGTAGTGAAACAATAAATTCAGCTGGAGCGAAGCTTACTTTGGCTACTGCTGCTGCTGAGGCAACAAGCTACAAACGGGAAGGATCAGCGGTGGTTTGCGGGAATTTTTCTCCCTTC
>JAUESF010000008.1:12567965-12581114 GCA_032274765.1 Malacoctenus tetranemus | reverse complement strand
CTGATTTTACTCAGGATGTCCTGCTGGTTCTTTTCAAATTGAAAAGTTACCATTGCTATTTTAGACGACGTGTCAGTGTGAGTGTGTCGTCCTGAGAGAAGCTGTTGTTTCCGTCACATCCAGCTCCGCGTGTGTCTGACTCGTCCTTATCTGCCCCCCAGGAGCCGGAGGTGGTCCATCACACTGCCTTCCAGCAGGTGTTTTCGTCTCTTCAGAAGACGCCGCTCAATATCGAGACCTTCCATCAGCTCAGAAGAATTTACGGGGACCTGGAATGTCAATACTGCGGTGAGCTAATGAACCTCACTCGCTCTGCTTTCTCGCGTTTGTTCTCTCACACGCCTTTTTGTCGATCACTCAAACTTATTTTTGCTGCACAGGTAAACTTTTCTGGTACAAGGTCCACTACAACGTCCACGTGCGCACACACACCAAAGAGCATCTGCACTACTGTTCCAAGTGTAACTACTCCTCCATCACCAAGAGCTCTCTGAAGCGCCACCAGATCCAGAAGCACAGCGACTTGCTGCTGTCGTGTTCGTACCCGGAGTGTAAATACACCACGCCCGACAAATACAAGCTGCAAATTCATCAGGAGACTCAACATGAGAAGGTACCCAGACTATAACAGCTCATTTGATCCACTGATCATGATTAATGCTTCAATTAATGTGGTGTGCTGGAGTTTTACAAAATGCCTCATCAGGCAAAAAAACCAATTTCATGCTTTTTAATGGAAGCATGTCAATGTTACCTATTGTCTGTTTTCCTTGTGATAAAACTGCCTTATTGGTGTTTACAGCAAAGAAGTGCCACCTGTCCAGTGTGCCAGAAAACCTATTCCAAACACCGGCTGAAAAACCACATCAAAACAGCTCATCCTGGTAAGCAACACACTCATATTAAAGGACAAACAAACGAATTTCAATGGTTTCAGCCAGAGATTTTTCTGTCTGTGACTGTGGAGCTCCCAAAAAAATAAGAGCCTGTGAAAAGGTTTACCAGCTCGCTGAATCCCTGCATGCCAGTAGGATCATGATTATTTTAGTCATTCCTGAGAAGCTCAGTCATCGAGCTGTGCCTGACGTTGCTGTTTTGAAGACTTTGGGCTAACAACAAAAAAAAGAAAAAAAACCACACTCACAAAGTTCTGTTCCAAACTTCCCCAAAGAAATAGCCAGAAAAAACTGGCAGAATTCTTGTAAACTTCAGCATTTCCTAACTGTCTCCATAACCGTCTCGCACATATTGAAACTATTCTTTTGATCTTTCTCTGAGAACTAATAGAACCATTCTCCTACTTCCATCCACTGAGCCTGTACTGAAACAGTCTGAGCCCCCCCCGCCCCGGGGAGGCCCACCTCCTGCTGTGCAAACTTCTGATCGGAGCAGTTTGGAGCCTGTCCTACAAAATTTAAATCTAAAGAGGCGTTCTTGCTGGCTCCATTTACCTTGTCATCGCAGCTTTTTAGCAGGCATCAGTGGTGACATAGCATTCCCCAGATTGTGTCGCTAGAATAAATGTCTCTCATCCTACCTCCAGTTCTCCATGGTGTGTGTGTGTGTGTGTGAATGTTTTGGACAGACACGCTGCCTGCCCAGGGGAAAGGCCTGATGGCGCAGCGTGCCGAGAAGTGCCCTTACTGTGACTCCTACTTCCTGAAGAACAGCAGTGACTTCCAGCAGCACATCTGGGCCCACCAAGGTGAGACTTGGCGCCGCCTTTCAACACACACAAACATCGCGCAGGGTGTGAGGCAAACACATCTGGGCTGACAGCGGCGCCTTTTTCCTCCGGATCGTTACTTTGAGGGGCGAGCCTCCATCTGCCATCGCTTCCTCCTGGCTGCTTTCCAGGAAGATAGGCTCGGCTGCGAGCGCGCACGCAGATGTTGTGGAGGGAAATCGGCCGATTGGTCATGTTACTTGGAAAATGATGAAAACCCAAACAAACAGAGCTGTCCGCACTTGGAAGACGCGCCTGTTCTTCTGTTTGCCTCTGCTACTTATTGCAGCATAACTTTTGGTTTGCTTGAAACTGCTCATGTTTCTTTCCTGGATGGCTCCTCCAGTGGACATCATCCTGAGCTCCGTCAGCCTGCGCAGCATCATCATTTATCGTTTTTGTTGCCATCAATACTTGACTGGATCACTTTGTCAAACTGGTATCAAGACTGCGACATCTCACAGAAGTGGATTAACATCGGTGTGCGAGTACGTGAACGATCATCAGGAGAAAGGCGAAAAAGGAGGAGTCATCAAAAATACTCACTTTGACTTGTGAATGTGTGCTCGTGTGTGTGCGTGCGTGTCACCGCCGGTAGGTCTGAAGCCATATTCCTGCAGCATCTGCGACTACGCGGGCCGCAGCAGGAGCAACCTGAAGACTCACATGAACCGGCACAACACAGAGAAACCGCATCTCTGCGATTTGTGCGGGAAGAAGTTCAAATCGAAATTCACGCTGAAAAGTCACCGGCTGAGCCACACGGATGAAGGTGCGTGCCCGTTCGGGAGGGTGAAACGTGTGTGGACGCGAGCCGACGGCTAACGCGAGACTTGTGTGTGTCCAGGGAAGCGGTTTCAGTGTTCGGAGTGTGACTACAGCGCAGTGTTTAAACCGGCCCTGCTCAGACACATGGAGCAGCATGCTGAGTTCAAGGTGAGTAGAAAGCAACACATTCAGCTCACTGCGTCAATATGAAGGGTTAGCATTTCTTTGTGTCACATGTAGGCGACAGATGATCTGTTTGATGAGACCAAACACAAGAAAAATGCTTTAATTTTGTACTTTGTTAATCAAAGTGTCACATCCTACAAATTAAAGCAACAGCTGTTTTTTTAGGGTTTTTTTTGTCTGTTTCTGGCAGTAACTCATTTGCTTTTGTGTTCCCACATTTTTGACTTAAGTGGAACATGACGAGCAACTCTTTTTGCTTTTGCTGAAGATCTCATCTTTTCCTGAAGGCATTTCATCTCGCAGATGACTCAGTTTGTGTGAATGTTGTTTTTTTTTTTTCTTTGTCTGTCTCTGCAGGCTTTTCGTTGCGCACACTGCCACTACTCCTGTAATGTCGCTGGAGCTCTGAAGCGACACTACAACGTCAAGCATCCCGATCAGATATACGAGAACGCCGGACCTGGAACGTCGAACCCCGAGGCTCTGAAACAGCAAGGTCCTTCATCAGCTTTCCCTCCGCCTAATGATGGCATGTCTTTATTAGCAACTCCTGGACTTTGATGCAACAAAAAGCTGCGTCCAGTTGAAACTAACGGCTGTGCGACTGTGTTTAGGTGGGGTGAAGTGTCCTGAGTGTGACTTTGTTTATGGCACAAAGTGGGAGTTGAACCGTCACCTGAAAAGCAAACACTGCTTGAAAGTGGGGGACGGCCCATGGGAGGTAAAAAAGCATAAAAATACACACGCACTACCTTGAAACTACCGTTTTGACTTTTAAATGTCTCCCTACCGACGCGCTATGGGCTGAAATTCCATTACTTCTTATGCCTGCTCATTAACAAGTTACAGGTTTTGATTTCAAGGTCTCATTAAAAATAATTTATTACGGATCCTGCTACATGTGTTCCTGCTATACAGGTGGGGGAGGAGGTTGAGGCTCAGTATGTGACTGTGGAGGATGAAGCCCAACAGACAGCAGCACCTTTAGTCCCCCTGCAGGACAGCGGTAATGCTGCCATTAGTGACAATCATACACATCCTGCCACCTTTGCATACATACCTGTAAGTAGTCTGTAATTCTCTGTAATCAATGCATTCCTCTTATGTTCAGTCAACATCCAGCAGATCACTGAATTCACTTCAGAGACTCAGGAAGCCGTCACGTCCATGGTTGCCATGGCTCCCGGCACTGTAACCGTAGTGCAGCAGGTAAAAAAACATGCGGCCTCCTTCACAGGATGTAATGAGTGCTGAGAGCAAAGGGCTCACGGTGACTTTCGGCTGAAGTTGCAGGTCGCTGAAGAGCAGGAAGTCGATACCTGCACCAACCAGCTCATGGTGCTGGACGCCAACGGGGCTCTGAATAGTGACCAGGTGATGGTGGTGGAGGAAGCAGGCCTCGAGGCTCTGACAGTCCTCACTCAGGGAGACGACGCACACCACTACATCGTCTACGTCCAGGAACACACGGTGGAAATCAACTAGCATCTCAGCATCACGTGTCAGCAACAGAATCAACTCATCAGTGTGATTTTCCTCAAGCTTTTTTGTTTTCTGACAACCATGTGTAGCCACAAGATCTCATTGTTTATTTTTGTTCCAAATGATTATGCACAAGCCATTTTCTAGGATTTTTGTAAACAGTGAAATCAAATGACAATGGCCTTAATTTTCAAGTCTTTAACCATTGGGGTATAAGTTGAATTTTACTGAACAAACCAAGCAATGACAACAGTTTTTTTTCCAAAAATGAAAACCTGAAAATGCACTGTTCTAAATTATTATGCACAACAGAGTTTCAAACATTTCATAGATTATAAAGAACTGAAAATGGTCATTGTTGGTTTTGCAGAATTAGGACATCATATTTAATGAAATCAAAAGCTATTTCAATGGAAAACTTCTTAACTGGTCAAGTTACATTTTGACAGAAGATCGCTTATTGGATGGCAGCTCCACAATTCTTGGATCCATTGAATTTGTGAGTTTTTGGAGAGTTTCATCTTGAATTGCTTTGCTGGATGCCAGATGAGTCCCCCAGAGCTGTTGTTTGGAGGTGAACTGCCTCCCACCCTCATAGATGTCAGATCCAGAGGTTCTCTTTCGGCTTGAGGTCAGGCGAGGATGGAGGCCACACCTTGAGTTTCTGTCCTTTTATGCCCATAGCAGCCAATGATGCCGAAGTATTTCTTGCAGCATGAGATGATGCATTGTCATGCATGAAAATGATTTTACTCCGGAAAGAGCGGTTCTTGTTTTTATAC
Source organism: Malacoctenus tetranemus (assembly GCA_032274765.1). Taxonomy (NCBI): domain Eukaryota; kingdom Metazoa; phylum Chordata; class Actinopteri; order Blenniiformes; family Labrisomidae; genus Malacoctenus; species Malacoctenus tetranemus. Next base: position 12,576,170 of record JAUESF010000008.1, on the reverse strand, counting down.
CATGGGAGAAAGTGGTCAGTCAGGTGCTGACGTCGCAGTCTTGTTGGGACCTGGTGGCAATCCACCACCCAGCCACAACTCCATCTATCTGAACCATCCAGGGTTGCATGGCACTCATCAGTGAACAGAACTGTTTCAGAGTCAGTCTTCATGTGCTTTTTGGCCCACTGCAGCCGTTTCTGCTTGTGAGCTTTGTTCAGAGGTGGCCCAATTGAAGGCTTCCGCAGAACTGCAAGCCTCTGGAGGGTCCTGCACCTTGATGTTCGTGGGACTCCAGCGGCACCAGCAGCTTCAAATATCTGTTTGCTGCTTTGTAATGGCATTTTGGCAGTTGCTCTCTGAATCAGATACATTTGTTTGGAAGTAACCTTCCTCATTGTGCCTTTATGTGCACGGACCCACGTGTGCTCTGAGTCAGCAATAAATCTCTTAATTGTTCGATGATCACGCTTGAGTTTTCGTGAAATATCTAAAGGTTTCATGCCTTGTCCAAGATATTCAACAATTTCACACTTTTCCGCAGCAGAAAGGTCCTTTTTCTTTCCCATATTGCTTGAAAATGTTGGTCTGCATAATAATGTGGAACGCCCTTCTTTTGTAGTTTTTCCTTTAATTGGGCACACCTGGCAATCTATTAATCACAGAAGTCTGTAATTGGCATCAGTGATCCAAAGAGCCCTGAGACACAGTATCATCCTTGAGTTTCATTGAAAGCAAAAAAAGATGTATCTTTATGACACTTAAATACAATGTGGATAACAATTTGGAACACAGTGTATATTTCAATAAACTTTTGATCTCAAAATGCTTCATGTTTTTCTCCAATTTTTATTTGTGGTAAAACATATTTGATATAGTTGCAAATATTAGATATGTAGATCTTGATCCCAACACGTGGAACAGTGGAATTAGTGATACAATTACATCACATGCTAATGTAAACATTACTTTGATGTGATTATCTTGTAGGATCGACCTTGTTGCCAAAAACTGAAACTGCAGGTTTTAGAGCTCTCTTGAAGCAGCTCGTAATCTGTCCTGTAGGTGGCGGTGGCGCTCTTCTGCCTTGCTCGCTGCACACATAAGAGAAGAAGAAGAACTGGTGGGAATTTTGACAGTGCGCGAAATGCTGCCGCTGTTTATGGGACAGGCTGGTTGTCTCACAGTCACTAATAAGAGTGTTTATTGATGCCTGGACGTCATGGACCGGTTCGTGTTGATTGTATCCTTCTGTCAAACAGACGAGGACTTGTCGGGCGAGCGTAAATGTAAGTTTTTATCTTTGAGAACTTGACAGAAACACGCTATCAGCTGTTGTCAACGACGGTAAAACAACTTTAGTTAGCATTTAGCCACAATAAACATAAGAACTCGAGTTTTTGCTCCACTTTTGTGGTTGATATCACACAGAAAACATGGGATGCATGTTAGGAGCACCTTAATGTAAACGCTATTGGTAAGCAGTCTAAAGTTTTGTGTGAGCAAAGCAAAAAACACAGTTCAATGCTAACACAAAAGTGCCTAAACATTTATAAACCGCATGTAAATGTGTCTCTTAATCGCGATGAATCTTGACGGCTCCGCTGTTTGCAGGTCTGGAGCCACTGAAGCAGGTTTACGACCGTCTTCGTGACATCTCCTCACAGGACTCAGGCAGAGGGACCTCTACGTTTCCAGGTACAGCAACATTACTCAGCCTTGTCGACTGGCTCTTGATGGTTTTGTTATTCCAACTATTCACACACGTATTTCTCACTGCACATTTTTTCTCAGCTTGCTCCCTGAGTGGCAGCCCGGCAGCTGAGAGGTGGTATTTTGCAGTTCAGGCTTGCCATGGAGCAGCACAGGTAGGACACCTCTGGAAATTAAAAAAATAAGGACCTTGAAGTAAACAAGCAATTCTTGTAAGGGTGTATTGTGCAATTTGTGTTGCAAAGTAACAAATATTTGCAGTGTTACAAAAGAAAAGAGCACAAACCAACATTTTTTGTTTCAGGGTGCCAAAAGAGGAACGTGTGCTTACACAAGAATTGTAATGAGCTTTTGTTGCAATAACAATATTAGCTCAGCAATACTGTGCAATGACAAAGCAATTAATCCAAGTGTTTTTGCATAGATTATAATCTTCTGTTTACATTTGACCATCTGTATAAAGACTAAACACACCCTTTTAGCAGAGTTTTGAAGGATCTTGGTAACAATTTTTTTCCCCCAAACGATTGTTGGGCTCATCAGACAAACTCACAATCGGAGAGATCCTTTGAGCTATGAAGGTCCCGCAATCACACAGGAATTCATGTGAGGTATTTGGTGTAGTTTTGCAGCTCTGACTGGGAAGAGCTGGGAAACGGCCATCAGAAAAGAGACAGCGAGGAGGAAAAGCCCACTGCGCTGGAGGAGTGTCTGACTTCACTGAGCGCTCAGGAGGGAGCGGACCAGAAGGCTGACCAGTCGACCCTGATTGAGTGAGAGACTGATGGCGTTTTCTGTGTTTAGTCTTGGAAAATGTCTTTTTTTTTCTTTTCAACATGTCTTTAATTTTAGTAGACGTTTGGTCTGAACATACTCCTCAAGAATAGAGAAATGTGCATTCTTCTTATGAGAGTATTGAAAAAGAAAGGATACAATTTAAACTTTGCTGTGCTGGTTTTGGAGTTTCTGTAGCTTGTTGTCGACCCGTGATTTTGTGCGCTTAGTCAGAGATTCAGAGTGGCCGGGGTTAATGTGGCGTTTGCGTTGGCAATGAAGAGCGATCAGTCACTTTGACGAGCAGTGGAGGGAGTGAGAGGGATGAGTTTGTGAAGTCTGTTTTTTGAGTAAGTCTATAAGCAGCTGTTGGTGACATTTGTGATGGTACGCTGTCACTTTGCGTTGCAAGCGGCTTGATGTCCTTCTTTTATCAGGTTGATTGACGAGGCGGCAGAGAACCTGCATCTGCTGTCAGACCAGCTACCACCTCCAGGTAGGGTTGAATAAGTTGTTCAACGTGATTCTTGGTTTTCTCTTTAATCGGATTTGGAAACCAAGGCAACGGTCAGAATAACTCCAAACCACATTTTTTCTGTCTGTGGTGTTGAATCCAAACTTCTGCCTCTGACACTAATTTGGTTTTGTTTCCCTCTATATGCTGATTTAGCAATAACGAGCATAACGGTGGTTGTCTGGTTTACCGACGGGGCCACAGTTAACACCAAACATATTCTCAAGAGAACTTTTCTCTTGGCCAGGAGCTGAGAGGGACGAGAGATTAACACATCTTCAGTGAATCCAAACTTCTCAGCTGTGTTGAAGGATTCAAGTCCAATTTCAAGCAATTAGTACTTGAAAATGTGCCTGCTGCTGCCTGCTCGAGGAAATTGCCCACTGTTTTTGTGCTGCATAAATATGCAGTAACCACTGTGAAGAGTCTCCCGCGAAAGGCTCCCCTCCTGAAGTGATGCTTCACTTTTTTTAATGAATATCTCGTAGCGCACCTCCTCCACAGGAGTTGAGGAGCAGTCTCCCTCCATCGTCAGCTTCCCTGAGGAGCTGGAATCGCTGCTCCCCTCCAGAAAGAAAAAGATCCCGTTCTCGCTTGTGCACTGAAAAAGCAGCGCGTCTCCACAAAGCTTCACCCTTTGACTCCTCTTGAAATCCTACAGAGATGTACACAAGAGAGATGTATAGAGAAGGGAAGAAGCTGTAATCATGCCCCCCTCCCCCACCTTAGGTCAGTCCCACTTTTGTCCCCACAGGTAAAGCTCTGTTGGATGTGCTGGTTGTGGGTTCCTCCGAGCAGTCTCCTTCTATGAAGGACCTGCTGCCTCTGCTGGGAGCCCTGAAACACATGTCCTGCTGGCATGCAGCTAAGATCAGCTTCATAACCCAACATGCTACCAGGTGAGGGTGAATCACACCTGCATTACCTGTCATTGATGTTGGACCAAAAAACTATTAAGTGTGCTTTAAAATGGGTGGATTTAGCATTAAATTGAGATTTATACTGGCTGATGATGAGGCTTGGTTTAAAGTTCAAATCCAGTGTTATTATGAATTGTTTCACTTCAAAACCATTTCCCACTTTTTGCTTTTAAGCAAAGCAGTTACACTTTATGTAGATGCGTGCATTTAATAGACAGTATTATGACGCAGATCACCACTAGGGGGAGTTAGATGAAAGACAATGTGCATGTCTTGCATGTCGGAGTCCAGAATGAATTTTCATTTACAAGGACTTCCAGTGATTAACATCGGAATAACTCAGAGCTTTATCTTAATGCTTTCTCATTAGTTTTGCAGTGTCCCTGCTAATGCCGGTAGTTGGCATCAATGAGGGGTTTTGGGAACCTGAGGACACTCAGAGGGACTCGTTTTCTTCATTTAGGTGGCAGAAAGTGGCGTCCTCGCTGGGTGCTGCTCTGGTGGACCTGGCTGACCTGGACAGCTGCATCGACCACAGAGAAGTGTGGAGGGGCGGCGTCGTTATCCGAGAGAAGAAGGTGAGAGGAGAGGGGATGAATGGGAAGAGGGGTGGAGGTGGTGGGGGGGCTCTATTGTGTTGAAACTCCCATGATCAACTGGTGAAACATGAAAGCGGAGTGTGTGAGGATTTCTGGCTTCGACACAGTCGCACATCTGGCCAATCGCCAAGCACCAGGCTGATCTGACGGGTTCAGCAACTTATCCAAAAATGGAGCCCACAGGTCTCCCTCCATCCAAGTTTAGGAAAAAGAACGAGGGGCCGTTCACTGATATGTGACGAGCTTGCTCTGGATTCTGGCAGCTTAAGGTCCTCTGGAAATTAAGGGGAGTGAAGAAGAAGCTCTGTGGATTTTTTTCTCTTTTTGCATAATTTATCCCACATTTTTCTCTATTTCTTAATGTGCAAAGATGTAGAAACAGCTGGATATGAACAAGATGCCTCCCTTTTATTCGCACCATCGTGTACACCCTGACCTCAGCTATGGTATTAGTTAGTGATGACAAAACACTAAGTGTTAACAAACAAGCAAAGAGGAAATTTATGACCCAGAACTCTGGGGGTCCGCAAGGGCCGCTTATTAGAGCGAGGAAAAAGGATGGGGATTTTTAACAGTGGGCTGTGTGTTGTGTACGTATGTGCCGCGGCAGTTTAATGGGAGTGGCTTGACAGTTGCTAGAAAGTTAAAAACATATGTGCTGTTCAGCTCGCCAGCCAGGAGACGGCAGAGATTTAGCCATAAGTCAGTATATGTACTAGCATAAATCTGGATTTACAAACCTGTAAGTGTTCCAAGTGGAGCTCATTTATTGCTGCAAAACTGGAAACAGGCTGCTGTTCTGGGTACGAGCTTCTCAGAGAAAGAGCCTTCTTTGTCTACGCCTGTGTGAGCCGATGTGTTCTGGACAAGCCATGAGAACAAGCTGCGTCCTTTTGAACTTAGTTTTTTTTTTTATGATGAACGGTGTTTTTTCTGTGGGCTGGAGCGCTCAGCTCGACGGGCTCCGAGAAAGACGGCCGAGAAGACGGGAGTTTCCCGAAGAACCCTCTGTGCCGGGGCTAATCACGGTTCGGAGGCTTGATTCATGCCTCAGCGCTCGTCCCCCCCTATCTTGTTCATATAAAATTACTCATGCTGTGCGCACAGGGCCATGGGGTAAATTTTCACATATTTCCTTTTAATTTGAGTGAATTCGACTCTCTCTTGGCGACTGGTCTTTCGCTGCTGCTGAATGGATGCACAGGAATTATTGGAGGTCGTTCCCGGGTCATGGGAAGCGGCGCCGTCCTGCTGGCATTGCCCTGGCAGAGCTGACCCGACCTGGCCTGCTCCGGCCTGCTCCGGCCTTGCTTGTGCCTTTCGTTCTGACCCAGTATTAGTCCTGAAGAAGGGTGGTGGAAATTGATTATTGGGCCTCATTTACTTTTAAAGACATGCCAGAGAAAAGCTCAAACGTTGGCCGTGTCTTCACTAAAGTGCTGTGTCTGGTTTGCTTTGCGTTCGCACTTTCATTATTTAATCAGATTGTGTAAAAGGAATGCAGTTTGTCTGGTTTATTCTTCGATTGTGTAAAAAATTCAATGTGCTTCATTGTGGCGCTTATAGACTCATTGACTCCTCCAGAACTATTATTGTGGTCTTTTTTTTTTGTGCTCGAGCTTGTGATTGTAGTTAAAATTGGTGGCAGGACTCCTTTCAATTAGTCTTACCAAGACAGATCTGCACAAAGACTGCTTTTCTGACAGCTTTTATTCTTTTGAGACATCTTTGTCACTTATTGTAGTCGAAGTCCCATTTGGCTGCACCCGAGTTTGTTTGGAAGTGGACTGGGCCCTAATCTGCGAGTGGTTTACATTGGATGAGCGACAGGGTTTTATCTCAGTGTCCACTCTTTGCACACATGAATCCGCAATTCCAGAGCAATCGGCCCGAAGTTTGTTGTAGCGGAACCAAACATGCCAAGTGTGCACAGAGCCTCGGATTCAAATAGCAAGTGTGTGGGATTTTAGTGATTTCTACCAGTCTGGTTAAATATTACAGTTGACTGTAAAAATCTGTGTTCTACCTTGAAGCATGTCAGAGAACCTCACAGTGAAACATTGGCCATGGAAGAAACGAAAGGCTTTTTTTTCTCCACCGTCTGCCTTTGGGTTCGTCTGTTTTGAGCTGCTGTGAAAACACGACAGACGCAGTGGAAGAAGATCAACCCTCCATTTGAGTAATAGGTGATTCAAAGGTAACAATTATCATTGATTAAACACCAGTAATGTTATAATTATTGCAATTGTATTAATTATAATTTCATTTTCTATTTTTCTTGCTAAGTGGTTCTTAAAGGGAAGTCTTATATTATGGGCTTTGAGTGACACTGGAGAAACCAGTTATCAGATCAGCTCTTTCAACTCTGTGCTGCAGTTTTGGGAGCGGCCTTTTTCCCCTGTTTGAAGGCAGCTCTCGTGCATGAAGCCCGGGCCAGAGAGTGTCTGTGCAGAGTCCTGGATTCAACCCTGTCCAACGCTGCTGGGGTATTTTTTTCCCAGTGATGCTCTTGTGACTGAACAAATTACTGCAGCCAAGTTCCAAAGTCTCGCAAGAAAGTCGTCCTTAAAGAGTAGGATCGGTTTAAGCAGCAGATTAATGATCATCATTTTGAAATGGTGAGGTGTGACGGCAGGTTTTTTTTTTTTTTTTTTTTTGTGTCACCCCTCTGGAGATCACTTCATTCCTACCTGTTCTCGTTTCTCATTACGGTAAAGCTCTGGCAGGTGCAGTAGTTTTTCCATCTCTGGACAGAAATTGGCCAATTTTGTGCTATTCTTTCATGGCTCTCTGGGGAGAATCGGCAATCTGTTTCACCGTGGCGCTGCCTTGCATGTCTCCTACTGGTGGTGTGATGATTTTAAAGATTGATCAGCGCGCATCTAAAAATAGACATCTGAGATAATTTGCGACGGCTCACACGTGTCTTTTAGGACTTATATTGTGAAGACTGTCAAATGAGGGGTTTAACGATCAGCTGGTGACAGGGTCTCCTTGTATCAACTTTCAGAGAGCAAAACAACCTTTTTTTTTAATCTATCTTTCAGAACTCTGAGTTTCAGGTCTGCCAAAAGTTTAGAAAACTAGCACATGCTCCTCGGGAAACATGTGAAATTGAGCCAGACCAATAAATCCCCATGACGATCATGGTTTTCTGCAATGATCTTGTCATAGATGGTGAATGTTACATAAAATATTCTCTTTCATGAATTGAATTACTTGACTAATAAACTTAAAAATAAAAATAAATAATAATAATAATAATAGTTACTATTTAATAATGATAATATCAGACTTTTTGGAACTGAGCCTTGATTGACACTCGAGCTCAACATCTGCATGAGAACAAATTTAGTTTGGGGCAAAATATTGAATAAAACCTGTGTTTCTGCTGAAACACACCTGAATCTACAGCTCTGCAGAAAGCCTGCTAACAAGCCTCTCATGACAGTCAAGTGTGCCGAAGCTGTAACACATAGAAACCCAGCTGCACTGTGGCCCTCCAGGACCAGGAATGCCCACCTCTGGGTTAGTCTGAGCCCTGCCTGTAGGATCGGATCTCCAGAACAGGAGGTTTATCTTCTGCCTTGGACCTGCATCCGTTTACACTGGCGAGGCCATTGTGCATACTTGGCGTGCCAAGCAGTTTGTGAGAGAGGCTGAGTGCTACATGAGAACTTACTCTGCACAGTAGGAAGGGAGGAAG
>JAUESF010000008.1:12483398-12501709 GCA_032274765.1 Malacoctenus tetranemus | reverse complement strand
TGTGTGTGTGTGTGTGTGTGTGTGTGTGTGTGTGTGTGTGTGTGTGTGTGTGTGTGTGTGTGTGTGTGTGTCTGCCGCGGAGACAGCAGGACGCTCGCTCAGTGAAGGGATTACCTTTCACGTTTCCACCACGCCGAGCCGAGCCGGCGCCGGCGCCGCGCCTCGGCTGCCAGTTGGAAATCATACCGGCGAAATGTCAACATGCCGAGCGCCAGCGCGGACTCAGGTGGCTCTTCACCTCATAATTAATTTGTCAGGACGTATTGACAGCATATCTCCGCAGTTACAGGCGACTCGGTGGGGGAAGGGGGGGGGGCAGTCGTGGCATGAACAGTTACAAAGCCCCGTCCTACCCGCTCTCACCAGACCCCGATAGGTCATCCGCAGCTAGCTGCTGCCAGTGCTGCCGGGCTACCTGGGAAAAAAAAAATGTAACCAAGTGGGAGAAACAGAAAAAAAAAAAGCGGGAGTTGTAAAAGTCAAACAGACTCACTAGAGGCTTGATAACTATTTTAAATTCCGCGTGTCCTCGGGTTCGAGGAGGAACGACGGGACACGTGTTTCATTGAAAGGCCGGGGAGGCGAGGTGGGAGCTCACCACGCTCTCCGTACCCCTGAATGCTCTGAATTCTCGCGGTGGCCCGGATGCTTAATTGGCATGTCCCACTGTACAACTGCACATAATTGGCATATGGCTGGTGGCATTTATAATCCAGCATGTGAACTATTCTGGGCAGGAGCGCTCTCGCCCTCCGTGAGGACGCGGAACAAGCCTAACCGCCAACCTGTGGAGGGAGGGATGACAGGCTGATGACACACGACACAGAGGAGAAGAAAAGGGGGAAGTCGGAGTGTCCTCAATGGACCCAACGGCGGCGGCATGCTCGGCAGAATTAACCCCCCACAGTCAAATTCGATTAAAGGGCTGAGGAAGGGGACTGATTCATTCGCTCAAAAGCATCCCAACGGGACACAATGCGCGGGGATTCAACGGGCTGGGATGACTGAATTTGTCGCGCGGTGACGACAGCCGTGACGGGGCTTTTGTTTTGTTGCCCGCCACGCGATTACCAGTCCAACGTGGAATAAAGCAACGCGTGGGATTCTGACGTACAAAAGGAGAGACGAGCTCGATTCTCACATTAGAAAATGAAACTTGCGTCGAGTTGAAAAAGTCTCCACAAACACACGTCTGCGTCAGTGTCTTTCGTGCAAACACAATAAAGCTGCAGCAGCGACCTCAAACCTCAGAAGTGTGTGTGGGCTTTTGTTGTTAAGGTCCAAATTCGATTTGATTCCTCACAACAAAACTGCATCTTTAAATCACGGTGCAGCATCTGGGCTCGCTGCTCCTTTCATTGGAGCACGTTCCTCAGTGTTTTACTGGGAGCATTCTCATTCTCTGTTCCGGGAGCAGATTCAGAGGCTCGTTTCCAGTGTTTTCCAGTGTAATTAGGAAACTGACGCTTGTTTGAAATTTAATCAACCTTCATTGTTTCTCCACAAGCTTCAGCACAGCATGAAAAAAATCCGCAACGTATGGAAACCACAGGATCCGTGACCGATCAGCGGAGGCTTTGTTTCCTCCACGACAAGGCGACGGGCGCAGATGAAGTGAGTTAAATAAAAAAAAGGGTTCGAACGGATCCAAAGTGAATCATTCACTCGCAGCTCAGCCAAATTTCTCATTTTACTGGTTTATCAATTAAAAAAAAAAATCGGTGAACTCTGCGCGAACTGCTCCGTGAATGATTTGTTTGAGGTTCGCATTGACGGAGACAGTGTGCCCACTGTGCCCAGAAATAAAGCTGTTAGTGTTTCAAGTGGAGGGGAAATCAGTGGCGCGTATGCAATCATGCCATCATTATACCGGGAAGTGCCTAACATGTGTGTCTGCGTGCAAGTCCCGTGGGTCTCGTTTCGCTTCCATTACAGGGCCAACAAAGCCAAGTTTGCACAATAACCTCAATAGCGCGGCTGGAACGTGGAGAGGACCAGTCTCGTGCTACTTGAGCCTTTCATTTTAAATCGAGGCTACGAGCTCGGGCTTTTTTTCATTATTCCTCTTACGTAAGTCAAACAAAAAAGATCCAAATGAATCGCGCCCCCCCCCCTGCGCCCCCCCATCTGTTTGATTTGGTTTCCCACTCTCCTGGCTGCAGACGGGCGCCAGAGCGCGCGCGCACGTACAATTCAATTTCTCTTGTTTTTTTTTATTACAGCTCCAGTTCTCCACTTTTACTGGGGAGTCGTCGCTCCACGCGACGCTGCCAGTGGCTTGTTGAGCCTCCACAGCTGTTAATCTCAACCCTACAGTCACTGTGACTGATGCTTCCCCCAACGACATCCACTTGGTTCCGAGCTCGATCCTTCCCAACGGAGGACGTCCATTTCTTCTCACGTCTTAAGGCTCATTAACTTAACAGTTCACGGTTTTGAGCTGTGTTTATTACACAAATTAGCGATGCCTATTGAAATTCATTTACATCCGCGCAGCTGCATTCCTCTGTGTTTGTGCGACGCCTGCCAACTTCGCGAGCGCACGCTGTGAGCTCCATACCATCAGGAGTAATTACTATCTTCCTCTCGTTGTGTCTTTTCATTCAGCAATGTTTAACAGTTCTTAATGAGGTCTGAAGTGGATGGACTTTCTGCTGTTCTCCATCGGGGTGAGAAAATGCAACAGAGTGAGAAGGCGACCCCCTCGCAGTTAAGCCGATGGGAGGAAGAGTAGGAGGTTTAAGACGTGTAGAAAGCCGGAGAGAGAACAAGCTGAGGTGAGGGGGAAGAGGAGCAAGAGGCTGCTCAGACTGCAGAGTGAATCTCTTTACACCCCGTCCTGGTGTCTGGATAGCACCGCTGCACTCAGGGCTCTGACGAATCCCACCTCAAGGCATGTTTTTGTAAGATTTCGACCGATATCTCGCGGATCTCAAAATACTGCCTGGACTTAACAATGGGCAGTGTCTAAAGTGAAGGTCTTTATCACAGCCGCGGGTTGGCACTGAAACTACAAAGTTTGCACAAGGAGAAATACTCAGTGAGATCGGACGCTTGCACAGGAAAGAAGGAGTGAGCACATACATTTGATGTATACACTGACTGTTCACTTTGGGAGCAGGTGATGTCGACTGGTTTGCAGGCTGAAGCAGAGTTTGTAACGAGCACAGAGATGAAGCTAACTGCTGTTTTTTGTAAATTTGATGGGCCCCAATGAATCAGGCTCCGCCCACACCAACACGGGTTTCCCTTTATCTACATTCGTTTCTTTATTAGAGGTTTCCGGCCTACGTGCAGAGTCAGAACAATACTTTACTTTTTTTTTGAGAAAGAGAAAAAAAACCCGCTACAAGTGAATTTCTCCTGAAACTCGCCCACTGCGTCACACGTCATGGACGAGCGTGCCCCTGATGTGAATGTAATAACCTCTGCAATAACAACATGTTTTCATGTCTGATAGTTTCACAGTAAAAAAAAATCAGAGGTGGAAGTTCCAATTCGTCATCGATCGTCACTTGCGATTTTTTATCTTCTTCATCTTGATCTTTCAGTGTGTGGTGCACATGCACCACCAACAGGACCACCTACAGGACCACCAACAGGACCACCTACAGGACCACCTACAGGACCACCTACAGGCCCCTGTCCTTCTTCTGGTGTGTCTTTGTTGTGCCTAATGTTTTACAAAACGTACCCACCACCATGCTTACAGTTACTTGATACTATTTGTTTCTGTGACACCTAAAATGTATTTTCAACCTTGAAAATCTAAAAGGATTCAAATGTTTATAAAAAGTCATTTACTCTTGGCTCAATCAGGCGAACACGCTATCACAGCCACTTCCTGACAGTCTTCAAGCACAAAAGTTCATATTCCCTCATTTACAGAGAAGGCGACATAAAACCACCGCACGAACTGAAAGCCACACACACCATCGGTGTGAACAGATGGTAGATTCCACAGTATACTTTTGACTCATCAACTGTGACACAGACTCGACTCCCGTCAAGTAAATCCGCGGCGCTCTCAGACTTCACTGTGTGTCATCCTTGGTCACTCAGTGAAATCGCTGTTAAATCCTCACGTAAGCTTTAAATTGACACTTTGTTTGGTCTTCAAAGTAGAAGATGTTCCTCTTTATTTTTTCAAAGAAGAGCGTACAGTCAGTAGGCTAAAAGGGGACGCAGGGCGTTAAAAAAAACAAACAATGACTGCACCTGGAGGGGAAAAGAGTTTTTGTCCCCTTCAAACAAAGCCAGCAGGAAAAAAACAGATGAGTCTTAACTCCGGGTCCCTGCCTTTATGTCGGCTGTATAAACATGCACACAGAGGGGGAAAGAGTGATTCAATCTATTACCTCCACCACAACAATCACCCGGGCCACGCTACATTACTGTTATTATCATCGCCGTCATCCGCCCTGAATCAGACTCCGCAAGCTGTAACGAAGGAGATGATAGTTTCCCTAATGGCACAAACACTCAGCTGGCAGACATGCTGACTCTGTTTCCCACACACACACACACACACACACACACACACACACACACACACACACACACAGAGTCACCCCCATATTGACTGAACCTTCGGTCTAGACCACACTGTCGATGATTAAACATGATGGCACACACAAGCAAGACGCAGCACATGCCCATAGAAACATACGCAGCATCTGACTGCTGACAGCAGCACATACACACACACACACGCAGGAGCGCGCTCGCTCGTGCACGCGCTCCTCCAGATGTCAGCTGATGACAGGCCTGACTTGTTAGGAGCTCAACAGGAGAGCTTACAGGACACTGACTCATATCCTGCCAGCTGAAAAGGCAGGTGCTCTTTATTGTGTTGTGACGCTTGTACTCCATTTAACTCGATCGGGACGCGGTGCCTCGCTCCCGCGCGTCTGCCGCCAGTTCAGCTGTGGTTCGAGAGACTGAACGGCTCAAAGCGAACGAAATTGCAACAGCGTTGAATCAGCATTCATGCATGTTGTTGTGAGGTTGATTTCAAACACTGCTTGTGAACTCGCTTGTGTTATATTGATGCAACCTTCAAAGTTCCCAGACCAAGGCTTCTCTTTTTTTAGGCAGGTCTCTTGTGCAAGGTTAGAACCATAAACATTAACTGGTCAGTGGGTTATTCATTGGGGATTTTTCCCATAATTATGCTGTTTTGCGGGACTAAAAATCTACAACACTTTTTAACAGAGAACTATTTCCGTTTGTTTAGTACTGTTCACCTTTTTTGTACTGTCTATTTGCAACAGCAATGACTCTATCCATTGTGTGTTCATCCACTGGTAACACTGTCAGCTTGTTTCTGTTAGCAGTCTATGCAGCTCATGTGCTCTCATGATAGTTCAGCTCGTGCCTACTTTGCTTCTACTTGGCTCGACTCTACACTGCTGTATACAAATGGTTTTCCTTTTGTTTTTTTTAACCACTCAACAACTTTAAATCTATCTGAGGACTAACACTTCAACAAAAGCAAATTAAACAAACAAAAAAAGCCCAAAAAGCTCATGTTTCCCTATCTTAATATTGTGTTTTTAATTGCCTGAGATGGAGCAAAAGATTGAGAACTGAACAGCTAATGTCTCTAAAAGAGACACTTTGCAACAATAAATAACACAACTCGAAGGTCAGCCTCTCTCAGTTCTGTGTCTCTGTTGTGTTTTTGCTACAGAAAACAACAAAAAAAAAACAACACAAGCTATCACCTCAGAGCTGCCTTAAGATTCGACACACGTACCTAGAGTTATCAGCTCCTTTCACAAGCATACACAGTCAACTGTGCAAGAACTGACGTTCGAGAGACGCAATTCTCCCCATTAGGAGGGAGTTTATCTTAGCGATGTCAGCTGTTGTTGCGAGGTAAAACAGCTTCGCAGTGCTGCTTTAAATTTGCCTGCTTCCTCCTCGTTGGACGCTCCTGTTTTATTTTTAAGCTTTGGTGAACTGAATAGCTCAATTCTCCAAAGGAACTGTTCTCATTTCTTTTCATCCGAACCAAACGACTCTTTATGTGGAGGGAAAAAATAAACTCCAACACCCACATGGTGCAAACTTTCTATCGTCAGCGCATGAAAGAGACAAAACTGAAACAACAACAGAAAAACTAAAAAACAATAAAGGAGCCTGATCTGGAGAGCCAGCGCACTTGGTCATTATTGTCGACAACGACAGGTAACGGTGGTCCCGTCATTGATGTTGCCATCCGGAATGTTTCACAAGTTTCCTTTGGGGGCTTGATATTTCGCGAGAGGGGGGGGGGAGACTGAGGCCCCGTGTTTGCTTCTGAAGGGCGGAGCAGAGTCCCTCGGCAGCGTGTCGGGGCTCCCTGCACTCCAATGGAACGATACAACACGACGTCCCACCACGTCCAAAAGCAAACGGGCTCTTGGGGGGGAAAGACAAGCTTGTCACCGCCGCTCCCACCTGGCGACATCGCGCTGCCCCCCCCCTCCCCACTCCAGTCTCCCTCCAAGAACTCGGTATCTTTTGCATATCCGTGTTCAGAAAATGAGCCATTCGAGTGGGACAAAAGGTTTTTCTCCCCCGAGGCGTCGGCTGCAACTCCTGCAGGGTTGTTAAAAGTGATGGAAGAAGCTTCAGCGGCACAAAGAACAAACTTTGGGGAGGATTTTTTTTCTCCGACCCGCCTCTCTCGGAACCTGCACATGTGGTCGTTTCACCTTTTTAAAAGTGAACAGTTTGAGCAGACGTGACTGAGAACTTGCACAGGGAGAGGCGGAGCCATGACATCATCGTTTTAGCATTTTTAGGGTCCTCTCACAAACACGAGCACCATGTTTCAAAGACTTCATCCATTCTTGGACCCATTTTCAAAAAGTAGCAGTTCAGCGCCACTGCTTGAGCCTTTAGGTCACGCTGCTGCTGAAATCAGAACTCGAGACTTTTCCTTGGTCTCCCACACGCAGCATGTGAACATGTTATAACCACACCTCAGGAAACCAAAGGCTTCACCGCAGTGACCTGCTGCAGACTGTGAAACAGAGGCGACCTGATTCTGAGAGGATTCAGACTCTTCAGCACGATGTCGAACTGCTAGAAAGACGGCGTTCTGTTTTTCCAGCAGCCTTTTGCATCAGTGCCCTAAGTGAGGCTACTGCTCGTTCTCAGCAGTCTTCCTCTGGACCACCCTCCCATCGCGGGCTGTGGTTGCTAGGCACCCCCGTGACACCGCTGCAAAGCCTTGATTGATCCTCCTCAGAGAAATCCCCTTTTGGCTCGTCGGACCACCTGCTGGGCAAAGAGCAGCGGAGAGTCCAAGTCTCGCTCGGAGGACACTTTACCAGAGTGGACGCTCTCCGACACCGAGGCTTGAACCTTGGCAGCCCGCGTGGAGGGCATATTTAACCCGCGGGGTCGTACTTCTGCCCTTGCACGGGAGCAAAAAAAGCTGCTTCCTGTTTCACCTGAACTTTCCTGGACCTTCCTAATGAGTTTCCAAGACGACTGACTCGCCGGCGCTTCGGCGAAAACACACCAACACATGCATACACACCCTCATTCACAGAGGCGTACGGAGAGTAAATGCATAAAAAATGTGCGCGCACGCTTCGCTCCCGTGAGACGGGGACAATCTCCTCAGAGACGAATCGAATGCTTCTTCTCGCTCTCTTTCCTCATGTCAAACGATGCGGTTGTAGAAGGTGGCTTCCTCCCTGGAATATTAAAGGAACTCTCACTCCATATATTAGCACTTGGGTTGAGTCGACATTTTTGTTTACATTTGAAGACTCTCTCACACATCTGGACACCCATTAGAGGCCTTTATTAACGTGTTGTTATCAAGTATAATTCCTCTGTATTTCAAGTCATCCCAGACGTGGGAGATGTAACTGCAGCTGTGGCCAACTTCTTTTTATTCTCTGTCGCCTTCACGCTTACCCAAGCAGCCATCTTTATATCAGCCCCTAACCTCCCTCGTTAGCTCTCCTTCTGTTTGGTGCTCTATCTCACTCCCTCTCAGCACTTACCCCATTAAATTCACATTTCAGATTTTGCCCCCTCCCCATTTCCCCCCAGTCCTCTGCCCCCCCCTCTTCTTCTACCCACGTTTCACACCCTCCCCCGCTTCCCCATTTTTTTTCATATCTCAATGGGTTTTCAGCAGGGACCTGCTTCTGCACTATAGCCAGCCCACAGGGAGGTTCATCAGTTAGCGTGGATGTGTATGAAAAAATTAAAGGGTGGGAGATGTAAGACTGCATGTGCATGTGAGAGAGAGAGAGAGAGAGAGTTTTGTTACTACTGTCTTGGATCCTGCAGTCCTCACAGGAACAGGAGTGAGACCCCCAGAAGTGGACACTCCTCTGCACAAATTTACAACAATTTCCGGCGTGAATGTTTACGTGTGCGTGCGTGCGTGCGTGCGTGCGTGCGTGCGTGCGTGTCTGTGTGTGTGTGTGTGTGTGTGTGTGTCTGTGCCTGTGTGCGTTGGAGGGGTCGATTGATGCCCCGCCGTCACAGAGGAATCGACATGCCTTCAGTCTAAATCCCCCCCATTTTTTTGCATCTTCTGGCTAAAACCCACCAAACTGGCAGCACAGTTGAGGATGTGGCCTTGAGAGGAGAGTCGGGGGAAGAGAGACGAAATGATTTTGATCTTGCATGATTCTCCCACGGTCCCTCCGCATGCATAATGAACAATTCGCTGGAAATCCAAACCACTCTCGCCTGCAAAAAACGCAACCATTCACTAACCTGTTTCCACAATAATGGGATGAATCTAATGTGTGTTCACGTCGGAGTCGCAGTGCAAAAAAACTCCTGAGTTGACAGTTTGGTACATTCAATCTTTTGGAGATTGTAGATTGGAAAGAAAAAAATTGTGCAAATAGATTTTGAAAAGAGCTTAAGTTATGTAGTATAGAGCCGTCAATGGGCTGCTGCCACAATCTACCTTTTGTTGCAAGGCACAATATTCATTCTGTCGTTCAAAGGAAATCCCAATCTGCAGCAGAAGTCTTCTCTCTCAGGCTTCAGCCCTGGAGTTTCTCTCTGTCCGTGTGATTGTGAAGGAAACTACACCAGAGACGCAAAGTTAATGCAGGAAAACTTGCAGGTAAAAAGCAAACTTGCTCTACTTTTCACTGCGGTGATGTCAGTGTTTGGCCAGACGCTGGAAACAATGCAACAACTGAAGCCCGCAGCCTTCATTGGCAGTTCGCTTCAAGTTTGCAAAGAATTCATGAAGACTGTTGTGCACTTGGATCAAACTGAAACTCAGCTTCACCTTCCTGCCTGTTCGATCACGCATTAACCAACTCTTGCGTCAACAGGTATGACCAGCAGTCCAACAGACCACACGCACGCACACACCCTCCCCACACACACACGTGGGTTCCCCCCCAAAAAAGCAAGCGCTGCGTCAAATCACACCCTGCGCGTGATTGATAAAGTTCTCGTTCGCGCCTCTCCCACCCCGCCGTGCGTCCGCCGCGCCTTACCTTCCAGGGTCACCTCCCTCCCGGCCCTCTTCAGCGCCTGCACCGCCTCGTCGTGGGTCGCGTCCCGCAGGTTCATGCCGTTCACGGAGAGGATGGCGTCCCCCACGTACAGCGCCTGGGTCTGGTCCGCCGCGAGCCCCTTGAAGATCTTGCTGATGAGGATGGGCATCTTGTTCTCCTTGCCTCCCTTGATGCTGATCCCGAGCCCTCCGACTTCCTGCTTGCTCACCTTGACGCACCGCTTTCTGTTGGCGATCGCCTCGGGCACTCGCTCCGGGAGGTCCGTGTACGCGGTGCGCGCCGGCTGCGGGCCATTATTGGAGTTGGCGTTGCTGTTGTCGTGGTAGGATCCGTTCGTGACGCCGTTGGAGTTGACACCGTCGCCCGCGGCGTGCTCACCGCCGCCGTCCTCGCAGCTCAGCGTGAGCGCTTCCTCGTTCAAGTTGGCCAAAACTTTGTGCCAGCGCTCCCGCACCAAAACCTCCACAAATCCACTTTTTTGCACTCCAGAGCCGTGCGTAACTCCTACTACCACCGCCATCTTTGCAGCATTTCTGTAAAGAAAGATCACATGTGATGTGGTTCCCAGCGAGCATTAACTTCCACCTTATCTCTCTCTCCCCCCACCCCCTCCCCACCCCACCCCTCCTTCGGCTCGGGCAGGACTTTGCCCCCCTCTGAAGTTTTCTGCGGGACTTTGCCAGGCGTCCCGTCCTACTGGCCCCGACCCCCCTCCCTCTCTCTCCCCCCCCCTCCCTCAGCAGCCCTCCGCTCCGCCTGCCCGCGATCGTATCTGCTGGGTGGAGTTTTTCCTCCCCCCGCCGCCCGCCGATCCCATCTCTAGATCCTGCGCGCACAGAAAAATGTGCTCATCATTTTTGTCCCAGAGTGCGACTGAGACAGGACAGCTGATGCAGAGGTGACGGCAGCCAGCGCCGGCTCACAGCAGCAATTACTGGGAGAATCTATTCATTCGCACCATGTTGACAGCCACTTACCATAATTTAGTCTGTGCCGCGATGGTAAAAAAAATTATTTATCGATTTGCACAGTTTATATATCGAAGGAAGCCCCTTTTTCTTCGATCAATCAAACTACAATTAGTTTGGTGCGTTTGGAGGCGTGCACGCAGAGCGCGAGGAGTCGTGCGCTGTCATGGTGGCGGCTACTTTAGAAACAATTCTAAATCAATAGTGGCGATCGAAAATCCCCCGAAACTCATTTCCAGCCTTCTTGTATCCGATCGGTCCCGCGGTGTGCTCGGCCGGACCGCGTTCACGTCGCACAAGTGAGCTCGGTTACGCGCGCACAGGAATGCGCCTGTGCCGGTTTTGACGTTTCAGAGGGAGAGAGAGCAAGAGAGAGAGAGAGAGAGAGAGAGAGAGAGAGAGAGAGAGAGAGACCCTTCACTCAACTCGATCATGAAGCCTCCATAAACTGATGTGTTCGTGTTCGTACGTGAGCGCAGGGCGCGCAGCTGGTGTTGTCCTGCGCCCTGACCGGAGCGCTCGGTGCCCCCGGCCGGACCGTCCTCTGCCGGGGTCAAAGCGAAGCAATGACAAAACCCTGAGGGTGAGGGAGGGGGGGCCGGGCGGCCCACAGGGGGTCCATACGCATCGTCACATCACGATGACCCGTGGAAACACACTCTCGTGTGTCTGATAATGAAAGCTGCAACTCTCCAGAGGCGACAGCGTTCCAGGGGGAAGCGCGTTGAGTTCGTTTCCCACCGAAGTCACGCTGGATTCTGACGCCCAGTGACTGCCGAGCGCTAGAAGCAGCGCGTCACACTGATTTATTCACGGCCGAGCTGCGACGCCTGCTGGTGACATCGCTGAAACGACTTTACTCTGGTTCTAAAATTAAAGCAGCTACAATGAGAAGTGAAAGAGACAGAAAAGAAGAGAAAATGTAAACGATCATTTTAGCAAACTATTTTATTGCTCTCTTATTCAAGAAGGTATATGTGACTGTATATGGAAGTGACCTCACATGTGTGGTTTTGAGCTGTCGGAGAAAAAGAGAGTACCAGGAAGAAAGCCATGCATGCACAGGTAGAGTGAACTGTGCATAGAAAGTGGCCCCTGTAGAGCTGTGAACTTTGATGTCAACAAAAACACTGTTATTTCAGTTCATCACCGCTGTAAAAATTTCAAATGTCTGACTGTGCACAACAATGTCCACAAATACAAGCAAATGTATGCAACAGTTATTCATGCAACACATGCAAGAAATTAGGAGCGAACCGTGCGCTGTGTGCTACTAATTAGGAAACAGCTTCCCTGGGCCTGTGATCTCTGGTTCCCCTCATTTCCCCACCTAACCTACTTCTCAGTGATGTGTTGATGTTTGCATTGCAACGAGTTGCAGTGTGCAGCTTGAGGTTAGTTATTGACAAACCATCCAAGGAGAACACATCATGAGAAACAGGCTGAACTGAAGGGAAATGAAGAAAACTGTCACTTTGATCATTTTCTCACTGACAATATTCACCTGCACTTTATTTGGAGTTAGTCCAAACTTAACCTGATGGCACACAGCAGAGAGCATACCTGTGCTACAACATGGTTGCCTTTATGCTGTGATGTTGACAAGAATTTCAGGTTTTTTTTTTTTACAGCTGCTGCAAACACAAACTGTGTAATGTTTACTGAAGCCTCTGGGGCCACAACGTGTCCATCTGTGTCTTGTGGACATAAAACTAATGAGGTAACTCAGAAGCCGCCGGCATAATCTGACTTCCTCATGTTTACACACAATGTCTCTGTGTCTTTGTGTCACACACTGAATGATGATTCCTTCCTAAACTTTTCATAAAGGTAGTGTGTGACTTTTCCATTCAAGCCTCAAGCCTTACAGGTAAATACTGTTGATAGGCTATTTGGATTTTGGCGGTTTGAACTTCCAAGAGAAGAGGAAGCAATGGCGGAGCCTGTACAGTCACGGTGCGAGGCTAAGGACTGGTGAGTAATATTGGTTTGAGGCCCTTTGTGACGGTAATTTTATCTAACTTTAGCTAAGACAGATGTAGCATTTAGCAGGAGGGCATGTCCGCATCGTCTTCACATCGCATTTCTCCGATAAACAGGCAACATTACAGCTAAGGTAGCACGCATTTATGCGCTCCGCTGCAGAACAGGGATGAGGCTAATGTTAATGTCGGCAGGGAAAGTTGTATTCGGTTAAGTTTTAAGTTAGTGTTTTGGACCGTTTTGGACTGAGCTGGAAAAGCCCCGTGGGTTCCCAGCACAACGCACACCAGTTTATGGCGGAACAGTCCTTTATTTCCTCGCTCTTCCCCAGGCAGACAACACAAAAACAGTCGGTAAAACAAACAAAACAGCCGTGTGCCTGTCGCTGCCAGGCTCCTGCGGCACGCGTCCCTACTCGGCTCGCAGTCCTTCCCCTGGTCCAGCGGCCCCCCTCTGGCCCAGCTCCTGCGTCCAACTACACACACAAGTGAACTGAGACGCCCATCAGTCCCTCTAGCAGCACCTGTCCCCAATTTACTCACCAGACACCAATCTCGTGAGCTCCACCCCTCTCCACACACATACCCCAACCGCCTGATATAGGCCGGGGAGTCATCCGGCCTATCCTATTAGGTATATGGAGTAGAGGCTCCCCACAGAGGGCCCGTTTCTCAAACGCCAGCCGGCACTGCTCCGTCCACTGGACCGGATCTGAGGCACCCTTTCGAGTGAGGTCGGTCAGGGAGCTAGTCAGGGCTGCAAAGTCCAGAATGAACTGCCGGTAGTAGCCCGCCAGCCCCACGAACCGCCTCGCCTCTTTTTTGGTCTTGGGCTCTGGGCAGGCTGCAATTGCTGCTGTCTTATCCACCTGAGGGCGCACCTGCCCACCGCCCAGGTGGTACCCCAAATACCGTACCTCCCTCCATCCCACCGCACACTTCCTTGGGTTGGCCGTGAGCCCCGCCTGCCTCAGTGACTCAAGCACTGCCGCCACCCGCCACACATGCTCCGCCCAGCTGTTACTGTGGATGATAACATCATCCAAGTAGGTGGCCACATATGCAGCGTGCGGGCGCAGCACCCGGTCCATGAGGCGCTGGAAAATGGCCGGGGCACCGAACAGCCCAAAAGGCAGTGTTGCAAATTGGTACAAACCGTACGGAGTGGAGAAGGCTGTTTTTTTCCTTAGACTCTGGCGACAAGGGATTCTGCCAGTAGCCCTTGGTTAAATCCAGCGTCGTAAAGAACTTAGCAGTGCCCAGCCGATCCAGGAGTTCGTCGACCCGAGGCATTGGGTCGGCATCAAACCGTGAAACCTCATTCACCTTGGGATAGTCCACACAGAACCGAATAGACCCATCTTTATTGACCACCAGGACAATGGGACTACACCAGGCACTGTTGGACTCTTCTATTACCCCCATCTTAAGCATGGCTTTCAGTTCCTCCAAAACCACTTTTCTTTTGTGTTCAAGTAATCTATAGGGTCGTGAACACACGGTCATATGGTGCTGTATGAGGTTCGTGTGCCCTGGTAAGGGGGAGAACACGTCCGCATACCGCTGTTGCAACCTGGCAACATCTGCTGTTTGGGCCGGTGTGAGCTGGTCATCACACAGGAGCGAGGCGGGATTGTGAGACTTTGGAACCTCTGGCCCCAACTCGTCTCGTTCCTGTACCGCCGGCACCAGAGCGACAGGCTCAGCCTCTCGCCACACTTTCAGGAGATTGAGGTGGTAAACCTGTGTTACTCCACCCCTATCGGAACGCAAAACCTCATAGTCGACGTCACCCACTCGCCGTGTTACCACAAAAGGTCCTTGCCACTTGGTGAGTAATTTGGAGCTGCAAGAAGGGAGTAATACGAGCACTTTTTCTCCCGGTGTAAATTGCCTTAATCGAGTCCCCCTGTTGTACAGGCGCTGTTGACGTTCCTGGGCCCTGCGCAGATTCTCCCGCGATAACTGCCCCAGCGTGTGTAGTTTTGCTCTAAGGTCCAGGACGTACTTTTTTGCTCGGGCTTGGACCTTCCTCCCACCTTTCTTTAACCAGGTCCAAGACCCCACGTGGCTTCCTGCCGAACAGCAGTTCAAAGGGAGACAATCCCGTGGAGGCCAGGGGTGCCTCCCGTACCGCAAACAACAGAGGATCTAGCCACCTATCCCAATTGCGGTTCTCATCGTGCACAAACTTACGGATCATGGACTTCAAAGTTTTGTTTAGACGCTCGACAAGGCCGTCGGTCTGCGGGTGGTACACACTAGTCCGAATCGACTTGATGCCCAACAATCCGCACAGTTCCCGTACTGTGCGTGACATAAACGATGTGCCCTGGTCGATCAGGATCCCCTTTGGGATCCCAACCCGGGAGATGACCTGAAACAGTGCCTGGGCAACACTCTTCGCGGAGATGGTGCGCAGAGGCACCGTTTCTGGATATCGCGTTGCATAGTCCACCAGGACTAACACAAAGCGATATCCCCGTGCACTCCAGTGGAATGGCCCAATAAGGTCCATACCAATACACTCAAAGGGAACCTCAATGAGTGGTAATGGGCACAAAGACGCTTTTGGGATGGCCGGTTGGTTCACCAACTGGCGTTCAGGGCAGGATGCACACCAGCGGTGTACATCCCCCCGGATGCCGGGCCAATAGAATTGGGCCATTATCCGGTCAAGTGTTTTGTCATACTCCATATGCCCAGCCATTGGGTTATAATGAGCAGCCTGGAAGATCATCTCCCGGCGGCTTTTCGGCACCAACAATTGGGTGATTTCCTCTCCTGTTTGAGTGTCACGACTCACTCTGTGTCATCTGTCCCTAATCTGTGAGAAGTGTGGATATGTTTGCACTGTGCCCGGGTGTACCAAATGACCATCAATTTGTATCACTTGGTCAAAAGCAAAGCGCAGAGTATCATCACGAGACTGCTCAAATGGAAAATTGTCCATGGCGGGCCGCACCGGAACCTGCGGCGCCTCCTGCAACGGCCCCGCTGGTTCCCCCTCCCCATCCGCAGCGTCGGTCAACCTCACGTCACCACTAAGCACCGCACACGTATCCCCCTGTCGCAGCCGACCGTGAACGCGCCCCCACACATTGCCCCACTAGCCCATTAAACCCTGGCCAATCAGTACCCAGAATCAGGGAGCGCATCAGGCGGGAGCTAGCCGCAGCCTCGACACAATGCTTTTTCCCCTTATATCGAATTTCTATTGGCACTACGGGATACCTGTGGACATCCCCATGAACACATCTAATGTCCACCCATGATGCCTCCACCAAAGCCCCCGGTCGAACAATGGGTTTCTTCTGTATTGTGTTTCTGGCCTCATGGTGATGACTTGATGTTCTGACTTGATCTCTGATTAGGTTTGTGAAACTCTGTCAGCGTTGTGTTGTGCTGTGCTGTTGAAACAGTTTATGAAGAAAGTGTGAAACACATTGTTGTATGGAGTAATAATTACAGTTGTGTTGACAAAAAAGAGGAAGCCTTTATTGTAACTTGTTTCTGTAACGCTCCGGGAACACGTCTTAAACACTCGTTGCGATACATGTTTGCAACATAAAGAGTTTTAACATGTTGTTGGAGCAAATTAACAGGCAGAGTCCCAGAAAGCTGGTGCTAAATGTATAAAAGAAGGGTGGCTGCAAGATCTAATGCAAAGAAAAGACGCACAAATATTCAGACGATGAACAACTATGATCTGAATGATTCAGATGATGAGTAAATGATTCACACCTCCGTTTCTAAAAGCTCATATGAGAACCATCACAGCCTGACTTTGCCACGTTTCCATTCAAACTGTGTCATTGGTCAGCAACCAACAAATCAAACACAACGAAAACAGTATCAAGATTTCAAACATATCCCACTCTTCACTGTTCTGCCGTTTCTCCACTGGTGTCAGCCGCCTCCGCCAACAGCTGCCACGCGCGTGGCTCGACTTGAAGAACAGATAGACTCTCTCTTGGAATTCGCAGCCGGTGAAAATGTGCAACAGGGCAGCAGTGCGAGCATCGTAGAAAGACACCGTGCCTTTCTCGTGATCCACAAGCACGATGATGACTTCGGAGTTTCGTCCCAGCACAGGAATGATATGCAGAGCTCTGTAGTTACAGTACCCGAACCTGATGATCCATTTACCGTTCAAGCAGTTGTGGTTCCCATCCTGACGCGCCGATTCCCTCATCACTCCGATATCCCAGCATGTCTTCCCCTCAGTGTGGACCTCATAGTACCATCTCCCAAAGGAGGCCCCCTTGCTGCCAGGCATTATGCTGCAGTTGCTCCACGCATTCTCAAGTGGAACGGAAAGGCTGCGTTCTGTGTGAGGCTGCAGGGCGACGTCCTTCTTCTCAGATTTTCCTCTCTTGTTGCGCTGTCTGCGACCTCTGGTCCTCCTCCATCCTCTCTCATTGATTTTCTCCTCTTCTGGGCTTTCCGGCACCTGAACCTCTCTGTCTACATGCCCTCCCTCCACAGGGACTGCGGCAGGAGGGCCATACTCTTCACACACAATGCAAACATGAGTCTGGTCCGTCCTGTCGGGGAGCTCTAAAATCCCACTGTGTTCCTTGCAAACTTTGTCTTGCAGGTTCTCCACAGGATCAACCAGTTTGTGTCTTGTGAAGGCAGCGACTCTCTGATGGGGCTCCAGGTGGAGCTTGCAAAACGAGGCCAAACACACCAAACAGGTTTTAGAGGCTTTCATCTTGTTGTCAGGGCACCAGTCACACGGCACCTGTCTGGGTCCGACGGGGACATCGGAGTCGGCCGCCACTTGATGCTTCTTGAAGCTCTCCACGACATCCCTGAACGCCGTGTTGATGTTAAGTCTGAGGCCTACTTTGAACTTGCGATTGCAGAGTGGACACTGATACTCCGTTTTGTCATGCAAGAGCAGGGTGTAACAGTCTTCGCAGAAGTTGTGCCCACACGGCATAGAGACGGGCTCGGTGAAAACATCCAGACAAATGGAGCACTGGAACTGGTCCTCAGACAAAATGATGCTGGCACGGGCCATATCTGCAGGACAAGGTGTCAAGCTATGAGACAGAAGTTGAAACACTGTGACTTTCACTGTGGAAAGTCACTGATGTGACTAAACAACAGGAATCTACAGTTGATTTAGATTATAGTGTCATAAAAGAATGCAAACTACCAGGGATGATGCTCGCAACAGACTGCAATTAACTCACCAAGCAAACACAAACCTTGTTGAATGAGAAGTTTGTCTGTTGGTGCTCTGCTCAGTAGTTTCTGTGCACAGAGTGAAATCGGTCCACCTTCGCCTTCAAGTTTTTTCACTCTGTAAACACCGCGACTGTGCTCCTCCCCTTTTGACTCACTGTGCAACACAGAGCCACGTGAAACAGATTAAATCCGAATAAGAGCATCGACACTGACGGTAAATCCTCAGACACAAACATCCAAAAGTCTCTGTGCGACAAGCACACTGTCTTTGATCTAATCCTATTGCCAGTGTGGGACATTTAATCTGAAGCTGAATGTAGAGTTTTCCACTCAATTGTTACAGTTGAGCTGCCGGCACGGCTGCCATTCGAAGTCGTGTTGTTCTTCTTTTAATGCTTCACATTTCAGTACCAAATACCATCTGGTACATACAGCAAATGTCGCAGCCACAGGCAGCACCAAACATGTCTGGCATTCACTCATCAGTCACTTGGCCGTCGATAAAACCGCTTCTTCGACTTCCGGTAATGCAAGCGCACAGGTAGTCACGCTTTCTCGGAGCTCCGGCACATTATCCTTTTATAAACTTTTTCTGTTGGCGTACAAACTCAAACTGAGCGGATTTTAACCCGGGTGATGTCCCTGGATCATTTGTGGAG
>JAUESF010000008.1:12210390-12222445 GCA_032274765.1 Malacoctenus tetranemus | reverse complement strand
AATTCTTAGAAAGCAGAATATTGCAAATATATATAGTCATAAAATAAGTTTATGAGATAAAATGTTCACATTAAAAAATAAATGAAATAAGAGCACCATGATTGTAGTGGGTAGAAAACAAAATGAAACAAAAAAATAAAGTAAAATAAATAAAATTTTAAATCACAGCGACTCATTTACTCCACCAAAAGCATAAACAGGTTGTGACCCACACATCTGCTGATTTAAATCAGTTACAACTGTTACAAGTGTCTCAAAACACTCACTTTTTTAAAGTTAAATCCTTTTTCTGTCACTTTCTCACGTCAAAATCTAAAGTATTAATATCTAATAATGGCAAAGTGATCATGTGGAGGCTTGCTCCCATCTCTTGAGCACACGCGAATGCACGCTCACTCTCCAAAGCTTTGAATTTGTCCCAAAGTCCTGGAAGGGAGGAAGAAAAAAATAAAAAGGCGTGCAGGCGGCCGGGTGGAACCATTTAGAGACCGCAAGATTAGAGTGATCCTGAAGCCCGGCGTGCTCGCGTGCCCGCGTGCAGAGATGCGTCTCTGTGATCCCGACAAGGTGACCCGCGTGTAGGCAGCACCCAGGAACCATTTAGAAGCCGCGGGGATTAAGGACCCCGGCCGGTCCCGCTTTGAAATTCCCCGGAGGTAAGTGCGGATCACGGGGGAAAGACGAAGCGCGGCGTGGGCCGAGGAGAGAGGAGGAGGAGGAGGAGGAGGAGGAGGAGGAGGAGGGGAGGGGGGGGATCACCACTCAGTCCCGTCCATTGATTACTCTGAGGGAATTTTGATGGCATCACACTCTGACCTGATGAGAACCGGAGCGGCAAATTGTCACGGGAGATGAAAATCACAGTGTCGGTCCGAGGGATTTATTCCCGTCATCTTTTATTTATCGACTTATGTATTTAGAAACATTTGACGCTGATTTCTGACCAGTTGGCTGCTTTTACAGAAGGGGAAACCAAAAGTCAAACGGCGCAGCGTCCTGGCGTTTACCTTCCCATTATTGTGTCAGAAACCGCCAAAAAGAGGAGCAAAAGGATCATTCCTCCCTGCGTCTCGTGTCTCCAAGGATACGGAGATCTCCCCTTATTGTGAGCCGCCCCCTTCCCACGTGTGAGATTTAAGAGCAGGGGAAGAGAATTACAGATGACTGAAAGAGAGACCACTCCCAGCTCCTCTGAGAAATAACAAAAAAAAAAAAAACAGAACAAATTCGTTCCCCACAGGGCAGCGATAGCTCATCCCCCGCTCCTCCAGCCTCCGAGGTCGGAGAGGAAGAAGGATGGAAGCGGGAATCGGTGCTCCAGTCCTCCCTCCGTCCGGTCATTTGTTCACCCAGCGCCTCCATTCCTCTGATGAAGAGGAGCAAGAGATAAATGATTGGAGGACCCTGGAAAGGAGTCTCCTTTACAACTTCCCTGTAGAGGAAGCAAGTGTATTCCCTTATTCCCCTCAGAACCCAGCCAACCACTGAATCCCAACCCCCTCCCCCCTCCCCACCCCCACCCCCCCTACCAGCCGTTATCCCAGGAACACCGCCCCGCATTCCACCGGGAGCGGGAATACCCTGAAGGGATATAATGGGGAATATCATGGAGGGTATGTGAGTAATGGGATAAGGCAAAGAGGCGAAGGAAGGCGTTGGGGGGGTGGAGGGAGGGACCAGGCAGCGATGAGCTAAGGGAGGGGTGGATGGGGGGAGGGGGGGGTTGTCTGGAGAGGGGATGATGGCTGAAGCCGGGTTTTACTCCCAGCCACAGTGCTGAGCCTCGAATCAAAGCAAAGCAGGGGAGAGGACGCTTTCTGCAATCAGAGGTTGCCCCACGGTGGGGAGGAGAGAGGAGAGACCCCCGGAACAACTGAAAGTCGGGCCTGGGGGGGAGGTGGGGCGGGGGGGAGTCCACGGAGTGACAGTTTAATTCTGGGGCCGCCTCTCTTTTACCTCTCAGGAAACGGAAGGAGTCGTGCCTTCGCTCCCCCCCCCTTCAACAAGTGGGCATCAGGCGCCATTTAACAGGGCGTTTAGCCCCCGATGTCACGACAGGGGCTGCTCAGAGGCAGAGCCCAGCAGGCCTGTTGATATGTTGGGCGGCTCCCAGTCCGGTGGATGGACCGCCCCCCCCCTCCCCACTCTCGGTCAGCCTGTTACTGCAGCACACCACCACCATGATTGGGACTGTGTGTTTGTGGACGGCTGGGACTTTTTTTTGGGGGCGTTTCTGTGATGAAACTGGATGTTTCCTTTTTAAATCCTCTCATTATTGGATCCCCACATGGATTCTTGTTCTTTGGAATAAATATATATATATATGAGCCCCTCCCACGTAGCACAGCAGTAGCACAGCAGCAAGGTGATAAAAGGAAGTCCTCCAAATCGCTTCTGTCTCTAAGACGGAACGAGAATCAGGAAGCGCAGCTCCAACGCACGTCATCCATCAGGACTGTGCTGCATGACGGACGGTGACGGATGCGCGTCTTCCTGAGGCAGCCACAACCTGTCTGATCAATCACGGCCGGACGGCCGTCGGCGTTCTGTGGGAGGGGTTCAGCCGTTTCAGCTCGTTGCCGTCCGTGTCAGATGCTTCAACCCCCCCCTCCCTCTTCTTTTTTTTTGCGCTTCTGTCTGATTGTTCCCTAATTCTCCAACTTCATAGCTCCTGAAACACTCCCAAACCACAAAACGTGCTGTCACCATGGCAACAGTGAGCTATCCTGTCATTAGTCGTTCGCAAAACCACACACACGGCTTTTAATACCGTGACTTTTACAGTACTGGTTTTCTTCTTCAAAACATTTGTCGCGCAGCAGCGTTGGCTGTACAGTGTCTGAGCTGAGGCGAGTTATAAAAAAAGCCTCTGTGACATGTTTTTAAACTCCCATATGTCTCCTTTTCTATCCACACAGGTGGTTATGGGCTCTTTTGCTCGTCTAGACAGTGGGGGGGGATTCACACACCTTCAGTCCGACGGGTAAAACATAGTGAAGGTTTGTTTTCGTAGGAGCAAAGTGGTCAAAGATTTACATGCAGCGCCGTGCTGAACCGAGGCCAAGTTGTCGAAGAGAGCTTAAACAGCTGTCGGTGCTCTCGCAGGCGCAGAGTTGGATTGCAGAAGTGGTCGTAATAACAGTGGACTGGAGGTCACGTGACAGAGCAGCAGAGAAGTCCCCCCCCCCCCTCGCGTAACGACCAAGGAAAAGGAATCCGGGAATCCGGTGCGCCTTGTGTATGGATCCATTTTGGTCAATCATTGCCCAAAAGTCGCGACGACACAGAAACGAGACCGACGACGTTGCTGAAAAATGTTTCTCGTGATCTTGAATGTTGCACCAAAGGTTTGAAACTTGGTGCTTTCAGTTGGACGTTTTCTGGATTCTCGTTTCGAGACCACGCCCAAGGTTGTGTCCGTCCCCCAAACATCAGCACCGCTGCCATTATTTTCCCCCCTTATGACCAAATCAATGACGGCCGCTGGCGCGACACTTCTTCTGGTTTGATTCCACCCAATGAAACGCAATCACGGTCAAAGCGACTGCGCGGGTGGCGAGTGGGCGTGTCCAAGTCCTCCGCTGCTTGCAAACACAGTTGTTCTGCTGTTCAGGCGTGAACAAACCCCCCCCAACAAAAACTAGCGCAGATTGTTGTGTAAATGTTGTGAGATCCGTCGACGGGAGGGAAATAATCTAACAGACATTGGATGTGGTGGTGGTGGGAAATCTGTCAGCCCCATGCTTCAGTGAACTGATAAGCAACATGTTTGTTTGTTTTGCTTTTTTTTCCCCTCTCTCTCTCTTTCTCCACTCGGCTCCTCTTTAACCCCGAGAAGTTGCGCGGAGAGCAGGGCGATAAGACAGCTATCAGTGTGTTAATTAGCTTCACCAATGGGCAACAAGACTTTTAGTCTCATCGTTCGACAGCACAAACCGCCCTAATTAAGAGATGTCTTTGTTTTTTTTGTTTTTTTTTTATAATTCAAATTAAATGTCTTATTTTGTTGAGCGCACCAGTGTCAGCCTCTGACTTCCCTCCTCTGCTGGAGGACAAACGGTCCAACTTTGTGTCACAATTTTCTCGACGAGGAGCCGCACAAGGCGATCTTTGGCTTCTGACGAGCCACTGTCTCCTTTTCAATAATTAGCTTGTCTAATACATATATTTCATTTTTTTTTTTAATACAAGGTGAAAGCGACTTCTTTTCTTGCCTCTCTCACGTCTAATTTGTCCTCCTCTTTGTTTTCCCCCCGTCATCTCGCCTGGACGAGGAAAAACAAACGTAATTTCCCTCATGAAGAGGGAACGAAGGCTTGAAAGACTTTGGTAATTAACGTGGCGCGCTGGGCTGCTGGTGTGGGTGGATGAAGAGTGTGGCTGACATATGGATGAAAAGCGCGGGAACGGAGAGTTCGCCGTTCAAGGACGTGTCGTGAAAGGACTTTTGGAAGCCTCCGTCTGAGGTTCGGGTTTGTTTATTTATCTTCCCCTTCCATGGCGCCCTCTCTTGACTTTGGCTCCTTTTGTGTTGTTTTGGAAGATAACCCCCCCCCCCACACACACACACACACACCACACTCTTTCTGTGTCCGATGCTCAGCCATCAGAGCCATTACCGTTCGACCACCTGCTGAATGGGAAAGCAGGGGTGACCTGTATCGTCGCGTGCGAGGCCACCCGCTGAAATGAAAGCGGCCGGCTACCTGTGGGCGAGTGGGAGGGGTGGAGGTGGGGTGGGGTGGGGGGGGGGGTGAGAGGGTGCCTCGTACCTGCGCCGCTTCCTTTCCAGGGCTTTGCGGGGAGCAGTCAGCAGTTTGAACATTTTTAATGGGGACAAGGCGTCACCTCTTGTCCTTTTTGTGATAAATTAATTCTCCGCGCGCCTCTTGTCTGATCTCCTCTTCATACATATAAATGAATTCGGCTCGGCGCCGGATTTTTATTTTTTTTCTTTCCGCGCCAGAGCGCCGATATTAGATAAAGTGGATTTAAAAGGCGCGGACGATTTGAAGCAGCGGGTTTTTAATTCGGGTCGGCGTCGGACAGAGTAACCTTGGCCGCCCAGCAGACTTGACCGGGGAGCCTCTGTCAGACCGTGCGCGGAGGCGCTCGACGCCGCGACGCCGCCGCCGGGGCCCCCTCCGTGTGGCCGCCGGTGGGTTGCGAGCCTAATCGCCTGTCCGCTGCCCCCCCCTCTCTCTCTCTCCTGGGCACTGCCGCCGAGTCGTAATTGAGCTTGAATTGTTCCGCGCCAACTCTCGCCGAGACTCCTCTTCATCCCCTTCCTCCACCCCCCCCTCTCCCCTCGTCCCACGGTTTATATCG
Organism: Malacoctenus tetranemus; assembly: GCA_032274765.1. Lineage (NCBI taxonomy): Eukaryota > Metazoa > Chordata > Actinopteri > Blenniiformes > Labrisomidae > Malacoctenus > Malacoctenus tetranemus. Next base: position 12,217,117 of record JAUESF010000008.1, on the reverse strand, counting down.
GCAGTATGGATTCGGCGCCGCGCCAAAGTTAGCCGAGTAAATACAACTAATGTTTAGCCGGGGAAGGGATCGATGGCGACGTATTGATTTGGCATCAAGTGTGGCCACAAGTAATTTCCTGGTCATCTGTGTGCGACTGCCTGTGTTGGAAGGTGATTGATGGGCCCCACAATGCGTTCTGTGTGGGTTTGAGCCTGGTGTGGACGGGGGGGGGGCGGCAGGAGTCCCGGGACGAAGCCGGGGAGAAATTGCAGGATTCGGGCTCCTTCCCACTTGCAACAATAGAGAAACATCTGAAAACGAACTCTGAGAAGAAGAACGGTCTTTAGAATCAGTGTTTATTTGCTTTCCACGCGAATTCCAAACCTCTAAGCACAGGGGTGTGTGAGCATGCAGAGAGGTGTGTGAGCTTTTATTGATGATTCTGTGCTTTTTCCACACGGTGGATAGAGGGGGGGACTCCTCTCATCTCCCACACAGAAATCGCCCTCTGAGAAGTGATCTGACGCTCGCGCTGCGTGTCTGTGGACGTGCGAGCGTCCGTCCGTCCGTCCGTCCGTCCGCGGTTTCCTCGGTGGGACCGCGTCCGTCTGTCCTCAGAAGGCCCCTGCTGCCGCCCAGCTCTCTGATGTGTTTAGCTCACAGCACAGTCGTGGTTTAACGCGTGTTCCGCTCGCTCGTCTCTGTCCTCTGCAATGATCAATGGCTCGTCGGGACGGCGATGACAGGCCTGGACTTTTGGATCTGCTTCCCCTCGGTCAGGTTTTGATCCCTTTGAGTTGAAAGGTTTAAAGGTAGAATATGAGGATGTAGTTTGTCCGTCTTTGGACTGTGTACAGTGGGAAGTCAGACAGCCGAGCGGAACTGAGTGGGAGTGTAAATAAGTGGAGTTTGATCTTGAGCTCGTAATTGTTCGACCGGCGAGTTCGAATCGCGCCACGCATCTGCCCTCAGTTCGGACTGAGCTTCCAGCCGAGCAGCGTTCAAGCTGCCTAATGCGCTCCGTCATCCTGCCACATGCTGGATGTTGATGGTGTTCGGACTGAACCAACTCCACCTTTTACTGGCCAAAGGACCACCTGTCAGCAAGATGTCTATAAGCATCAGGCAGGTCATGCTTGTGGTGTTTGTCTGGAATTTCAAACATTAATGTATTTCTTTTTCAATATCTCACTTGAAGATGAACATTGTGCTCCTCTAAAGTTTGCACTGTCGTGTGTAAGCAACTTCAAAGAGAAAATCTGAAGGTAAATCGTCCCATTGACAAGAAATGAGCATAGATGGCCACTTCACTGTGATTTTAGTCTTTAAACTTTGGAATTCTTCATATTTTCTTTTAAAAATCTGTCTTAAAATAACATTTAATATAATTTATAATGTCTCATGCTGATTATGTGATTATGTGAGGTATGTAATACATTCCAGTCCTTCTCAGACTTGATGAAATCATGGTGGGATGTCATTATGGAATCCAGACCAATGCAATGCAAGACAGTGATCAGGTAATGACCCAGATCTATATTTCTAGTTTGAATCCTCCGCTTGCTCTGGTTGCTAATCCAGCCTGACTGCTGTATAGAACCGACATAGTGTTTGTGTTAATGCTTTATCAGAGATCCAATCCACCCCCTCGATGTCATTATTTAAGCAAAGTTTAGAAAAACAGCCTGAAAAATCCACTTTCACGTCAACTTTTTTTTCTCCTTTTGTTTCCCCAGTTGCATCAGTTTTCCTCGCAGCCATCGTAGTTTCGGAGGCGTCCGCGCAGCGAGCGGCGCTTTCGGCCTATCGCTTTGAAACACGCGTTCACTTTGAAGCGAGAAGTGTTGAATTATTATCAACAGTACCTTTAAGCATCAATAACGGCTACACGCGGCAGAGGAAGCGCGCGGCAGAGCGGAAAAAAAAAACAAAAAAAAAACAACAGGACCCATGCTGAGCCGGTTCTGTGTGAGTGACAGAATGACTGCTGGCAAGTGATGATAAATAAGTGAATATTATGCGGAGAGAGTTTGTCACGTCGCCCAACGTGCAGCTGTGGCTCCGACGGGGGAGCAGCGAAAAGAAAAAGGGAAGAAATAAAACAAAAGACGTTCGCTCCGATTTATCCACCGCCCTTGAGTGCTGATTGCAGCGTCACCCGTCTGCACGCGGGGGCCACACTTCGCCCGAGTCGGCTGACATTATAGCGCGCTGACGCGTTTTGCCGTGCGGCTGCCTGTCTGTCTGCGCGCGCTGTAATCTGCCAGCAGTGCGACTGTCTCAGCCTGATTTAGTTTCTCTGACCTGATATCTGATTAAAGAGACTCAGATGTGTGTAGGAGCTGGATTAGCATATAAAAAGACAGTGACAGGACATCACATAATTCTGATGCCATCTGTTTTCAATAGAATCTGTTGGTGTGTGTGTGTGTGTAGTCTTCTGTGTGTGTGTGCCCACCCCCACACCCCTGCTCTCCCTCATTGTCCTCGTTACTGTTTTAGCCTTATTTGTATGTGTGCTGCAGATTTTCTGAGCTTTTGTCCCTTTATTTTCCGTCTATTTCTGATTTTTTCCCCCTGTATTTTTGCCGAGCAGACCTATTATTAACAGAGGATACGGACAAACACATTAATTATTTACAATAGAAAACACTCCAAATCGCTCCATTTTGTGATGATTTATTAATTAGGAGGCGAATTCTCTGGGATTTGGCTTTATGTCCACCCCATCTACCTAATGTATTCATTCACGGATGCGTGGAGGCACACATGCACGTCACAACGTACACCCATCAACACACACTCGCATGCACACGCGTGTTGAGGCTCCTTTGTGCCATTAACGTGCTTTGAACAGTTGCATTGGATTATCAGTCTCAGAGATGTCTGCTGTTGTACGGCATTAATCTCCTTTTAATAAACACTGCGGTTTACTGTTTCGAATGAAGGTCGAGCTTGGAAAGAGCAACACTGAGGTGTGATGAACCAGAACGCGAGTGGGAAGCACTGACCATGAGATGGGGTCAAAGATATCGCGAAGTTGATAAAGTAGAGCTGAGAAAAATGGAAGAAAAACGTACTAATAATGACAGTGAATCACATGTGTCAGGTGTCTACATGACACTGCTGGCAAAGAACTTTATATTTGGAGTCGAATGTAATACAAAATCATCACTGTTGGCTTTATTATTTGAAAAGTATCCAGTTTAATCAGGTAAAACCCTCGAGTCCATAAGTCAGAGGTGGAGGTGTTGCATCACATTAATGAAAACACTCGGCCATTAAACGACAGTTTCTGCTGTATCTGAGTGTAAATGCTTCAGAGGGACGTTGGGGGCGGGGGCTGATGTCAGTGTCTCTCACTGCTCCCACTGAGTCACTTTGGGGAAGCTTCAGGATCCACCTGCCTGGAGCTGTTTTTTTTCCAAGAATTGACCAACACCGAGCTCATGTGGATGCTCTAAATGAAACCCCCTTCTCCGTGCCGACGGGACCTGAGATGCATACGCAACAGCCCGGGCTCCTCTGATCATTAGGAGTGGATGTAGAATGCCTTTAAAGCCTTGAGAGAGATAAGCTATTTGCATTAGCCCGTGCGCGCGATGTTTAGGTGTACATACTTAAAGCGGAGCAGCCCGTCTAATCAGCGGTCTACCTGCCAGCCCCCACGTTCCTTTCACTGCTCGGGGGGGCTAAGTACATCAGCAGCAGCAGCAGCAGGCTGGTGTGTGCGCGCGTGTGTGTGTCTGAGGGTTGAAGCTGTGATTAAGAGCTTTGCCGCATTCATTTCAAATGTTGGTTGCGTTGCAGGTAGGGAGATCAGGTGATGTGTTCGGGGCAACTCTGGCTTTCAATTAACAGCATTATGGTGATTACGGAGGGGCGGCTGGCGGAGGGAACGCCGGGTTTCTGGCGTGCGTGCGTGCGTGTTTGCGTGCCGCTGATGCGTGTAATTTGAGGAGACACTGCCAATTGAACAAGGTGGTCCTCTAAGCTTATCGTGCGCTGTACGTCCACATTGTGTGTGTGTGTGTGTGTTTTTTTTCTCCCTCTCTCCCCCAGATTAATTCACAACATCGCAGCCACCTCCCTTTTGTACAGGCAAGCTGGATCAGCAAACTGTGACTGTAATTAGCAGCATCTCCGTCCCGAGAACACTAGTACCACCTTGTAACCCTCTCCGACGCACGCGGAGGGTCTCTGTTGGCCTCCACTGACCTCCGCTGTCCCCTCGGCCAGGCTCCGGCAGCGACCACGCGCTGCGTCTTGATGGTTTTGAACAGAATCCAAGCATCTCGGTGACATTCATGTCTTTAGCTTTAGCTGTGTCTTTACCTCAAACCCGAGTTTCTTTGGACAACCGCACGTTTCTGCTTGCAAGACGCGACCTCAAGTTTTTCCCTGTCAGAGGTGAATTGGACGGAGCATGGAAGGCACCTTAAGTCTTCTAAAGCGATAAAAACGCGTTCTATAAGTGAAGTCCATTTGCCATTTCACAGGTTTCGCCCTTGCAGCGCTGTACACCTCCCTGTCAGAGCCAGCGTCGGCCCCCTTCTGTTTTTTTTTTTGTCTGCACATTGATCCTCTAATCAGCCGACAACACTGCTCGGGGTTTAGTTTTGATACGGCACGCCATGCCTCCCATTCTTCTTGGCTCCTTGCCTTGCGCGCTCATTTTCATCCCCATGTAATGTCTTGTAATATTTTCCTCTCCTGTCTCGGTTTCCTCTCTTCTGTCAAATCTCTCTCTCTCTCTCTCTCTCTCTCTCTCCCCCCCCCCCATTTTCCTATCCATGCTCGTTGGAGAAGGAGCGTGAATATGAAAGTGCCGGTGTCGGGGGATGAGTCGTTTTTCAACCCACGACATCACAGGAGCATGTTATGTTCCTCTGCCTTCTAAGCCACCAGGACATCCCACATGTTCCCACAAAAACAAGAGCCGGTTGCATCTGGGCTATTTGCATCTCATTTGCATATGAACCCCAACTGGCTGTTTTTGGAATGCCAAGAGGCTAAATTCAGTATTTATTACCAGCGCCCATAACTAGTTTTCACTTTTCTGGTGGCATTTGCATCTGATTTGCATGTCCCTCTGCTTGGTTCTGGGAATAAGGGGCCCGATGACCTAAATTGTTTCAATTTCATCCAGACTTTAAAAAAAAAAAAGAAAGACAGGGAAGGGGAGGAGGAAAAAAAAGCAGGAGAACATCTAATTATTACCATTAATCGAATGAGGACAGTTGACGTCGAGCATAAATATGTGAAAGTGTTAATAGATGCAATGATGAGGCAACTGATGCGCAGCCCTGCGTCAGCCGATGGAGGTTTTAACCTGCACGATATAAACCTCCTCCCAACATTATACTGGTGGTTGCCTCAAGTTGAGAGATTGGAGTCTTGTGGATCACAATGTCTTTACTCAAGTTTCCAGAGTTAGAAGAACGTCTCCGTCCATCAAAGTTTGTTCCTTCAAGCTCAGAGTTTGTGCTCAATCGGTTCTTGCTCGCTTGAATAAAAGTTAGATTATAAAAGAAATCCTTATCAAGGTGTTGCCGTTATTAAGAGCTCTCTAGCAGATTTCTCTAAACAATCACATAAGGGGGAAAGTCAGGCTGCTCTGAAGGAGTCCAGGACTTCCACTGAGGTCCAAAGGTTCCGTGTCCTTTCTGCAGTTATTCAATAAACCATCTTCATTTTCTCTCATAAACACTTTCCTTTTTCCCACTTTTAAAGCCACTTTCCCCACCACTGTTTGTGTTCATTCCTTCAGTGTGTTTGAACTTGAACCCAAACTGTGGACAGAGCTGGAATTTTTCTCTAGCTTTCTTTTTTTTTCCATCTGTAGACGAAAAAAAAAAAGGCGGCAGCAGCAGCAGCAGCAGCCCGACACTGCTGCTGCATTGTCCCTTTAATGAGTGCAGCGCCTCTCAGCTTTTACTTTTGTTCAGGCTCAAGCTCCATCTGCCACAGTTCACATTCATCTGGTCGGTTGTTTTTTGTCAGAGGACAGGTGAGCTTTTACATACAGGTGGTGCCTCCTTTTTCTTTCTCTCTCTCTCTTTTTTTTTTTTTACAACCCTCCTCTTTTAGTCTTTGTCTCTCCTCCAGGTGACAAGCGGGGGAAGTGTAATGTTACACACTGTGACTCACACACATACACGCACGCACGCAATACTTGTACAGCCTTCCAGGCAGGGCCCACACCGTGAAATAATACATTCCGCTAGCCCATGACCTCCGCACCCACCTAATTGTGACCCTCGCCCTAAAACCACAGCTTAACCTTTGAACACATGTCAAGTGCTGGGGGGGGGGGGGTAACACTTTGGGACTTGCAGAGAAGGTGGGACTTCAAAAGTGAGTTGTCTCCCTTTTTTTGGACCCCACAAGCCAAACAAAGCAGATGTACAAACACACACACGTGTGACCCTTTTACTGTAAAACTAAGTGTAACTTTAGAACCAAACACCACCTCCTCGTCCTTGTGAACACATGAAATATTGTGGGGTCCATTTTGACCCTCACAATGCAGGTCAGACCTGCCAAGTGGGGGCTGCTGACAAGTTTCGGACCCCATAAAGAGGGCAAAAACAGGACACACACGTTGCAACGACTCTGTTTTCCAACGCATTGCTTTGTGTACAGAGCAAATTGACGTACGTTCTTCCCATGGAGACACACACACACACACACACACACACACACACACACACACACACACACACACACACACACACACACACAC
>JAUESF010000008.1:12091909-12106860 GCA_032274765.1 Malacoctenus tetranemus | reverse complement strand
GTGTGTGTGTGTGTGTGTGTGTGTGTGTGTGTGTGTGTGTGTGTGTGTGTGTGTGTGTGTGTGTGTGTGTCTGTGAAATGCTCACTGAGGGCTTCTGCTCATGGATGTGCAAATGCATTTTTGTGTGCCTGCATGATATAATATGTCTTAACACATAGCTTAAGCAGACACTCAACCATTACCAGACTTACAGCCAAATGACAGCTAGGTCATTAAGCTCCAGCACTGAGCGCTGCTCTAATTTAGCATGAAGCCGGTAGATCATCCCCCTCGTGCTGCGTTTGACCTTCACGTTCCTTCATCGCGCCTTTGCAGGACGGGATCTGAGGGACGGACACAAATGGGACGACCTCTGATTTCCATTCAGGTGCCGCGTGCGGATTCTGCTCCACGGTCAGACAGCTTCTTTAGGCGCCACTGATTGGTGGGGGGATCAGCTGATTGTTGATTGGACGTCCTAAAAGGGGTATCTGGAGCAGGCAGCTACTCAGACGGGCTGGATGATTGGGCCCGTCAGGACAGTGGAGCATACTGGCGGGGGTTCACAGCTCGCCTACAATCTACTGACAGTTTAGAGCCGTCAGTTATGCTCTGTTATCAGATTCCATGTTTCACTCCTTATTATATTCAGTAATAGAGTTATTTTTTAATATTTATTGTAAATTTTATATGAAGCTGAAGTTCATCCAGTTGGGGGTCTGAGGGGCCAACTCGTCAATCAATGGATCACATGTGTAACCAAACCATGAGATTGATCGGCACAGATCAGGGTCTACAACCGAGCCGTGAGACCCCCCACTGACTCCCCAAACTGTTTGAATATCAGAACAAGGCGTGTCAAACAGGCAGCCCACCAAACCACTCCGACCCACCACAGGATCTCATCCTGAGCTGGAGAAAGTGTCAATAAACTTCTATCACTAATTTCACGAGATGTGAAAATACCAAAGTCGGAGTACAAAGTAGGAGTCAGAACAGCCGTAACACCTACGAGTATGAGATCGCAGCAATAGCGTCAAAAAAAGATGAATTAAAGTTAGCTGCATTACAACCAGTGATAAAGAAAAAAAGGTTGATTGAATGTGAACGGATTCATTGTATTTGTGTTTTTGAACCAAATCAGTAAATCAGGAACAGATGAAAGTGCGGCAAACTTGCTTTAAAGCTGTGAAAGCTCGTCTGCTTAACCCAATTAATCTGACCATCAAAACAGAGGTGCGAGCGTAGCGTTCCCCACAGGTTTCATCCTACATATTTTACATTCATTACCTACAATAGGTGAGGTTATTATTCATCCAATTATTGAAATGTAAACGTGGGATTCCCCACAGTGCAACAGAAGCTATAGTCACAGTAAAGAATGCCCACCTGGGACCCTCTGCTCAGGGAAACACCAGGCACTTTGTTTTTCTTTTCTTTTTGTACTCACCGGTTTTAAGCAATTACAGGCCAGCGCGCGGATCGATCGCACTCATTCAGCGTCTGTCTTTGTGTGCCTCCATCCAGAGGGAGTGTGCGAGATCTGGTTGACCAGCGAGGACACGGGAGCCTACGGCCGCGACATCGGGACCGACCTGCCCACCTTATTGTGGAGACTTGTCGAGGAGATCCCCGAAGGGGCCATGCTGAGGCTGGGCATGACTAACCCGCCATACATCCTGGAGCACCTGGAGGTATGTACGGCCGACGCGCACGGTCATGTTTCCGTGACGTCCGACGGTGTTCGGCTGACACGCAGTCGTTTTTTTTTTTTTTTTGCTGCCAACTCACCTTTTTTTTGTACCAGCGGGCCCGGCTGGAGTCTTCATCGTAAAATGGAATGACTCCTTCTCTTTTAGAGAGCAGCCGAGTCCCCCCCAGTGTAACTGTGTAAACAGGTTAATGTCCCCGCAAGATGAATATTACAGCAGCGGCGCAGACTCGCTTCGCATTTCTACTCAAACATACAATCAAAGGTGATAAAACATCCGTGGTAGCTGAAACAAAAACACTGGAGCACTCGCGACTCTCTCCTCCACCCCGCGCAGCCTTCGTCCCGATTGTCTCTTGTACGATCCCTTTCTGTGAACCAACAATATTGCTTTGCCGAGATTTAATAAACTAAATGCTTTTCTGGTTTGCTTACCAAGCAGTTTAGCAGCAGAACTCATTCTCCTCTCATTAGTTCATCCTCTTCTTCCCCTAATGAGTCAATTAAGGGCCATTGTGTCCTCTTTAGCAACCTCATTTTATCAGTCATTATTGTCTTCCCTAATGGAACAATGGACATTGTTATCCCCTCTCCTCTTTTTCCTCGACCCCTCTTTCTCCCTTTGTGCATTGGCATGCCCGTGAGATGCATATTTTCCATCGTTTAAGTGCGTTTTTTTCCCCCCACTATCTTCCCTCTGTGTTTTTAGATTTATTGTTTCTTCAAGTAAACCACTCTCTGGTTCCACAGTATGAAAAGTAGACAAACAGACAGTGGAGTGTTTTGGATGCACAATAAAAAAATCCTTTGTGCGATTGCCTTTTATTGACCGCATAAAATGGACGAGGCTTCCACCATCGCTCTCATTATTTGGGAAATTAGCTTCACCGACGCAGGTTTTGCAGAGGAGAAAGGGGGTCGACCATCAGCCAGTGTGCACGCTCCTGCTGGTGGTCTACAGGGGAAAAGTTCAGTGAAACACTTCGTGAGCACTTTTGATGCCGCACATGAAAATGTAAAGGGTCCCATCCTGTGGGAGACCTGTGCCCCTGTTCAACTCCTGAACTAAGCCAGCAGCAGGGTTCAATGGGGGATTGGCTGTGACAGTAAAGTGATGCACTGTCATCGTACGAGTGACATACCACAAGCGCACTGCATTTGCGGTTTCCGTGACCCGAAAGTGCCGTGACATTGCATATTCTGGGTGCATATGTGGGGGAGGAACCAATTTTATAGCCGCGGCCTTTACAATGGGCGGGCGGAGGGGGGGGGGATGCTGCTGCAGAGAGACGGAGTTGAACCTGATAATAGAAAGTGAGGATCGGAAAGCAATACTGTCATACAGGAACACTGATGTCAAAATGTTAGGCTCAGCAACTCAATCATCCATGTAGACTGAAGTCAGACTGAAGGCTGCGTCCCAGAGTTGCATTGTCCCAGTGTCAGTACATCTTCCTGTGGTCCCGTTTGACCTGTCACTCCACAAAAAAGTGCAATCAATGTTTGTTTTTTTCTTCTTTTTCCACCAGAGACTGCTTAGTCTTTAGAAAAACTCAAAAACTACATGCACTTTGCACCCAATTCCACCTTGACGGAGACTTGTGAGTCACCTTTTGACATGTTGTTCCTGCTCTAAAAACCTGTTGGTAATAGAAAAACATCCAACTCACTTTTTTTGCCATATGAGAAAGTGAGGTCTCAGATCTTTGTTCCGAGGGTGTTATAAAAGGTGGAGAGCGATGCGTTGGTGCCCAGAGATCCAACTCTCAGGGTCGTCGAGTCGGCTCGACAGGTCAGCTCTCAGTTGGAGCCAGTGTTCATCATCTTCAGCCGAGACTTGGACAGAACACCGTCCAGATTTGTGGTTTTTACAATATGTTCGTTCACATTCATGTCATACTGAAGAATAATGAGTGACCAGAGAGAAATTCAGTTTGAAGCAACACCTGTCACCTGTGTTTGCAAAGACATCTTTGAGGTTGTGTGACTGGAGAAAGTCCAGGACCAGTCCAGTCAGCCAGGCAGTTCCTCCACTCATTTCACCCTTGTTTATTTAGGCATTTTAGCCTCTAAAGGTTTTCCAAAGACCTTTCGGAGTCACTCCTTCCTTTTCTGTCGACCACTTCTGTGGTGAAGTTCCACGTCTGCCTCCCGGCAAACAAAGCCTGACGTATCGATCATCTGGTCACTTTCGCTGCCACGCTTTGGCGCCTACTGATCCATGAAGGGTTTCCTATCGATGCGCATGGATTCCATGAGAAACCTTTAGGTCCAGTGACGGTTTCATGTGGAGGGGACCTCTCATTGCTTCAAATATCACACACTTCAGCTCAGCTCAGATCCTGACACTGACCCCCCCCCCTCGCCCCAACACAGAGAGCTTCTCATTTAGCAGCGCTATGTTTGAAGTCTCATGCCTCCCAAACTTCAGCTTGAATCAAAGAAAACAGAAAACCTTCTATCCAAGTTAGACTGAACAAAATAGCTAAATGCCAGAATAATCTGATTGAGAACAAAAGATTCTTTCAGTTTGATGTTGGGATCTCAAATTCTCTGCCACTTCATTGATGCAAGCTGACTTACCTTTGTATCACTGCAGCCATTCACTCTGAGAAAGGAGCTTGAACAAAGTAGGAGACGCAGTTTTGAGTGGAGAATATGAGGGAATAGAGAGCGGAGACGGGAGCATGGTAACCTAGAAAACACAATGAGACGAAACTTTTCTCTTTTTTTTTTTTGGTTTGAAGAAAAATTCCCCGAAGTTCCGAGCAGATATTCTGAATCAAACAATCAGAGCTGATTGAGATCATGGATAAATGGAATGAGGGCAGATATTAAAGAAAAAATGGGGATGAAGGCCTGGGGATAGAGATGAGGGGTAAGAAGGAGTGAGAAAAGTGCTGTGGGAAGCAGCAATGGAGGTTGTAATTAACCAGGGGTTAATGGAGGTGGCTAATTGTCCCCCACATGTATAGGTAGGCTTTCTGCTTGGCTACATTACAATTAAAAACCCACCCTCCTAATGATAGGGAATAACAATTAACTGATAATTAGAAATATACCAAGAAGACACACTGGCTTTGGTCGGTGTGTGTATGTTAAGAATCATTTCATATGGTACCGGCCCTTTAATTGTTAACGTCAATGCACTGAATTGAATTATATCTTTTTTTGCTTTAATTCCTCAGTCAATTAACCTACATAAGGAAAGATAAGGATGGCCCTCTCTAACTTATTGTCTTTTGTTGCTCCTGTCCCCTATTTACCCTTTCTCCCTGCCACCCCTCCCCTCCTCCTCCTCCTCCTCCTCCTCCTCGGCTTTATTAAACCCCATATCATTCGGTCTCTTTCTCCCTTCTTATGAACATGTCATTAGTACATTTAAATAAAATGCAAAATGTCAACATTTCCTCGATGTCTTTTTTTTTCTGTCTTGCCATTTCCCACATTGGTCTTCATTCTCACCTCAGTCTCTATCCAGGAACTTGTCTTGTTGGCCTCATGACTTTTTCCACCACTTTTAAAGCCCCCCCCCCATTACTCTTCATTACGCCTTTTTTTCCCCCACTTGTCCTCATGACAATGGTTAATCACAGCTGTACCAGCGGCCTGATGATGATGATGATGATGATGATGAAGGCCAAACTCTCCTCAGTGTATTTATCCGTCACCGCAAAAGTAAAAGGCCAAATGATATCCTGCTGTCTTTTTCGCCCGGACAACACCGGCACTTATGTAACGGCATCGCGCTGAATGGCCGTGATTGAAGCTGAAAAGGCCAAGTAACTTCTCCACCAGCCCGGTAAAGATCAGCCGCTCTCACACACACTCACAGATCAACACTTTGCCTCCGTCTCACTTCCTGCCACACAAGAGCACACAATTTCTTCCCGTGTGCGGCCTGTTTTTTTTTTTTTCTTTTCTCCCCCCCCCCCCTTTTTTTTTCTCCCCCCTCCTCCCTTCTTTTTTCCTTGACAGATGTAGACAGCCTCATAGCGCCATTTGCTGATTGGAGCAGTTAAAGGCCCAATCGCCTCTCACGGGCCACTTCTCTGTGACATTTTAGTTGATTGCATTGTGCTGTCAGTGGTTTCTGTCTGAGTATCCGCACGTAAAAATATCTCTAACAACGCCACTTTTTTTGTTTTTTACTCCATGTGCTGTTTTTTTTAAATCTTTCTTTCAGCCTGTCCAGCTTCCCTCCTCTTTATGTGTCCAACCATTCATCTGCCTGTGATCATGGAAGGCGAGCCTCTGCGCGTATGTGAAAGCGCGCGTGCGTGCGTGCGCGCGCGCCTGGCTCGGCTGTATGATTGAATCTATCATGCTAGGCGAAACAAGAAATGAGGTGTGAAAGTAGCCTCCGTGTATGCAGCGCTCAGACTAAAGATGGATGAAACAGCAATTGGCGATTTAACGTCCTCCTCAGAGCTCATTTCACTCCGGCTGAATGTGCCGTTCACACACTCTCCAGTCGGCGGTCCGTCAGTGGTGAGGTGGTCGCCGCCTGCAGCGCTGCAGCAGTGTCACAGGCGACGGTTAAATGCTAACCAGTGAGTGTTTAAATGTCTGAATCGTGCGATCAAACAATGTTTATGAAGTGTGGGGAATTGGAAGACAGCTTTGCAAAAACTATTTATTGTCCTGAAAATAAATGTTATCATTGCGGCTCTGGGACTCTGTGCAAACCTTTGTTGTTCTGTCAACAAGTGAACAACTTTGCAAACTTGCCTGAAGAACTTTACAAACCTTAACTTCAGCCTGAGTCTGACCTTAAAGCACGTCTTTACCTCGACCTTCACAGCCTGAACGATAAGTTCTACAGATTTCCTCACAACAGTTGGGGTCTGCACCAGTTTACATCTTCAGAGGCAGAAACCTCCACAAAGACTGAAAATCTGCAGACTTATTCGAACCCGTCACCCTCACCAGCTCTCTCAGTGAGACACGTCCTCCACCAAAGCCAACATTTTTAGGAAGACAATTTGCCTTTTGTCTTGACAAGGATGTAAAAATCCCCACAGTGTGGGTCTGCGAACAGGTTCCGGTCCCCACAACAGCACTAAAAACACGTTGAAGCAGGGACAGAAAAACCTCCTCAGCCTCGTCTCTTACCTGCACGAGCACATCTGTATGGGCACACACACCCCTCTGCAGCCATTTTCATTTTAATGAAGCCTTTGGGAGCATCTCCACATTAGAGGCCTAATGTAGCGTCGTGTGAGGAACCGAGCGCTGAATGAAGCTCTGCTGATGTGCCTGTAAATTCTGACTCCTGACATATTCCGATAAATTACAGCTTGGGCAAATTATTGTGGTGTTTTATGAGGATTTTTTTTTTAGATATAAATATTTAAAAATGAATGAAACTGGATAGCTCAGCAGGATTCTGGGCTGCAGATTGTTCAGATAAACACACCTGTGAAACATGCATTGATTCACAAATTTTATCCAATGTAGTTTAGTTGCAATTTTTTCACTCAGTCAATCCTCAGGTTTCAATCACAGCAAACAAAATCTACACATTCTCAATATTAGAGGTAAACAATGTGACAAGTACAACATCGCTGTCAAAGTTTTTGCAGCTTGCCGCCATGGGAGACACACACCAAGGTAGTGTCACATTCAAATGTTAACTAAGTTCCCCTTTCACAGAGCAATACATCGATTTTGTGTGTGTGTGTGGTGGTAGTGGGGGTGGGAGGGGCACGGACTCGGCATAGCCCCCAGGGAAAATCAAGTGAAGCCTGAAGTGTTTCAAATGTTTAATACCTCGGGGATCTCAGTTTCTCTGTCTGCTGGTGAATGTAGTTGCCACAGACTGTTTGTGTGTGTGTGTGTTCTGTGTGTTCCACTGCACACGCACACATCAAGACGTGACTTCCTATCATGGGAACGGTTTGCACAATGGCTTTTCTCTCTGCAGACTCCCCTGAGCCTGCCCTGCTAATATGTGTGGGTTTGTGGACACGTCTGCCTCTCTGTCTGTGTCTGTGTGCAGCTCCTCTGCAGCAGCCTGTGAGCTTTATGCGTATATGCTACAAAGACTGATATACCGACCGTGACCGGCACAACTGATGCAAAAATTTTCCTTCATTTAGTTCAAACTGACACCAATGTTTCACTTGTTTCAGCACCGGGTGCATCAGGCTTTAATGCGTGCTGAACCGACGGAGGCCCCACGGTGCCGCTGTGGTTCTGAGCTCTATAAAAGGTTCCAAATGTTTTGTAGGAGTTTTAACATATTCCTGATGATATTCAGGTTGTAAAGCGACACTGAGCTCCTCTCTCTGGTACCAAAAGTGTCCTAATGGCCTGTTCTTCCGATGAAGTTAAGACAAAGACATGCTGATCACTGCTAACAAACACAACCACTTTAAAAGACATTTTCAAAGCACCGTGTGCATTGGTACTGTGGGAGGAACCCAATAATACCAGCGTATGTAAAGGTAAAGCGTGACAACATTGCACAGGAAGAACCTGCTCTGATGCTGGGCCAATGCCGAGCGCCTGTGAGGCGACAGAGCTAAGCACCACTACACTGTATTGACTCTTCATAGTTTTTCGAAAAAAAAAGTCTATTTTTCCGAGAGCAAACTGGAAGAAGTTTGAAAGTAAGTTCAGTGAAACTTTCTGGTTTTCCTTCCAGAATTTATCGGTACTTTTTTGCCCTTAAACCAAGAGGAAATTCCAACTTGCTGTTTGGTTGAAGGACGTTGTGTTGTAAAGTTGCTGGTCCGGCCCTCTTGATGTCAAATGCGGCCCCTGAACCAAACTGAGTTTGACACCCCGGCTGAAAGGTTCCAAGTCTCGTCGCTCCAAAAAAATGAAACTGCAGTGAGGGCAACTAACAACGCTGAGAAACACCAAAGCAGCAGTGTGCAACAGAATGCTGTTCCAGCAGCTTGTTGGTTGGAAGGTAGAGAGGGAGAGGGGGAGAGAGCGTTGCTGCTCAATTGAAGCTGCTCGCAGCAAAATCATTTTTCATCTCCTTTCTTCACTTTTTTTCTCATGTATGTTCTTTTCATGGCTATCTGATTTAAAGAGGGAGATATCAGATCCTTTGCACTAATCCAGTTAATATAGATCCTCTCTGGCTTATGTGTTTGTTGGAACTGATCAGCCGAAGATGAAAAGATTGTGTGTCTGCCTGTGAAAACACCACAAAGACCTGGTGTGGAGAAACAAAAGACGCACAGAGACCGCAAGAGAAAAAAAACAAAAAAAACAAGAGCATTGTAGCGCTTTAAAAGCCATCAGAGCGCTTTTAGATGGATAAAAAAACCGCGTTTAAGACTTTGCGATTAGTTTATTTTGAGCTTTCTGTATTTGTCTTTGAGCCGTGCAGCTCATCCTTCTGAAGGCATCAAAGCCGAGCTGTAATTTTTGCCACGGGGCACTGCTGAGAGATATCGCGCTTCTCACAGCACCGTTTTCACTTTGGACTCAATAAACTGTCAGTAGCAGTGAAACGCGGCGAGGAGGAGGAGAAGAAGAAGAAGAAGAAGAAGAGGGGAAAAAAATAAAGCGGGGCCCTGTCTCTGCGGGGATTGGTAACGAGAGATCCATATCAGTGTACTGTATAATCACCGGACGACGCGACGCACTCTGTTAGACAGAAGCGCACACATGATAAATGGCCTGTGTGAATGAAAAGTCCTCCCCTTATGGATTAATCCCCAGCTGTAATCAGGTGCTCCCGCTACTCCAAACCAGCATGCCATCTGCTGAGACCCCATTCACCCTGGCAGCACACACACATACACACATACACAGACACACACACAGACGCACGCACACAGTCTGGGAGCTTGATTGTGGCCGTTTGGGACTCGTCGTTGTCAGTGAGTCTAATGAGACTTGAGTAACGTTTCACTATACATAATGCAAAGCACCACAGCAGCGCAGCGGGGGGGGGGGGGGGCGCACAAAGATGCATCCATCAGTTCGGAGCCGATGCCATTTTATTTATACGACACGTTTCATTGCGGGGAAACTCATTGTGATGCACACAGCAACAAGTACCACGCCGAGAGGGAGGGAGAGAGAGAGAGACGCGCGCAGGCTGCGACTTGTCCGGCTTCACCGATGCTGATCTCTAAAGAACCCTTTCAGAGGTTCCAGCACCGCGTGCGTTGTGGTTCCGTCACTTTGGTGAAACCGCTCGCCACTCGCTCCCTCACCGGGCCTGAGGTCATGATCCTGAGGAGAACAAAAAGGGAGACCTTTCACGGATGGGGTGGTGTCTCGGTTGATGTTTTCTCGACAGCCTCCGATTGGGCCAGGAAACGACGTCTCCCCCCCCGATCAGCCGTCCCAGCTTCAATCACTTCAGCTCAACGTGCTGTTTTTAAAGCCCCGCACCAACAGCTGGGCGTTTAGTATTCCTGCCAACGTGGTGAAACGGCGACACTCGAAACAGCGATGGGGTGGAACGAGCCGCGCCGATGCTGCGGCGTTTGGTCAAGAGTGCGTGCGGCGATTATGGCGACGCCTCGGCGCCGCGTTGTGTTTGTGTCGCGTGCAAGCGGCGTCTGAAGAGTTTTTTTTTGGCCTCATTGCCATGACAACCCTTTTAACACAGGCTAGTGTGACATGCAGATGTTAGAAAAAAACCCCACCTAAACCGTGTCGAGTAGAGGCGATACCAGTAGAATACAAGCACCAGTGCATCCCCTAGTGCAAACTTCCTAATAGAAGTTTTCTCTGTTTCATCAAAAGCATCTCCATTTCTGAAGCCACTCAGAACATTGTATTTCTACAGTGCCTATTAGATAGAATCGTGTTTTTATCAGTTATGCAATCTGGAAATAAACTTGCAGTCTCACTCTTTATTCTCAGCATTTGTCCTGTTTTGTCTTTTCCTTGGTTGCGGTTTTAAAAAAAAAAAAACACACTCTACAGATCATATTGTGAATATATTCAGCAAAACAGCTCAATTGTAACAAGAGCGTAATTAATCCATCGCTCTGCTCCTGCTTAAAAACATATATTTCCATGTTGCTTCACATGTATTTTTTTCCCCCCTCTTTTTTCACTCACACACACACACATGCGCACACACACACATGCAGCAGCAGCCTGATTTCTGTCACCAATCAAGCTCCATTTTCTAGCCAAATTAATTCTTTCTAATTTGGAGCTTCCAGCGGTCAACCCCCCGCGGTGCTGCAACCGAGCTGTGTCTGCGTGTGCGTTGGCGAGCGCGCCCGCGTTGGTGTCTGCGTACCGAGGAGGGGGAACACGCTACAATAGATCTTAATTGAGAAGACGGACTGCAATCAGCACATTCTTGTAGGAAATCATTAAATCATTTTTTTCCCTCCCCTCTCTTTCTTTCTTTCTTTCTTTTTTTTTTTTTCCTCCATTCCTCTCTCCTCTTTCCTCCTCCTCGTGGTGATTAGCGCGGTGATGATAGCGTTCTGATTGTGTCCGTCAGAGAAATCTGACATCTGCAGTCTCTCCAGTTCCTTTACAGATGGAATTAAAGTGAGGATAGAAAGAGGGAGGGGAAGGAGGAGGAGGAGGAGGGGGGGGAGGGGCAAAAACAAAACTTGCCAAGTCCTCTAATTAATGGGGGGGGGGTCCCTTAAAACGCAGCACTGTGGGTAAAAGTGTGAAAGCCTGGAAACAAAGAAGACGACTGGCAGACCTGTGATGTCAGGAAATGGACTCCATCTGAACAGCAGCTTCCATCAGCGTCCAACTGTTTGACACAGAATATTGTGCAGATTTACTTAAATTCAGTGTTTTTGAAATCCAACCAGTCATAAGATAACGAGTGACTTGTCCTTGTGTTTCGATTAGAACAGTAAAAACCTCTATTTAACAACATCAAATCAGACATCTCCAAGTGTTGACAAGCTTGTTAGTCTTTCATACAGACAGTGTGCATTAGAATACACTGCATAATAAAAATGAAAGGTGCAGCTTTCTATGTAATAGAAGCTGGAGAACACACTGTACCCGAAGTATGCGTGTCTTCCAGCAGACACAGGAGGTACCCAGTGTCCTGAAATCCTGAAGCAATTAAATTATGGACATAATATGTTTTTTTTTTTTCTTCTTTTTTTTTGTCCCTTCCTCCCTCCCTCGCTCCCTCCTTCGCTCCCTCCCTCGCTCCCTCTCACCATTTTGATCTGAGATAGGGACCGGCGTACTTCGGTAAAAGCTCTTGACTCTTCAAACATAAAGGTTCCCCACTGGAGCAGCCTTGACTCTTTGGACCCGAGATGTAGAGTGTGCGCACACGATGAATTCTCCGAGCCGCTTTTTTCTTTTACTCTCCCGATATGAAAAGGAGAAATGGGAAGGGAAGAAGAAAAAAAAAAAAAGAAAAATAAATAAATAAGAGGCTGCGTATTGTAGAAGGTCTGCAATGAAAAGAGTGCAGAAAGAGGCAGGAATGTTAATGGAACCTTCGTTTTATTCAAAGCTCGCAGCGATCATTCGCCGCAGCCATCAGTGAGATTTGATGTCTTCCTCCTTTATTATGGCCTTTATTTCATTATTTCTGGCGCACTTTAATTGACTGCGTTTTACGGCGACATGAAAATAATTACAGAATTTACATTTCTGGCCTCAAAATTATTGACTCATGGACATTACTTGTTGGGAATGGCGACCGCGGGCTCCGGCGCTCAACTCTCAAAAAAAAAAACAGTCCGAGTTTTGTTTAGATTTGGCTCATATTTTACTGGAACTGCAGCTTTATTGAAGGCCGGAGTCTAATAAAGCTGGAAGGTTAGAATTAAATATTTACTCCAATGTGATCGACAAATCAATGCTGTGTTTACGATCTTTCATATAGTACAATGAGAGGAAGAAGTTATTGGTTATTGCTGAATTTCCTGCATTATTTAAACTCCTAACGATCGTCCTTTCCCTGCTTGTTTCCCTCCTCTCTGCTTCACCAGGAGATGGCAAAGATTTTGAACCACCCGCGCGTCTACGCCTTCCTCCACGTGCCCGTGCAGTCGGCCTCGGACAGCGTGCTGATGGACATGAAGAGGGAGTACTGCATCGATGACTTCAAGAGGGTGGTCGACTTCCTCGCTCAAAGGTGAGACGCGCTGCGGCGGGCCTGGAGGGACCTTCTTAACCCTTCGATGGGGCCTCTGTTGGGAGAGCTGAACATGGAAGCAGGTGCTGTCGAGGAACATCCTTGATCGGTTTTCACATTTATGGCGCCAAAGGAGATAAACACTGAGACTCAAAATCAAACTGGCAAAGTCACCGACAAAAGGAAATTTTGCTTTTGGTCGAATGTTCTAATAGAAAGATTTTCTCTTCATAAACTGTCAAATCTCCTATTTCCAATGTTGTGCCATACAGTTGTGTTGCTCTCAGTAGCACCTTACTTATTATTTCTGGAGCAGGTTGGTCAAACATGTGGCCCGCGGGTGAAATCTGGACTGTTTGAACTCATCACCAAACCTGATCAACATTATTCACTTAATGAAGCGGGTCATTCTCAAAGTGTGACCTCATGTGAGTGTGCACATCAGCAGAGCGCAGTGAGCTGGATAGCTCCTTTGTTATCGTGGTTTTACTTTAACCGATTTCTGCGTTTTCTGCATGATATTTTGGCTCTCAGCTGGACTGCTCGGTTGAAGAGTTAGTCTAGTGTGTTGAGAGACGTTTAATTTGCTGCCTTTGATTCAAAAAACGATTTTGCACTCAACAAATTAGCCGCTAATTCGCTTAGCAAAGCTAAAAGATTGCACAAGGAAGCAGGGACGCTCACTTGTACGGAAGATTACGAAAACTCACTCTACAGTTTTTTTACTTTAACTGTGGCCGGAAGTGAAAGTTCTCAAACTTACACGTTTGTTCCTAAGTGTACAACTTCTAACTGTGAGGCCTTTCTTTATATACAGCATATAAAGAAGGTTTTCCTTTCAAAAACACAAAAATGTTACTTTTTGTCTGCGTTGATGAATTCTTGTCAGAAGTTCTCAACTTTGCTGCCGCGCGTCGCTCATTTTCTTTTACATTTATTCACCAGGATATCACACGACAAGGTCGGCCATTCAAATCAGACGATTGGACAAATTGCCGTAAATGTTCAGTCGTGATTCCTGACAGTCGGTGCTTGATGTTCAAGAAACCTCCCTCCAAAATGTACACAGTGACACACACACACACAGAGACGCACACGAGCAGGTTTGTGTGCCTCCATGACGGGGATTAAAGAACAGGCGCATGATACGCATGGTCTGACCTTCGACATTTGCAGGCAGACAAAAACGTAATCTTTCACCGAATGGAAGATAATCTATCTCTGAATTTGAGTCTGATTAATTATGGCAGAGCACGTCGGAGTGGTGAGTAAATATAGAGCTGATCTACGATGATACGCTGCGAGGGGGATTCATATGAAAATGAGTTTGTGTCTTGAATCTCTAGGTATTATTGTAAGATTTAGATGTTGGGGGGGGGGAGAGAGAAAAACACCATGTTTATGGATGCAATGGTATATTTAAGCGTGTTTTTGCATTTGCTGGATGAGAACCTTCAATTCTTTCTTTTTTTTTTTCCAGGAATTAAATGGCAACATACATGTTTTTTTTGTGATGAAGGCTTTTCTGCTTTATTTGATTATATACTCCATGCAGGAGATTTGTTAAGACGCTGCGGTATAGAGGTTAAGCGCTTTGGAAACAAAGTGAAAAACACATGTGAATACACAGGGAATCACTGTGACACCACATGTAAGGAGTCCACATTATGATGCTTGTTAGTCAGCTGAGCGCAGCCACACTCTGTTGTCACGTTTGTCATGTTTGTGCGCCTATTAAGTGGAAATTGCCTTTCAATTCTGCATTGAGAGATCTTTAAATTGACTCGTATGTACGTTTTGGTTTTTTTTTTGGTTTCTTGTTTTTTTTTTCATGTTACAGATTGCGTTCTGCTAGCATGGAATTTGCAGTAAGCGGATGAGATGCATCTACCGCGGCAATCAATAGATTTCATGTCGCTGCTTTTATGTGGGTCAGCATCAAGCCATAAGCCTAAATACGGAATGTAAATCCGGGTGTGATGACTTTTTATTCGGGTCGCTGTGCATCTACGCCGTGAACCGAGCTCGTTGGACAAAATCGACAGGGGTTCACAGAGGCGCTTGGCCACGTGTGGCCTGAGGTGCTGAAAGGAGAAACCAGCTCTCACGTGTACGTCCATCCGTCTGTCCGTGTGTGTGTGTGTGTGTGTGTGTGTGTGTGTGTGTGTGTGTGTGTGTGTGTGTGTGTGTGTGTGTGTG
>JAUESF010000008.1:11970624-11981314 GCA_032274765.1 Malacoctenus tetranemus | reverse complement strand
GCGGGGGCCCCCCCCCCCCCCCCCCCCCCCCGACACTTGAACTGGGCATGCTCTGAAGCCCACAGAGATCCGTGATTGAACAAACTAGCTCCTCGTTACCTTCTATTGCTGGTGAGTTTCTGCCCGTCAGCCAGCCAACGATTGGTCTTTCCATGTAAACGGCGTCTCTTTTCTGTCCTCAGAGAGGCTGGTTTGGTCAAACCCTCTGACGGTGTGAATTCAACGTGATGAAATGAAGGATTGGCCACACGGGGTGAAGTGGTTCTTTAGACAAATGCAGTGAATGGCTGCGGATGTTTTCGCGTCGGTGCCTGGGTGGGGCCAAAAACCTGTGTGGGGGGGTCAATCACTGACGCTTACTTGTTCATAGCTGGTAATCTGGTGTGTGTGAGCCTCTGCATGTTTGTGCGTGTGTCTGCTTGCGTGTGCGTTGTTGCAACTGCATCTGCTTTTCATCTGATTAAAGATTCGCATCGGTTCTTTCCCGGGTGCATCGCGCGTTGTTGTTCACCTCGTCCTTGGTAATTTTGACAAATCAAAATGTTTTGCTCGGGATCATGTAATCAATATCAGGGTTTGACAGCAACCACTATTGTGCATTTCAAATGCACGCAGTGAGTTGGCTTTGTGAGTCTGACTGGCTGCGCAGCCTTGGATCAGGCTTCAGTGTCGAACCAGAGCTGCATTGTGTAACCTTTGTTGTCCTCCCCTCTCGCTGTAATTAGCCGTTCCTGGTGGGTGCTTCTGTGTTTTGTGGCTTTCTGATATACGGCTAAGCTTTTCATAGCAGTCAATAACTACAGGAGGCCTTCAGCGTCAATGTGATGAAAAACGGCCACACACTCTCTTCCAGTTGCTCTTAATGGAGCTGTTCAGCAAGACAAAATACATCCATTTGAAAAGTTCAGGGCTCCTCGCGAGCTTCGTGAGTCAAGGTTTTGTCTGTGCGCCTATTTTCTATACATGCTCTGTCTTTCAATGTCATATATCCCTTTGTTATGAGCAGAATGGTTCTTGTTTGAGCTGGGCAATTGTGTAACAAACAGAGGATGAATGGCATAAATAGGAGGTTTTTAGACAGTTTTTTTCAAGCATGCAAGCAACAAGCTGGGAGATGAAATGTTGTTTGTCAATGTGAGGCTCTTGTACAAATGTGCTGTATTATTACGACTTTTTCCCATAGTGGTTCACACACATAAAACAACATATACAAAACAAATATACTCAGTATTTTGGGCACAGGACTTACTACCCAGAGATTTGTCGAGTCACTCAGCTCTAAGTGAGTGTGTGTTAAAAGGTCACTCCTGCGTGTTTAACCTTAACAAATCATCGTTTTGAATCTGGAAGTTAAGCAGCTTTCCCATGTCACCGACGCAGCGCTGAACGCATTTCAGCAAACAAAATAAAGAATCATCCCGCAGCCTTTAAAGAAGAAAAAGAAGCATCTCCTTTGTTACCTCAGACTGGTGCTTGTTTTAGGTGAAGTGGTTCACTGTAAAGAAAATCAATTGGAACAAAAATATTACTCAATGAAAATTGTATGAACACTGTGATCCTTCTCTCACTCTCTCTCTCTGTCTCTCTCTCTCTCTCTCTCACACACACACACATGCACACACGAACAGATGTACAGACTCCTTACCCTCTCTGCTCTTTCTCCTATGGACCTTTTGATGTCTTCTGTGCTGTGGATCAATGGACTGACTTTCC
Source organism: Malacoctenus tetranemus (assembly GCA_032274765.1). Classification (NCBI taxonomy): domain Eukaryota; kingdom Metazoa; phylum Chordata; class Actinopteri; order Blenniiformes; family Labrisomidae; genus Malacoctenus; species Malacoctenus tetranemus. The sequence goes on along the minus strand of JAUESF010000008.1, from coordinate 11,979,601 downwards.
TCCCCACTGGATTGTACACAGATCTGTTGTGGAAACAGGGCCAGTGGCGTGTCTGCCAGGACTCCACACACACATGCACACACACACGCGTGCGCGCACGCGCACACACAAGAGAGTGGTCATGCTGGCTGGAAACCACAGTGAGATATATATCGACAATATAGGATTGTGCTGAAAGAAACCCTGACCTCCTGAAAACCAATATGAGCATTAGATTGACCCGAGGGGGAGTGATCTGATTGGCAGATTCAATTTGAATTTTGATCTATTGACTTTCTGACATTGGAACCCTTCTGTGTATGTAATGGTATCGGAATATGAAACCTGCTGCGCGTGTGTTAAGGCGATCAGACGACTGCTTTTTTGCACCTGAGAAGCCGTCTTAAACGGAGAGATCTCGTTTGCGATTCCTGTCGGTGAATGGCGCCTGCTATGCGTGGTGCACACGGCTCTTAAAAGTGATGCCTTCACTTTTTCATACATACGAAATCATATTAAAACGCGAGCGCACCTTTATGCATCACGGTCATCTCTAATCTCCCCTCCCGCATTGTGAGACTTCCTGTAATATCCTGGTTTTATCTGTTTGCTGTGTTTAATAAAGGGCAACAAGGCATAGCCTCATTTACAGCACAACACCTTCCATAGATAATTACAATTTGAACAAGATTTAGAAAAGTAGCTCGCAGAAATGGGTATTTTTAGATAACCTATGCTTCTGCGTGCACACACACACACACACACACACACACACACACACACACAGAATCAGAAAGCCAATTACATTTGCATAGCTGCTGTTGTTTGTTGTGGTGTAAGCATCAGTGTTGAAGTACTAATGCTTGTGTTTCATTTACAGAAAGTGACATGAGTTGATACATGACACCCCGCGTGTGAGTTAATTGTCGACGTCAGTGAGTCATATAGAGTCTGCACTCCTGACTTCTACAGTAAAGGCACATGCATACAGTCGGAGGAAGCGTGTGTAGGTTTGAACAATACAAATTGCTTGGAAATGAATCACATTTGGAGCCTATACGGCAAAAGATGAAATAAAAATGCAGATATATCAGTACATATGTCAGACCTGATCAAGAAAGAAATTGTGCGTATTTGACATAAACATTTTAAAGTGAGGGTTTTTTTCTTACATCAATTTATTTCAGCTTTGAAAAAAAAAAGGAAAAAAGGCCGATGTGCGTTGAATCTTTCTCTCCCAGTCTTTCAGAGGTTGCATAACAAATTGTTTCAACAGCTATGCAACCATTACAGGATCCCCCTGCTTTGAGTGTCCTGCCTGCAGGCTCACAGACTGCGCGGCTCAAGAAAATTGGATGTAAAATGTGCTTTTGGAGCCTCTAACCACATTACTGCGTTGAATCATCATCGGCAAAGAGACGACCTCTGATATTCACAGAAGTATAGTCGACAATATTGTTACAGAGCTTGTTATTCAGCCAAGCGAATAATGGAGTTGCTTTTGGTGAGACAGTTTGGTCTTTGGCAGAGGGACGACTTTCATTATTGCACCGCTGGCAGTCAGTCACACCTTGGACCGCAGCGCTTCTCTTTTGATTCCTCGATACACACATAAAAGATGCGCCGCAATGCGCTTTGGTGCCTAAAACGCAACAAGGGGCAGTCGCGAGACCCAGCTTTTTCTACACAAAACAGAAACACAACAGGAACACAACGCGGGCACCTCTTGTTTCGCGGCTTCATTCGTCGGGCAGAAAAGTGTCAAACCATCCAGGCAATCTCAGTGTTCTTAATAGATGCTGTTTGTATATTTTATTGACATTACGAGCAGAACCTGGTCGCGTCGTGTTTGCGTTTTAACGGGGCAATTTTTTATCGTAGAAGTGCTAAAACCGTGAGAGCCTGTCAAATGATTTTTTCCCCCTCCTTTGTTTATCTTGTATTATATGCATTGAGTGACTCGTAATCCAACAGCAAATGCCAGCGCAGCAGCTGTGGGGTTCTGGAGATGATATGTTCTGTAAGTATACGGATGGTAAGTTTAAAAGACTGTTTACTGACGGAAATCAGCATTCAGAACCACACTGACGAGATCGTTTGAGTTCGAAAACATCAAGGGAATGGGAGAGAGCGATAAGCCTCTCCATATTTGAAGATCCACTTGTTTATTTGACAACTCCTGCATAGTAAATTGCACACTACACAGAGTTTGCATGATTGACTACCAATTGGCAAACAACACAGCAGCCTTTATCCTAATAGGATAAAGTGATCGAGCAACTTCCAGTTTTCCAGCTTGTGCCGTGCTCGCTGCATGCCGACATATTGGCTGTATCCATGCAAATGGAGAGAAGATGCAATCTTATTTTTTTCCCCTCTTTTATTTTCCACGTCCGCCAGACTTGGTGGCATTTGTCACACCGTCGTAACCCGGTAACAGCACAGATAAAGGTGCAGCACATTTCGTCCCCTCTATCCTTAAATCCCACCCATAGATTCCTATCGAGTTAGCATATTTGAGAAAAGAAGCGCCTCAAATACCATCGGTTGGCTTCAAATATGGCAAATCTACCTTAACCACAACAGTCCCTCTGCCAATATAGAAAACCTTTATGTGATCTTAAATGTCAAGAGTTGACATTATTCAGCTGGAAAGGAATCAATAGATGATGTTTGTCTAAATGCATAACTTTGAATGACAAGTGCGAGTGCACCCGGTGAACCACGGTGCAGCTGACGGTGTGAATTCGAGGCGGAGGTGTTTGGATTCAGAACAGAAGGTGAGCTTCTGTGATTCATCCCTTTTTTTTCCACTTTGAAAACCCAGCCTCAGTCGAGATACAAAAAAGATCGAGTGAGTGAGACAAACTGACACAATTTGTACTTCTTGATGTGCCACATCTAAATCCATTTGTCGGAATCAACTCACACTTGAGTCGTTTCCTCCTCAAATGCTGGCGTTCAACATTTTCACCCTTCACTGAGAGCCTGAGATGTTTCCCTTTGTTGCGATATGCTTTCATTCTCAACTGCAATTTGCACAAAATCACCAGTGAGCTCTGAACTTCATTATGTGTTTTTTTTTTTTAGCTTGGAAAAGCAGGGACTTTATTGTGTTTTTAAGTGCTAAATGGTGCTCGGAGATAGTCTGAAAACACCGCGGAGCTCCAATCACCCAAACAAGAGGGCAGACATATCACCAATCAGCAGCAGAGGAAGCAGGAATTCATTCTAACAGACAAATTTGCAAACATCCAAACTTCTCGACCTCTTCACCATAAGCCAACCGTAACAGAAAATGAACTGATCGATGCCATCTGACTTCTGATCGTAAAAACCTCAGTCTGTGTTTTTACTTGATTAAAGCGAGTAAGCGAGGGAGGGGGGGTAAAAAAAAAATCTTCAAAGTGTTGTGAATGTCAGATTTGTTGAAGACTTGAAAGCTGAGCGCACGAGAGATATTGTGTCCCACTAACACCGGCAACGCTCATGCATTTACATCGGGGTAGGTGATCAGATTCGATCCCTCTGCCTCAGAGAACCTCAAAGCGGTTGTTTTGCAAAATGAGATTCATGAAAAGCCGAGAAAAAAACAGAGTTGCACTTGATCAGAGTAATAATGACCCTGCAGGCAGAGCAGAGCAATTAAAGCGAGCGTCCAGGGGAGAGATGAGAACTATTAACAGCCACAGAGGACCTCCTCTTTCCCCATTTCACTCTTTCTCGCTCTCAGACGGGGATGGCAAAGCTATACACTGATGAAAACATTGCTGGAAATCCTGAAAAAAACTCCTAATTACAGAAGGGGGGTGGGGGGTGGGGGGGTTGCTGGGTGGAGGAGGGGAGAGCAGAGAAGATCCCCACTGCTTCAGAGGCATTTCCTGTCCAATTTAATATGTTGCATCAGTTATTTTTGATCTACTGTTTCCTTCTTTTTTTTTCCTTTTTTTTTTTTTTTTGCATGAAATTGTGCGTTTCACAGGCTCTGCAGCTTGACCTCGGTCCAACTCGCGCAAACTAATGTGAGATCGGAAACTTGGCAGAGATGAAACTGTGTAGGCTGCTCTGAAAAACGCCTGTCACAGATATAATGACCATGGGTGCTGCGTTACTGTAAGCTAATGTGTTATTATCATTAATTACCTGTTTTTCTGGCCGCCGAAGAAATAATTGACAATTTAATGCGGCGTGCATTTGTGTTTTTCTCGTGTGAGAAAAAAGAAACGGAGATGGAAGGAGACTCAAGACGTTTATTTTTGCACGAGCAAATGAGAAGAATGGTTGTGCAGGTGCAAATGAGGTTTGCTTTATTTTTTGGTAATTTAATATCATGCGTCTTTTACCTGAATAATTTATTTACAAGCAGTGAGAAACTTGACATTTGAAAATGTATGTTTTCTGTGCACTTAATTATTCACTTGTTTTTGCAGGAAGTGTCATCCATTGCCTTCTCACTCACCCTCTCCTCTCAGGGAAACTAACGTTTGCACCATTACTCACAATGTGTCTTTTTTGCACAAATAAGTCTAAAATAAATTGTACACAGAAACATTCCTTAACTGAGACATTTGTTGCCAAGCACTCTCTAGGCTCGTTCCCTTCTTTTTCATATATAGTTTTGTCTTATTTATAGCCCTTTTTTATCTAACAGGCTCCAACAGTTGTGAGAAATTATCGCCTTTATAGGAAACTATGAAAGAAAATGTTTCCTAACTGCGAAGATTTCCAGTTCCTGCTTCAGAGCGAGCTGCTGTCTGTAACAGTTCATCAACATATTTAAAGACTTAAGTCATTGCTAATTATCTCCATTATGTCACATTTGATGTGCTTTTTTGGCATTTTATTACCATAGAATAAAGGAAGTAGATATTGAATGATAGGTTAATCTTCAGCTTTTAATGCTGGTAAAAGTGATGCATGATAATACATCACAGGGCTGGAATGGACAGCAGAAGCAAAACTTGGAGGTTGCTGGTTCGAGTCCCTGGACGAGGGAGTGATTGTGAGGAATGTGAGCTGCACTGTTTGTCCCTGTTGTCCCTGTGGGGGCCTTTGAGCAGAGCTCTGAACCCTGGCTGCTGCCTGGACGCTGCTCCACAGCAGCCAGCAGCAGCCAGCAGCTCCTGTTATGTGTAGTTAAAGTTAACCACAAAAAGGATGAGATAAAGACAGAAGAGTTGATCTTCCCAAGAGAATCATAAAGCAACCTGTCTTAATTTAAACTGAAATAAAACATGAATTACAATTCAAATATACACAAATGATTTTCATGATCAAAGCATCTTGTTTTTCTAACTTCAGCTAACTTCTACTTTTGATATCAATATATCAATATTAGTCAGGCAGTGTGGATGCACAGAGAGCTTCCTGAGTTTGGCTCCAAACCTCAGACCAGGTAGAAAGTGACTCTTTCTTCGAACAAATAAAGGTCCAACATGGCTCCTGCAGGTCATCGCTGTTAGTTCAGAAAACTACAGAGAATAATTTTAAATTGCTTGCGTGAGAAAGGTTACCTCAACACGGTCAAACATCAGCATTATTTAAAATGTCACTTATACGATGAGGACACATTTCTACAGTGTGTGTGTGTGTGTGTGTGTGAGTGTGCGCGTGTTGGCTCATGAGCAACTATGGCAGTGGTAGAGAGGAGCTATCATGGCCTGGCCTTAAAGTCACATTTAATTGGTGTATTCCCCCAAGTAAATAAAAAAGGTGACATTTTCTCCTGCGTGGCTGGACCGGAATGCTAAAACCCGACGGGCCGAGGTCCCTGAAATGTCAAGGAGGAATAATTTCTATCACATACTTTGCCAGCTTTTGTACCTTGCCCCGGCTCTGCTTTGGGAGGCTGGGAAAGGTCAGCGGCACGTTTGACTTATTTTATGTCAACATTTGGCTGAGAATCAATGACAGCTTTCCGTGATCAAAGATAAGTAGGCCACCGCTAAATTTTGGTCCGGACTTTGATGCTGCGATACGCTGAGGCTTGGATGTCAAATTTCCACCTCCTTTTTGCATCATCCGCGGTTAGGTGGTTGTCTCACACACACACACACAAACACACACTCATGGGAAGACACAATTACACACAGAGACTGAAAGCCCTGCTGGCACAGTAAACAACTTTAAGCACCCTGGAAAACAAACAGATAAAAGCACGCCTTTGACATGAAAACATGACAATTTCCCTCTAAGAACCTCTCAGAGAAATAAAATCCTGAGAGAGGGAAAAAAGGCTTTACTGACAAGAACAGACACTATTGACTAAATCCATGTTATTTATCATCTGGCGTAGCTCTGTGGCCGGCTTCAGGCCAATGCGCCATGAATTACCTGCTGCAACATCAAAACACTCTCATGTAACCATTCAGCTATTCTAGGCCTCAAAGCATCTTAACAGAAGAGGCACATTTGTCCATTGGCTCACAATGAAATGATTTCATAAACTAAGACTGCAAAGAATTTGAAACTCTTCCCTTCTCTCTCTCTCTCTCTCTCTCTCTCTCTCTCTCTCTCTCTCTCTCTCTCTCTCTCTCTCTCTCTCTCTCTCTCTCTCCCTCTGTGTCTCTCTCTCCCTCCTTCTCTGTAAGCATTTAATGGTATATTAGGTAATCAAATCCAGAGTGATCAGGTTCGATGCATTCATCGACAAGGATTTGTCAGCGCCGTTTCCTCTCTAAAAAGGACTTAAGAATCATAATGGAGTTGAAACACCTCTCCTCCTAAACCTTCCCTTGTTTCGGGATTTGTGACTTACCGTTACGTAGGCTGAGAGCATAAAAGTGGAGGTTTTCTCAACCTTTGATGTCCGTGCTGTGGAGGTTGATAATCTACGTGGGCCGTGCTATACTTCAGTAATATTGTGCACAAGAACTCCACTCAATCCCCTTACCGTATGCAGGATGCGACGCTCTCTCACATTAAAGCTGAATAGCTCGTGTGTTCCTTGATGCGACACACTCGGCGCAACAATTTGTACCATTGTTCTGGAGCCACTTCAACCTAAAATACAAGGGGCGAGATTAGAACGTGGCTGTTGATGGAGGCACGAGGGAATAAACAAGAGATTAAGCAGGAAAAGAGGGTGATTGTTGCTCTGCAGGCACCTTGCAGCAAGTTCGCCTTTATCCTCGGCGCAGCCAAGCACTGTGAAATTACCAAAAACATTTGGAGAGAGTCTTGTTTTGGAGAGGAGGCTGATTGGGAGACACAACCAACTCATGGCTGAGTCAAACTCCATCAGTGCTGCAAGGCAATGCAAACAAACCAATTAGAGGAGCCTTCGCAGCAGCGCCTGATATTTAAAAGCAATAAACAATCAGGCAGATAGACAGCCCCCAAAATTAGACACACACACTAGAGGTCTATTATCTCATCTCTCATTTAACAAGCAAGTGCTTGATTAACAAACAAGGGGCTTAACAAGCTCTGATTGTTTAACGATGGGTTGCATTAGGGGAATGATTTTTTAGACTGATGATTTATTCCAAACTGAAGGGAAGGATCTGGGTGCCATCATTAGACCTCGGCTGAATTTGCAGCAATGACAGGTGCATTTTTCACTTGATGCCGTTTGCCTCGTAACAGTGCAGCAAAAAAAAAAAAAAACAGAAGAAAAAGTTGAAGCATTGTACAACTTCTAAATGTACAAACTTTTCACTGCACTTTGACACTTGGAGAGAGAAACTTTTTGCAACAAAATGAATCGCTTTAAATGATGTTCGCCTTCATTTGCATCTGCCCAAAGAGCAAACGCACACAGTGGTGATTTACCGTTTAGTAAATCAAACTCAATTACGTTGCACTGTATGTGTATGCTGCTGGTTCGTTAAATCGCGTTAGCAATGTCATGCTGATTAGTTCGACCCAGTCAAATGACAGGACCAGCGCGATCTTGTGAGTGAGTATTGAAATGAACATTTTCTTTTTCCTTCATGTTTTTTCTGCATCGACGATGGGAAAATCAACACATCTTTATTTGTATGGCCTCTCTCGTCAGTTCAATTCAGATGATTGACATTGTTCATAATAATCTTACCAGACATGTAAGAATGAGAAAACAAATCAGGTGAAAACGGTAGAAAATACTCTATGTCTGCTGCCTGTGTTTATATCTAAACACAGGCACAACAAGTCAGGAAATTCGTGTTTAGTGGATATCTCTTTGTTGTAACAATCGGTTCTGGCATTCAGTCTTATATCATTGAGTATCATGTCGAGGACCCTATTAAATGGTGCTACAGTTGGATGAAACATGCATTTGTGGGATGAGCAGCAGAGCTTATAATTTGGGTTTGCTCATGAAATATCTTCCAAATCTTCTCTGCCGTTGCCAAACAGCTTACTCTGCCATTCGCTCTTTGTTTGGTGGACTGGATGATTGAAGCTTGACTGTCTCCTGTATAGTTTCACTTTAGATGCCGACCTCTGACGTGGCCTCACCATCTCCTTTGCATGTCTCATCCTGCCACCTTCGCCGAAGTGTCAATAACGGATCATCTCGTCTGTCATGCTTCTTTATCTTTCTGCGTGTTTACTGCAACCCTGCACTGTGCATCTTTCAACATTCAACATGCTTGAGCTGCACTCCTCAGGAGAATCGATGAAACAGAAGTCAGTAAATCTGACCCTCAGAGTTCAGTGTCCAGCTGTAAGACACTTGGACACATCGGCAGGGTGAGATGGAAGATTTAACACACAAACCTTTGGAAGCCACTCCTTCAGCTGAGCAACAAAAAAATGAAAAATACATCCTATTATAAGTACTTACAGTACTCATTAATCATTATCAGAGTCATCCTCTTGGGGATGATTTTGTTTATTTGTTGTATACTTATACTTTTCCTACCTGTCAAAATCCAATGTAAGGTGGGTTTACCAGTATAGCTTTGAACACAGTGTATATGTGGTATGTTATGATGGGGTGTGACACACACACACACACACACACACACACACACACACACACACACACACACACACACACACACACACACAC
>JAUESF010000008.1:11946157-11956514 GCA_032274765.1 Malacoctenus tetranemus | reverse complement strand
TGTGTGTGTGTGTGTGTGTGTGTGTGTGTGTGTGTGTGTGTGTGTGTGTGTGTGTGTGTGTGTGTGCGCGCGTGCACATGTGCTCCCGTCTGTTCAGCCCTTTACCGATACCCAGTGACCATGTGGGGACAACAAAGCTCATTACACTGGTGACCCGAATCCCATTTGATGCATGTATCTACATTTTACGGCCAGGCACACACGGATAAATAAACATGCAGCGGGGCAATTTTACACACAATGCAGGTGAATGCCAATGTGTGGCAACACTGTTCCACCAACACAATCACGCACGGATATTCAGAGCGCTCCCATATTCTTTAGCAACTCCTAATGATACTCATGTTATTATAATCTGGGATCTGTGCATTCAATCAGACTTCATTAAAATTGCTTTAAAGGCCACGGACATGTTCTTTGTTCGCGCTAAGGAAGAAACAACAATAAACACATCACAACAAGCCCGAGGACATTTAAAGTGAGATCCTCTCAAAGTGAACAAAGACGAATAAGATGTATCTACTTATCACAAAACTCATTAAAAATAATCATGTTCATATAGAATACAGACACAATGTTATTCACAGCTAAACATTGTAACATTATTGTAATCAAAACACATCTTTTACCCCAAACTCCTCCGATTGGCTCAGGCTCAGTGAGGCTTTCTGTTGGTCTTGCTGCGTACAGTAATAACGCAGCGCTTACATGTACAGTAATACCACTTCACCTGCCTCTGGAGATCATTTAAGCATGAAAAACATCATTCGTGCGCAAAGGCAGTGACCTTTGAGTGGATGTTTGGATTTTTACGTTGAGATCAAACCCCATGGAAGACTCCCACTGGCAATAAATGTGCGTCGGCGTGTCCCCCGAGGAATGATCGAAAATCAAAGGTCCAGTCACATCTCTCACTGGGGAAATTTGATCTTAACTATTTGCAAATTAAAGCAATTCTCTCGCGCGCAAAGCTGGATTTAAATCGGAGGGAGATTGGAGTCGATGAAAGCGTTTTTTCCCCAGATTTTGTGTTATTTTTTTGATGAAAATGCAGATAGAGATGGCGAAACATCTGTTTGTACGCGCAGCTCGCTCAGGCCTTTGATGTACGGCGGCGATCAGACCAGCCACTGAACCTGCAGGATGGTGACTCTCAACCAGCCACAGACTCCCTGTCCCACTGGAGTTCACTCGGTTATGAGGTGTTGAAGCTCATCCAGCTGGGTCCTCGTTCACTTCCGGATGGTCACATCTTGATCTGGCATGACTTTAAACTTTTTTATTGATCGGGAGAACTCAGGATTATTAGCCGTTTTATTAGATGTCCTCAAGTCTCTTTCAAATAATTTCCACCCCCCCCCCCTCCCCAAAAAGCCATCAGCTGTCGTAACTCCAAAGCCCTGCAGTGGTAATTGCCCTTCTCCCTTTTTCAGGACTGACATTTGCACATACTCCTGACACATCGGTCCTCGCTGGCATTTGCCGATGAGGCAGAAGGGCACGTCTTGCTCCCTTAGATGCGCATGCACCCAAGCAGAGATGGACTCACGCACTCTTGAGCTCGGATTTGGGGAGAAAAAAAATAGCGTGTGGACTCGCGTGCAGGTGTGCAAACAAGGGCAGATTGCAGCGCACCAACAAAAAGAAAAAAAAAAAATGCCGTTTTATTGTCACGCTCTTTGTGGTTCCCCGCGTCTGCGTGTCGGTGAGTGTGAGCGACACTGTCTTCTTGTCCCCGAGGCGGCCGTGTCAGGAGGTATCGGAGTCGACAGTGAGCGCGCTCAGTAGGCTGCCAGGGCCATGGAACACTGATCTTTATGTCAACTCAAAGAAATGGAATCGCCCCTTTTTTCTGTCAAACCATTTCTCTGTACGTGTGTGTGTGTGTGTGTATGAGTTGCGCGCGCGTGTGAGTGCTGCGTGTGTGTGTGCATGACAAAAGCAATGAGGATACAAGGGAACCCGGCCTCGCTTTGAACTCTGTCACTTTGCTATAAGTCACTACTTCATGCTGTCTGTGTCCCTCTCCCCATTTGAGCTCTTGCCTCCTCTCACAGTTGCTCCCCCTTTATCTGTTTCTCTGTTTTCCTTCACTCCAACAGCCCTCCATCAATAAATTCTCACAGCCCTGCACAAAAGACCGCTCGGCGCACGAAATAACGAACCAAAAGGCACATTTAGGATTCTTTAATTACCGCAATAAGGCAGCAGGTGTTCGTAAAGACATACATCTCCCCCTTAAGGTTCTGTTCATGTGGTCTAGTTACAACCTGGAGCTCTAATCACCGTTAAAACGTGTTTGATCTCAAAACACATGGGAAGCTGTGCCGCTCCTTCCACTTCTCAGGCATCAGCTCCTTGTGATCCTGACTCTGGGTGGGGTTGGAACAAATGTAAAGCCTTCATTGCTGTCAATTAGGCGTATCATCAAAAGGATCTGTGTGGGAAGAGAAAGATTGCATCCGTAGTTAGGTAGAATGTGTGTGACTTTCATCTACGCAGTGCTGTGGAAAAGTATTAAAGCCCCTCCGGAGTTTATTGTATGTTTTTAAGTGCACCGAAGCAGAGTGCTGAAGCTTCAACCCGAAAACAAAGGCAACGAGGGGAATCTGAAGTCGAAACTTGAGGTTAGATTCGTGTGTACGGAAGCAAAAACGTCACTCAGTTCTGACTGAGCATCATCACCTCCTGAGTTCCTCAATTCAGGCCACAGGCCTGATCAGCGCAGCGTCCAAAGGACCCCAGAAATCAGTGGAAACTGCTTCAGTGTGTTTATGTATTCGATGCGTGTCGCAGTTTGATTGACAATTTCAGTCCTAAACCAGTATAATCCATCCATCCAGCTGTCTCTCTGTTGCCTGTCCCCCCCATCTACCTGTCCATCCGTCCTTGCATCCGTCTGTCTCCCCAATCTACTTATTCGCCCAATAATGGGGCTATTTTCCTTGCTACACCCCATTACACTTTGGTCGTTTAGGGGGGACTGTTTAGTTCTCCTCCAGTGGTTCCACTGACAGTTCTCTTTTATTATTCACTAAAGCGTAGTGGCTTGTCACTAAGGTGTGAACTCTGACTGTGTGGACCCTGACCTTTAACTGACCAACTTTAACATGTAGCTGATGTGAGGGACGTCGATATTCAGCCTGCACTGAGACAGTCAATAATCTACATTTAGCCTTTAACAGAACAATTTCTACCCAGACTGGGTATAATGGGAGAGCTGGTGTAGCTTTACTGGAATCAATCCTCTTTTTTTCTGTGTGATTTAGTTTTATGGTTTTCTTTGTTTCCCCAACACTCTCATTGTGAGTAGGTGACAATCACGTTCACCCAGCAACGCATCCTGTTTGACATGTTTATCACCAAAAACACAATCTTACTGCTCATTCTTTTCGCCGCAGTTTGACTCCCTGTGTCTCTCCCTTCCCTGCTTTTTGGTTCGCTCGAGCCTAATCTGCTCACACACATCAGCAACACTTGATCTCATGTTGCATTTTAAGTGTTAAACACATTAATAGGAACATGTGCTGGCCTGACATGAGCCGTGTCACTCTGAGTGGTGCGGAGAGGGCTGAGTTACATGTGACACAACCTTCTGCGCAATCACCAAATGTTAAAAGGCAAATGCCTCGGCGAGAGTGGATTTCGCTCAACTATAGGTTACTGAAAAAGGACAGAGGCACCAGGAGTGCAGCACGATCTATTAGAGATTTTGAGAGCATCGTGGTTTCACATTTTTCTTATTGATTTGCTCTATAACGAACCTCTTACCAAGCCAACATCATTGTTAACCTTCTGAAAAAAAGTGACTCTGTCCTTTTCAGCACATCCAGAAATGTCAATTAAAGCGTTGTCCTTCATTTGAATATTCCTGATTATTATGCGGCTCCCTCTCTTACATATTCAAAACGGGCTTCTCAATCCAATTAAATGGGCAATGTGCTGTAAAGGCGTGGGCAAACATGATTGAAGGCAGAGCTTAGGATGACAAACAAGAGCAATCTGAGGGAGATGGAAAACCGCTTGCTGTGAAGTTAATGGAAGACTCTGTGATGATCACTGATGGAGCAGTGGATGGAGGTGTGCGCGCGCGCGCGCGTGTGTGTGTGTGTGTGTGTGTGTGTGTGTGTGTGTGTGTGTGTGTGAGAGAGAGAGAGAGAGAGTGTGTGAGAGAGTGAGTGAGAGAGACAGATAAAGGGGCTAACAGGGAAGCGTGAATAGGGGAATGAGAACAATATGGAATTCTGGGTAAAACTTAATAGGAGAAAATAATTCGGAGATGGTGTTTGTGCAGGTGCCTGTGCTCGCAGAAACACACTCGTGCGCTGCCATGCGTGGGCGTGCGTGCGTGCGTGTGTGTGTGTGTGTGTGTGTGTGTCAAGCTGCCCTTTGCTTGAACAGGATTTGATGCCCCTGCGCCTGTGTATGATGAGAGAGCCTCACAGAGCATATTTAATTTGAAATGTAGATTTGCCAGCCACATACAGGGACAGACGGTAATTAAAGTAATGACACTTTATTTAGAACACACCTAACAAACAATTAAAATTCAGGGACAAAAAGGCAATTAATGTAACAGCTATGGCACGGCATGTTGTGCTATCCAGAGAGAGCGCTATTTGTAGATTTGGAGGGAAGGCTTAATTGGCTTGTTTAAAAGAACCGAGAGTCAAAGGTGCCCTTTACTCCTGCAGTCAATACTCTGTGTATGTTGGGGGAAAGACAGGAAAACCGCATGTATCTGGTGGAAATGAAACGTGAAGCTCTGTTTGCGACGCGGGCCCCCAGTCTGCCCTCGGTTCGGCACCCAATCAGCGTGTTTAAAAGCCACGCTCAGGAGCCGCCTGACGCCGCTCTGTCAGACGCGCGTCTGATGAATGCCTCGGCGTCCCACCGGCTCGCTAAATATGCGCAGTGAAATGAGCTGAAACACGGGCCTTAATTAAAAAGTGGAGACCCACGAAGATGTGATTAAAGCAACGCTCAGCGGATTATAGTGACTAAAGCGCCTCCGAAGGCACACAGAGAAAAGAAAGGGAGAATGAAAGAGAGGAATGAGTGAGTGATTACCACTCTCTGTGGCTTTTATTTTTTTTTCTCCTTGATATTCTTTTTTCTCTTCCTGTACAACAAAATGGCTCGCACTGACTGATGGCGTCAGACTGGGATCCAAAGCAGCTCTGTGTCGCTATACCAGATGCTGCTGGATATGTGGCTCGTCTCACCTCTGAGCTCGTCCATGAAACCTGGTGTCGGAAACACAAACGCAGTTTGGAACAAGTTGCATTTTTTACCGACTTCACGCGAACCCAACATGTTGCTGTTGGACTTCCTCTGCAGGATGAGCTGTGTTGGTGTGAGGAGCACCGTTAGGTGATTAACAGGCTACTCTGTCTTTTTCATGGGAGTCAGCACTCAGCCAATAATGGCTCAGACACTTTTATTGTAGAGACACTGCATTGCTAAGTAGTTATAATGATGTTCTTATCAATAATGTAGTTTATTCTGGACAAACACTCTCCTCTTCTCTTCACAATATTAGAATGTTGTTTTTTTCAATTACGTATTTATGAAAAATAACGCTCTCCACACAAGAGAGTGCAGCCTGGAGTTGCTCCTCAAACATCAAGCATCGCGTTCGGCAATAAAAAAAAAAAAAGAAGAAGCAAATTGCAATTTTCTCTATTCTTTTCACACAAACAAATAAATCTGACCGTGAGATTTCTGGAGGAAAATCTAGAGGTTGGAGAGCGTCTCGTTGCTTCACTTCTGCCATCTCAAAGGCCACTTAAACCGCATATTTTCTCCAAATCAATCTCCTCATTGTTCACTCGCTCGCTCTCTCTCTCTCGCTCTCTCTTTCTTCATCTCTCGGTCTTCTCTTCTTATTCCTTCTCGTCTGCCCCCATTCTCCAGGATGACCTACAGTATGTATGCAAATACCCTCTGTTTGTTCATATCAGGTTTTCCACTGTATGGATGTCAGCTCCTATATTAATCAAATCCTTTTTTTTTGCCTGGTATCAGCATGCAAAGAGGGATAGTGTTAGATAACAAAGATAGAAAGACACTGCTTATGCACTGCTTTCTGTGGTTAATCTCTTTAGCATCAGCGTGATTAAAGGTTTGCGTCTCATATCCATAAGATTTGTGATCCTGTGGCTTCTTTATCGAATCTCCCCTGAATGAGAGATGTGTGTAGGATGAACATGGATGGAAAAGGTTATGGAAGACGAAAAGGAAATGAATGAGCGAAATCTGGTTTATTAACGACCGCATTTTCTTTCTCTTTTTTTTTTTCTTCCTGTCTTTGACTTACTTGACGAAGATGAGGATGAAGGATGTAATGAAGGGTCAGAACGGAGCAAGGGCAGATGGGAAAGATAAAGAAACGTAGAGAAAGACGGCTCGACGGGTGGAGAATAACAATGGGAGACAGTGCACGAGAGGGAGAAGGTCTGCAGGAGAAGAGGCAGGAGATATGTGCACAAACCCATGCTGGTCAAGGGAAGATGTGAAGTGAAAGGAAGGGTTCACAAAGCAGGAACAAGGAAGTTCAGGGACCAAGTGAAGAAAAGTATCTTTTGTTAAACAAATTTCGCATTCTGATAAAGACGCAGCCGCAGCTCCAGTGCAGCTCGGGCCTTTCGCTCGTCCAACACAGGCTGAAGACGGCGACCCGGAGCAGACGTGTGACACCACCCGTGCAACACGAGCACTGCTCTTAGGGGGGCTGTCTGACTACCACTCGCCACTCATTCACACTCGCATCACTAACGCGTCACATGCTCATTACCTGCTCCTCAGCCCTCACATCTCCCACTGACACTGGCTGATTAACAGCCTCCGTGGGCCTTCCTCACCCCCACTCACCTCCTCCCACCCCCCACCCCCCACACCCCTTTTACCCTATCATCCGACACCCCGTCCATCTCACTTTTGTTCTAATATTTGCACGTTTATTCACTCATCTTTTGGATGTCTCTCACTTAAGGAGACATGCGCATGACGATGGGGGCTGCATGGAGAGCAGGTGTGAGGACATGTGTTCTATTCACTGCAGACAGTTGAAGACGGAGCGCAAAACTTTCCAGTTTGTAAAGTTTTCATCAGCAGTGAGACTTTTCTTTGTCCACAGCGAGTTGTCCTCACCAACAACAGGTTGTAAACCAACATTTATGAACTCAAAAGGGTTTTAAATCGGATGTCCACCGTTGTCCAACAAGTCAGATCAAAAGCAACAAACAGAGTTTCCACCCTTTGGCGCCTCCTGTTTCTTCCCCATTATCAGTCGATGATCCTCGGCCAAACAGAATGAAAATATTGTTCACGCCAGGTGCGATAAAGACAATCCCATCTCCTGTAATAATTAATGCCACCCATCGCTCTGGAAATACATTTGTTTAATCTGCTAATGTAATGTATTCAGTTCAAATTTTCCTTCTGTAATTACCTCTGTAAGGATGTTTCCACGCCTGTTTGCTTTTCCTCGGGTTTCTCATAAAAAGATATGAGTGAAATTTGATGAAATGTTGGGTGGCAGCGGATGAGGGTTGTTTTTCTTCTGGAAATTACTTTTTCTTTTTTTTTCTTTTTTTTTAACCAGCTGAGTTTTCAAAATAACATTTTTCACCCACTCCTGGCTAAATGTAGCCATCTGCTTGTAATGGCTCAAGCTGCATGTACAAAAAAATCCTAAAAAACAATGTGTATTTCGGTCATTTGAAAACTTTTTTTCCCATCATGTGAGCAAAACGAGACAAAAATAAACAGTTTAAGAGTAAACATGTTTAATTTTGAGTACTAAACGGGGTTTTCAGGCTGTGCTTTTGTTCTAAGAAAAGTTTCATGCGCACTAAATCGATATATCATAAATTTCACACACTTTTGTGTCCAAATGAAGCCTTTTACTCCTAAAATAACTTTTTGTCACTTCAGTTCTTTGAAACCTACTTTGGTAAATAGAAAAGTATTTCTTTAGTTCTGCTGTGAATCTGAAACATTGATTTAAAAGTGTGATAGTTTTGTGACTCATCAATACAGTGATGCTGCCAGTATCCAGTGTTGCAACACTACTTGAGTCACATGAAACACTTACATTCATGTCGGCAAAATTTCTACATTCAAACGCTGCGGATGTACAACAGTTCATCAAGTCAAAAGATTGGATCAACAGCATTAGTTTGTCCGTAGCCCCGTTGGTTCTGTCGCTCACCTTAATGAAACGTGAATTAATCCCTTTATTAGACCTGCATGGTGTGCTGCTTGTCTGACTCGTCATCCGACGCTCGCTGTTAACCTGCGCCGCGGCGAGAAAAAAGGCGGCGTTGAAAAGGTCAAGGTGTCATCTCGAACTAAGGAAGTGCGAGTTTGCAGCTGTGATGCACAGACGTGGCTGTCACGGTCTGTCCTGGTTGGCTTCCAACATCACACATGCACATGCGCGCACATACACGCACACACACACACACACGGACGCGCACACACACACACACACACACACACACACACACACACACACACACACACACACACACGCACACACACACACGACACATGCGCTCTGTGACTGTGGAGTGGCAGATCGAGACTGTGGTTCATCACACTGGTTCATAACTGATGAGTGTGTGAACTCTGATGCTCATAAAGTGACTGTGTGTGTGTGCTTCACACACTCACGGACAGACTCGACGTGTGTGTGTCGGTGATCTTTTGCCACTTTGATTGTCTTTGCTTTGTGTCAACTTGCTGCATTGTCTTGGTGAATGTTAAAGGGACTCATGCTATAGTTTTTTTTAGATCACGTTGTCCTTCACCCAACGAGTTGAGGTTTTAATTGGCTCCTCATAAGAGCTTTGACACCTTTGATGCGACTCAGTTACCCTGCAAAATTAGCCAACACTTCTCCTGCGTGTTTCCCCGTGCTTTCGTCTGCTCTTTGATCCTGGACATCTAAGTGTTTTCTCTCAGCTGGCTTTCTGCCACGGGGAATCGAAGCAATACGGTGTCAGACAGCGGCGTCCGTGTCAAGTGTGCAATCTTGATTCGAGCGCAAACACAATCACCGCTGGCAGACGGAAGATTCGAAAAACAGAGTTGGGTTGTCTGCTTTTCAGGAGGCTAAGAAAACATCTGCATTTCACATATTTGGTCCCACAGTCCCAGTTTAATAAAACTCACTCTGCACGAAAAAAAAAAAAGAAAAGAGAAAAAGGAAGCACTATAAAAGTTTAAGGCAGGACACAACTCAATAAACTAGATTTTCCTCCTTATGAGGGCTTGTTGTGTTACCCCTCGCTGCACCTCCAGCCACATACACTCACAGCGAGCACACAGTCACTGGCTCAGCTATCGTCCCCTTGCTGATTAACTCTGAAGTCGGCCTGGAGGTGAACGAATAATGATCATAAAAATGTCATCACATATTCACTGCTGACATACAGAAAGGAGAAGAACGGGGCCTTCCATTTGGGTTCATTCAGTGGCCAATGCGAAATGTGAAGGAAAGGGACAATTAATGCCCGATAAGTGGCCCGAAAAGGACAGAAGGTGTTTTCTTTGGGACTCGTGGCGCTCAGAGCTGAAACGGTCGATGGTGAGACGGCAGCATCAAAACAGCGTCCGCGGGAAGTTAGCAGGGCCGGGCGAAAAGCTGTGAGAAACGCTGCAGCACGGGGAAACCACCTGATGAGGTGTCCCACGCCCACACGAACACAGCTGTGTGAAATGATCACGCTGACTCTTCTATTTTTTTCCTCTCATGAAGGAAGCCCGTCCCTGTTCAGTCTGATGTGCTGATCTTGTTGGAACAGCATGTCACAGAATCGAGGGGGTATTCTGAGTTTTCACATGTTGAGTCTAAGAGCAAAGACAGAGTGTCTCCAGCTCATGTCAGAGCAAAAAATGTTATTATCATTATAAAGATTAAAAAGCTCCTCCAAAAAGTTAAAATCATAACGACAGACTGAGGATTTCAAGTCTCCTGCTCCAAACCAGCAGAAAATGTGCTCCAAGTCTCATTGGAGCACGTTTCCAAATGACCGTCCTGCTCCACCAGAATCTCTCACCACATTCACGTCAACAGGAGAACTTGCAGTCAGCTTCCTGCCAGAGGCGGGTAAATCAGCCTTCTTGTTGAGATTATATACTGTGGATCCTGTGGCTTAAAAAACTCCAGTGATAGATTTGATGTTTTGAAACTCAGGATGGAACAATCGGGCCTGCTTAGACAGAGGGAGAGAGAGAGAGGGAGGGAGGGAAAGAGGGAAAGAGATACTTGTACAATCAAAGTAGTTGCAGTAGTTGTAAAAGTAGCACAAAATTAGAAACAGTACTTGAAAATTATTGACGTGTTTCA
>JAUESF010000008.1:11882953-11899680 GCA_032274765.1 Malacoctenus tetranemus | reverse complement strand
CACACACACACACACACACACACACACACACACACACACACACACACACACACACACACACACACACACACCAGTCCCCGTTTGTTTGACTGTTTTTTAAAGCAGGTCCAGCACATAACCACACGGACTACATTTGTTATCTGCCTGCGAGTGGGTGTGTGGTTAATAACGGTCCCCGCATATATTTGCAAATGCATGCCTGTTTTCTTTCTGTAGGGCTCGGAGTTATTACTGACAGGACAGAAAGCTCAACTTACAACAAAAGGGGAACACAGTCATTACTTCCTCGAGTCCCCCTCTGTGCCCCCCGTGCCAACACACCCACAAAACCCTCCCGTCACTGGCATTTTGTGTTGCTCTCCTTTTGTTGTGTTGCCTCATGGAAATGGTTTGACCAGGGGCTGCACTGCGCTCTGACAGGTGGTCTGTTTGGCTGATGCAGAAAGTGAGGTTTTCCTTTTCTTTACTCTGCAAAATTGAGGACGGCAGCGTGCTTAGATTTTGCCATTAACAACAGGTGCATGCAAATATTATCTGATGTTTGACTAATGATGGAAAGCAAAGAGGTGATTCATGTTCAGAAAATTACCAGCTTCCGTCATGCATAAACAATGGGTTATATTCTATATCCTGCAATTCAATGAGGCGGGACAACATTAGGATGCAGCTTTAGTTTACAGAGTAGAATTTGTTGCAAATATTAAAAAAAGAAACACAGATGTGTGTTGTGTTGTCTGGCAGCTGTGCTGAGAATCAAATTTGAGTGCAAACCTTCCTGAAACTCAACCTCTCTCAGCTATTGTACTTTGCTTACTCAAACACAGCCTGAGCAGCAGTCCAACTCTGTCCCAAATGAATCCTTTTTTTAGTCAAACTCTAACTTAACTCTGATTTTATGCTCAGCAAAAGCCTAATTAACCCAAATCTTACTTTGACTTTGCACCCAATTTAACCCCAGTATTAGACTCTTCCTTATCTCAATTTCCTAATTCTAATTACAGTCACACCATTAAACACTAAGCATTCCATCATTTTCCTTCAACGACTTGCTTTCTGTCCACGTAGATTGCAAGCACCCATAATGTGAATGCACAAAAGTTAGATTTCAGTTTCCACCATAACAATGAATGTCTGTCACATTCACACACAAACACTTGTTTGTCAGTTTAATTTGGCCAACTTTAAAAACAAACAAACATGCATCAACAAGCTAACACATCCCAGCTAACAGAAATGTGCAGTTTGTTTCACTTTGCAGCAACACCACTGATCCCTGTAATTTACATTTACATGCTTTCACCCTGTGCATGACAATACAATGGGACGGTTCCCTTTTGTCTCTCCCTTTGTTCCCCTGTTAGCTTCTGCTGTCCAGACACAATGGGAGTCTCCAGGCGGTGCACCAAGCAAAGTTTCTCTAATAAGCCTTCAGACCTTGTTGGTGCATAAACACTGATTTTTTTTTTTTCCACAGACTGTCTGCTGTGACAGCAACAGGAGCGTTGCCTCTGACAGCCGGCTGAAAAAGAGGAAAGATGAGGGGGAAAAAAAGCTTTGAGTGTGGACAAACCTGAACGACAGAACAAAGACAGAAGCCAGGAAACAAATGCTGCTCGACAAAGTAGGAATGAAGTGATGAAAAAAAAAGAACAAAGTTAAAGTTGCTAATAAACTGACCACTTGTTTTGGGAAACTTGAGATGAGGAGTTGCGTTTTAATACCGCGAAGGAATTAATTGTATGATAAATGTTGAGCAAGCACGTGCGCCGCCTGCATTCACACATACATCACAGTCCAATATTGTTGTGTGTGCATAGTTGTTTGACTTTGAGAGGGCGGGACTCTTTGGTGAGCGAAATGAACTAGGCGCGGCCAAAAGGAGCCCCATCCATCTATCACACGTGTAGACAAAGGGGGACTCCACAACACAAAGCTGGATGTGCCCTCTCAAACTTTTTCCACGAACGCGCGGCAGCGCGCACACAGCCCGGCGCCCTTCAGGTGAGTTGTCTCCCGGCGGGACGCCGTCCCCGCGTCTCTTACCCCGGAGCGATTTTTCCGCCGCGTGCATTTATTTTCAGCTAAAAGTTGCGGCCGTAGTTGGTGCGTCAGCGCTCAAACTTGAGCACAAAGCAGGAGGGAGAGGGCGAGAGACATAGAGAAACCGAAGCAGCGGGGAGAGAGAGAGCGAGAGGAGCGGTCCCCTTTTCCTTTGTCTGATGCGGGGCGCTTTGAGGGGAGAACTTGAGGGGATGCTCAGACACGCATCTTTAAAAAGCTCAGTAATGCTCAACTTGTGCTCGTTTGAAATGAATTGACAGGGAGCCTTCGTGGAGGTGAGATGGAGTTTGCGCTGGTGCCGTCTTTTTGTCTCTTGGGGATGTTGCGACACAAGACAAAGCAACTGGCTGTCAGAAGTTTGCGGAGGAAAGGACCCTTTTACGCACGCTTGAAAATGACTCTTTTATTAACTATCAGCCGAAAACTAGTTTGTTTACAGTTGGTGTCTTTCCTGCATTAGTTTTGTGACATGTGTTGCCCGCGGTCTTGCGAAGTTGCCACCGCACTATATGGGAATTCAGCACAATGCAATCAGGTGTAAAGTCTCCCAGAAGCCAAACGATGACAGAATTAAAAGTTTTTCAAGAGGACACATGTTTGGAGGCAAACAGATGCCAGAGGGAAGTCTCCGCATTTGTCCGTTTCGAACATCTCTCAGAAACTTGTTCCAGCTTACTGGAGACAGATCAACAGGTATAAGTCGCTGCAGCTTCTTTGTTACTGTAAAGGCTCCTTTGTTCTCAGTCGTTGCATAGAAAACCGGCCGAAAGGAGCGCAAATCCACCAGGAAACTTTTCTACTCTTAAATTTTCATAAATGGGACAAACATGTTGTTTTTTTCCTTCAACTTTGCTGATGTTTAATCATTAAAGCTTTGATTTAGAGTTTTCTTTTTGAATTTGCAGGCAAAAACTCGTTGAGGCATGGCCACATAAACAGTTCCTGGCTCTTTGTTGATTAAAGTGTTTTGTTTTGATTTCTTTAAATAGAAAGAATCATTTTAAAGTGAGTTTATATGATTCAAAAAAGTTTTCTTTATCTTGTAAAGGTGTGGCCATGCAACTTGTTTGAATATGCTGCATTCCAGCGTACAAATGCCCTTCCTCTAAACTTTCCACTGGGCGACAGAAAAGTTGATGTTTTTATAAGAACAATTTGTCGAATGAAATTAAATTAGATTTGAATTGTAAAAAATCTCTTTTTTTCCTCGTTTTTGCGCGTCTTTCCAAACTCTTTTTCACTCTTTCTCTTTCACCGACTTGTACAATTCACCAAGAAATTCAAAAGTTACAAAGATGTGTTTTGACACGTTTGGTTGTATTTGTTTAGTTTTGTGTTTTCTGTCTTTAGTTTCAGAGAAGGAGCCACTTTGCTGTCGCAGTGACGAGCAGTTTTCACTATATTGCTCTTTTCTCTTGTAACTGTCCTTAGGTGGGATTTGAGCGCAGATTACCCAGCAAAGCATTTCCTCCCCGCCGCTGCTTAAGGAAATAAATGGATGTGGAAGTCACATTGGAGCAGCACAGAGTCACCTATCAAGCGACTTTGGAGACGGAGAGGAGGATTAAGAGGCTGTGCAGTTTTCTTTTGGAGAAGGTGAAGACTTATCTCGCGAGGATTTAGACTTCAGCAGAAGCAGTGCCAGTCGGATTGCATTTTAGGCACACTTGGAAATCTGAAAACTCATGGAGACACTTTGAGGATTATGGGAAGGAAAAAAAAAAAGTGTCGTAAGACTGTGTGCGAGACATGTCCCAGGCCAGAGTCCCCGGGATAGCTGGATATTGCTTTTCTGATCCTCCTCAGGCCTCCACATGGGTACGTAAAATTACTTTTTGGTGGGATGTGGCACTTGTTCAACCACTTGTTTGCTGGACTGGCAGAGCCGTCCAAGCCCCGTCACTCACTCACACTCGTTTACAGTCGTCGTCCTCTATCAGATGAATTCTGACAGGGGTTATTCTGCCATACAGATCAGAACACGCGTGTAATCGTGAAATAGTGAGATGGGAGTTGAAGTGCCATAAACTGACGTGTGCCTTTGAGTGCCTTTCGGCTGCTCCTTTTATTAGAACATCGGCCTCTGCAATTTTCATTAGAGACTCAGCTAGTTTTGTGTTTTCTTGAAAGCTGGATGCCCTTCCTGCCACAACCGGGATTTCCAACTCTTGTCCTCCAGATTGCACAAACCAAAGTATATCTGAAAAAAAAGAAGCAAAAGTGCATTTTAAAGCAAACTCAACAACTCCCAGGATTCAGTGTGTTTCTGTGATGGCTGAAGAGAACCATTTCATGCGTCTTTTACCTTCACAGACTTGTCATATTAAGTTACTCATCAGCCACTGATCTCTATAAATGAGGGCATTTCAAGCAGGAATGACGGCAGAAACATTGGCCTTGCCTGGAGTGTAATTTGTTGACATGACAACGTCAAGTGTTGATTCTTTTCCACTCTTGTCGTGCACTTGGTTACACACTTCACTGCAAAGTCTCGCAAATGCCTTCAACATCCTTCATACTGCAAATAATACTTAAAATTCTGCTTTCATCCTTATAGTGTATTAAAATAATTTGTCAACAGTCATTCACAGCATCACAGTCTGACCATTTGAGCCTCTGTAGGTGCTGATTCAGTTTGGATCAAGTGTTGCTACAAGGCCAAAGAGCAATGAGTTTTGGCCTGATTCGACGAGCTTTGTGTTACATTGAGGATTGTCAGATAAATGATCGTGCAGAATATGTAGTTTAGCTGCAACATGATTTTTAGTGAATGAAATTCTTATTCATAAAAGCAACCTTTCATTGAGCAGGCAGGCCGCGAGGTCCAGCAGGACGATGCTCGTGTAGCTCCTGCTGAAATTGCTGCTGATCCTGACGAGCCTCCCAGACTTCTAAGAGTCACAAGAGGTGCAAACAGTCTTCTTAAACTCATATTTATACTGTTACTATATATGAGCGCGAGGGAGAGAGAGCTTGATCCACTCCTCTCTCTCTTGCAGCGCTTATCAATGATGTCATTGAGAGCCAATGAGAGCCTACTACAGTTCTTGTCAGCATCCAAGCTCCACCCTCCAGCTTCTTTGTGCATGGCAGCCCACATGGTCCTGCAGCATCACATTTTCACCATGCATTACGCTGCAGCAGCGACGCAGAGAGATATAGGGATGTGGCTCTGGGCTATGTGCTCTGATGTTAATCTGCCATGTCTGCTCAGAGATTACTTGTTTATCACTGTAAACATACAGTATGCGAGGAGCAAATAGAATAGCTGAGAGAGGGGACTGTTTTTTTTTTCTTCCCTTTTTTTCTGCATTCTTTGCCAAAAAACACATTAGCCATTGAGACATTTAATCTAATCGTGAGTGTAAGGCTCAAAGGCAGCCAAAGAACACAAATGCTCTGTATTTCTACGCCTACGGCATCCAGTGAGTGCAAGTGAAATTTTGTATATAGGAGATTGCAACAGAGCACACAAACATGGTGGAAGATACATGTGTCTTTTTGTTTCCGTGATGTGACATTTTATCCGGATGATATGAGCAAATTCCGTGCGCTTGTCACCAGTGGAGGTTTTTTTTTAAGGCACTTACTGGTAATAGCATTTACCTGCTGCCTGCTGCTCCTGTGGCACGCACTCGGGGCACAGCCTGGAAGTGACTGGATCATCAGGAATCCAGGTCAGTCAGCGGTGTGACACACAGGTGGGACAGATGTAGGTCAGTGGCGGAGTATGGGTGCTGCTGATGAGTCATGCGTCGACGGGAAGTGGGAGCGCAGGATCAGAACGAAAGGAGGAGAGAGAGAGGGAGGGAGGGAGAGGAGAGGAGAGCACCCACAGTCAGATATCTGCAGTATTTTTCCATCTGCACCTTTAATAGTTTCAATTTCCATCCTGATAGCCATTCATAATCAGCGCTCTATATTTCCCATCCATAATAACAATGGGGCCGATGCTTCACACATTAAGCTGTCCTTATATAACTCTCCTCTCATCCTGTCCCACCACTCACCTACGATGCACCGGATTACAAGTGTGCAGATTTAATCCAGTGCTCAGATAATGAACTGGTGAAATGAACAGAAACGTCAGGTTTAACATAACTAATCGTTATGACGGGCCCAACGCTGAGCTCTTAACAAGCATCGCATTGGCACAGTTTCTCCTACTCGCCACTGTGTGCAGCTTAATTACATTGCTTATCAGTAGTGTTATTATCAAGTTCAGTGCTGGTTTCTTCTTCCCTTCATTCCTTTGCATTTTGCCTCTTGGTGGACGCTTTACGGGGGCATCCATTCTTTTTCGTGCAGCCGGCCCGTCGGGAGCCGTGCATCTCGGGCCTAATCCGTCATGCTACACGGGACGACATTAACGCTGCAATCTGTGTCATCTTCCAGTTGTGAGAGTCTCAATATCCATCTGAGGAGGGAATGCTCATTAAAACAGGCAGCGCTTTAACACCCTCTCATGCAACGCAGCATATGCACAACTAAATCTGTGTCACCATAATCTCCCGTCCATCTCTATTTGCCGTTCCACTCATAAAAAGTTAATTCCCGTTGTGGCGAGCTTTGATACGAGCCAGGAGACTCCCGTGTAGGAGCCGTGATGTCTGTACCTCAGGCTCGCCGACACTCGTCCCGCAGATGGAAACATGTTTAAATTTGCATTCTTCTCAGCCAGTTAATGTTACTTTAATGCACAGCATGTCAGTGAATTGGACGGATGTTAAGCAAAGTGTATCAGACTTGAATACGACGCGAGGCCTGAAGGA
Source organism: Malacoctenus tetranemus (assembly GCA_032274765.1). NCBI lineage: Eukaryota > Metazoa > Chordata > Actinopteri > Blenniiformes > Labrisomidae > Malacoctenus > Malacoctenus tetranemus. The sequence goes on along the minus strand of JAUESF010000008.1, from coordinate 11,892,847 downwards.
GGTAATCGTGACCAGAGGCATGATTCTTGCAGACGTCCTGTAGTCAGCCTCAGGGAAGCTATCAGGCTGATTCTTGCCACTCATTGCATGTAGCTCGTGGGCATTCCAGCCTGTAGTCCCTCTCAGTAATAACTATGAAACATTCATGTATACAGGGCTCGTCGTTTCTGGCTCATCAAACAAGAAAATGACAACAGGTACCAAAGGTTCATTTGTTGGTGTTTGTTTTTTTTTTCCTGCAGCATTTAATACACCATTGACTCTTTATAGGTTCTATTTACATTTTGCATTAGTAATCCGAAACCGTTTTTACACTCTGTTGGTTAATGTTTGATACAATTCGAGCATCCACCGGTTGGTCAATAAAACTGACATTTTTTCCCAGGTTTTCTCCAAAACAGCTGCCGAGGGGAAAACTTTTTACACAGCGACAAAATAAAAAAAGGTTATAACAAACTGTTGGGTAAAAACGGCAGCAATAATGTGCCTTTATTCCCCCCTCCGCTCGCTGAATCCAGCTTGATGCTTCTCGTGCACATATCCGTGAGTCATATAGGACACTAAACAGCGGATAGCGTACAGTGAATTACAGTGCAGTGAAACATTAGGCCTACCATTACTAATCGTGACGACAGTCCTAATTCTCCGAGCTACAGGCATTCTGTGGTCATCCTGTTGCAAACTATCAGAGCTTAGTTTTACCACTCGGCGCCTGTAGCCGCGAGATAAGTTAACGTGCTCTGCTGGCATGCTAATACATACCAGCACTGGGGGGACAGGAATAAATTATTTCTTTATGACTGCGCATAAGGCATAGCGTTGGGAAGGAGGGGAGATAGAGATAGAGAGGGAACATAGGGAGATGAAGCGGAAAGAGGAGACGGGGGGTAAATGATGGGCTGGAAGGAAAGGAGGGGAAAGAGGGAAAAGAGAGAGAGGGAGGGAGGACGACAGGAAATATAAAGATGCAGATTGAGGAGGAAAAAAAGTGAAAGAAAAAAGATGAAAAGGACAAGCAGGCTGCAGATACTAGGCTGTATAGGGCTGTTTATATCAGCCTCTTTCAGTTCTATAGTAATCCTCTCTGTGAGTGTGGTGAGAGAAGTCGTTCCTTTTCTAACTTGGAGGAGTCTGATAAGTGGAAGGTTTTTCTCCGATAAGTCCCATTTGAAACCGTGAGCTGTGGAATAACACAAGGTTTGTTTGAGAGATACACTTAAAACACTCAGCCTGAATCCACAGCAGTGACCTTTACAGCGATTCTTGTCCCACTTTCAAACCCAAATGAGGCTCCGAAAAAAAAAGACTGCGAAACGCACCCCAACTGTGAATTCAGTCCCCCAGAACACTGTTTGTTTGTTCATTTGCTCATTCATTAATTCATCTTCATCATCTTGGGTGCTGAAGCCAATTTCAGACAAACTCATTCATAACTACAATTCGGGGGTCACTGGTTTGTCTTCTATGTGTGTTGCTGTTATTGTTGTTTGTGAAAGTAAACTGGAGAAAAGTTGCCAACTCTTCACAGGAAGACAGAGAGGCTCCACCCAGACACAAACCCACAGCGAATCCATCATTCACCACCACATGGAGGTGTGGTGGTGAATGATGGATTGAATAACACACTTGTATATCTCTTTAAATGGAAATTTTGGTGAATCAGATGCAATATTTAAAGGAGAGTACAGATTTTTCTGGGGGGTAAAAGAGGGAATGGATCTCTATTTATTTATTTTACATCAGCGTTTATGTGAAAAGGCTTCGATAAGTGCTACATCATATGCTCTGACTGCACATTTGCCCTCTGGGACCGAAGCAAAGTCAAAAACAAACCTGCATGACAAATCAGACCACACACACACTCACAAACACACATACACACCCGCACGCACACACGCGCGCACACACACACACACACACACACACACACACACACACACACACACACACACACTCACACACACACACACACAGGTAAGCATCAACTCAAAATTCACAGGATGATCGTTCTCATGGTGCGCTGCTCAGCAGGTTTAAATGTCTCAGAAGATATTGCTTTCTGCCCTTCTTTGCTTCATCCCGGCGCAGGTATGTCGGATATATGGAAACAATTTCCAATAACAGCTTTAGCCAGTTGTCTGTCTGTCTCTTACAGATCAACTTATTACCTCCATAAATGCACAGCATGTCGCTGTCTGGGGATGGACTGATAATCCCTCTAAAGACCGGGGTTTTATCAAAGCTAAATCTGCCACACACACACACACACACACACACACACACACACACGCACACGCACACGCACACACACCAACGCCAACCTTACAGGCATGCATTAGGAGCACACAACACACGACGACGGACTTGCCCGGTAGAAAACCGACATATGTGTAAAGACTTGGGATTTTATCACAGACTAATCTGTTATTGTCTGGTAGTTAAGAGATTACAAAGCAGTGATTTTATGGACACAAACATTCACATGTGTCATTAGAGGATGAGCACAGACTCCCACACTGCAGGCACAGTGTAGTTAAGACCAGTATCAGTGCTGGTGCGCTTTACTGCTGTGATTGACTGCGCTTTAATAATATGATAAAGACTCACTGAATCACTTTGGTGACAGCTTTAATATTCACTCACGTCTTCTTCTCCATTCATGGCTACAATACTATTGCTGTGTATTTTCCACACATTTAAGCTACCTCTTTTTGATGGATTGTGAATGTAGCGCTTGTTCCTATTTTATTTTGTTGTTGGCTGAATAATCCAACCTGTTTTCACCAGTGAGGTGCAAAACAACTCTTGGCGTTTCAGAGAGACGCAGTGAACCTCCTGGTACACGCTCATTGAAATGACATGTGTCTCAAGCTAATTGATCCACAGCCAGTGCCGAGGCGTCCGCCTCCAGCACAAGGCCACGCATGGAACAATTGTCGATGATGGAGCCTCAGCTTGAAGCGCAGCATCAATCGAGCTGCTTTCATGGCCCCCAACGTGGATTAGAGTGGGAATGCTGAAGGCTTTGACTGTCTTCAGTCCTGTGGCCGTGGCAGTGCATGACCTCAGGTGATAACAGGTTTTGCCATTCAGTTATCAAGACAATGGTGGTGTTTCGAAGTGAAGTCGAGAACCTTCTGGGGCCGCGCGGTGTCATGGATTTGTGTCAGACGGAGGCTGTTCTGTGCAGGGTTCGCATGTCTTTCCTGCACATGTTTGGGTTTCCTCCAGGTGCTTTAACGACCTCCTCCCCCCTCCATTGTCTTAAAAACAAGCATCTGTGGTCCACTGGTGACTATAAATTGCTTGAATGTGCGTGTTTGTGCTGGTGATTATTCGTCTGCCTGTCTTTGACCTGCGATAACTGGCGACTTTCCCAGATTGCACTCTCCCAGTCTAATTTGAGATTCGTCCATGGGCGTAGGGACGTTAGGCTGGACATCGTGTCACACTCTGTTTTCCCTGGCGTCATAAAACGACTGAAGTTTATCTAAATTGTTGTTGGAGTGACAGAAATTCTCTGAACTTATTGTGTTTCTCAAAGTTCAAGGTTGTTACTGCTTTTGCATTGTTCTCATAACTCTCTGCATTGAAGGAAGTGAAAATAGAATCTCACATCTAAAGCCATGTTTTAATTTGAATGTTTTTCTCTAATGACCATGATAAATTTCACACATTTCCCCCTAATCATCACGGAAACTTGCAGTTATTTTCTATCTCTTCTCACACATTTGCGTCCTAATTATGTCAAGTGTGCGCAGTGCTCAAGTGAGAGAAAATTAATAGATCCGGTTTGTTGTTGGTTTGTGAAGTTCCGCAGTGATTTCCTATTAAAAACTGACCCTAAACTCAGTGGTTATGCTGGATTTACAATCTCTTTCTTTATGGTTTGGAGTTAGATGTCGTGGCGTTCGATGTTTTGAGTGATGCACAAATTCGATAAAGAAGAGCGTGAGGTAAGACCTGAGGGAGGCGTTGCTTTGTTTTCCCCTGTAAAACCGTTCTGTCAGCCTGAGAGGAACGTTTCCCCCACATCAGGTAGTAACCTGCCGCAACTGTCAGTCACCGCCGAGTTCAGTGCAACCCAGAGCTTCTGCCAGCCACCGTCTGCAAGCTGAGGGGGGAAATTAAAGCTTCCCATTCTGTTTGAAACTGGCACCCTTTGATTTACGGAGGACTCGCGATGTTTTGACAGTAATTATTTAAAATATTTACTTTGCAAAACAAAAGGAGCGATCACAGCAAAACAGCAAGTTTTTCAGATGGGGGATAAAAGCGCAGGAGGAGGAGTGAAAGCGCGGCGATGTGAAGCGACGAAGGGATGCTCGTAAATGAGCACAAACTCCAAATCCTGCTGCCCTGGAAGTGTCACTCCTGATTTTTTTCCCCTCCTTGTTTCTCTTATTTATTTTTAGATAATAAATTTCGTCTCCTCTTTTTTTTTTTTAATGACATCAAGCGCAGTGAATTCTTGAATCCCCTAACAGCTTGTGCTTTACATGGAAGCTTCAGGCACAAGATAAGCATGAAACAGATGGTTTAATGTGACATTGTGCTGTTTTGCTACTGTAATCGGAAGCTACAGTGCAGTGGCTATTTTGAAGCTTTGAGCTATTTTCAGGCAGGTATCGCCAGGGGAGGTAATCTCACACAGATAGCGCTGTCAGATTAGAGTTTTGTCGCACATTAGTCTTAAATAGGAATCACTTTATCTTGAATACCTCAAAAAAGTATCTTTGCGATTGTTTTTTTTCCCCCCTAACTTTGTGTGTGGAATACTTGCCGCCGTCGGGGTGTTAATATTTCAGAATGGTGACTTCAAAATATCCTCCTGTCATCTTTTCTCTCCACCTTGTCTGGGCTCCAGTTGACTAGCACTGACTCGGATCTGTTCTGATGGAGATATCTTTGAGCTTAGCCGGGTGTGGTGCGATAAGTCGGATTACGCCCGGTAAAACTAGCCGAGATATTGGACTTTAAACCGTCCCAGTCTTTTGCCTTTGCGGGGTCCGGCGCACCTTTTTTTTTTATATTCCTTTCGCGTCCGCATGCAAACGACTGCGCTTTCAGGAATTAGGTTTCCTTTCTACACCGGGATTATCAGCATAGCAGGCAAATCTCCGTATCATCTGGCTCAGTGCAGAATCTGACCCTTGGGGAGATAACGGATCACATGTAGACAGCCAGTGATAGCAGCCAGACAACACCCAGACTTAACCGGCGTGCCAGACAAACCAGGGTTGGCTAAATGCATCGCCACGTCTCGCACTTTTCCGTCTTCCCGTCGTCACTTTTTTCACCAGCCTTTTTTTCGACGCGCGTTTTTTTCCTCTTTCGCGGCAAAAACCCTGTCATGTTTTGATTGAAACTTTCACCCCAGATTCCTCCAAAACCATCAGGAGAAAAAAAAAAAAAAAAAACGACGAGGGAGTCTGAGCGTGGATGTGCCGTTGGTAGCTGCGTGATGGTGGATGTAAAAAAAAGTTGGGTTTTTCCTGGAGGCAGATTAGGCCTCAGACCGAGAGCCTTCCCGTAAGAGTCTCTGCGCTGACACGATTTTCCAGTTCAGTGCGAGGCATAATCTGAGTGCCGGGAAATGGGCTGAATAAGCCCGAGTCAATGTCCCGCTCTCAATAATGTAGTAGTCCCAAGCTGGATGCGGGATTGCAGTGCGGCGGAGGCAGGTGGATGCGAGCACGATTCCCACTCACCCCCCACTGGTTTCTGGTAAGGCGTGTCACCGCGGACGGCGGTTCAATTTAACCCGCCTTCAAACGGGGGGACCTTTTTTTGAAAGCGATAAAATTCTCATCGATATAAATATTTAAACACAGATCTCGCTCAGGATATGGAAATCCAATTCCACCAGCGATCCTCCTTTTAATACAAATGTGCCCCCGGTTGTATGAGGTCAAAACAATCCGGATTGCAACTTAAAGATAAGGCTTTTATAGACAACATAAAAGATTCAGTGAAGAATACGGGCTGCCATATTTCTTTTCAGGTCCTTCTTCTATAAAGTCAGTGTATAATCTCTGATGGGAATATGGCTGAATAAGGCCAAGTCATGCCCTGCTCTTATTATTATGCATCTAATTACTGTGCGTCAGCTGTTAGCTATTCTGTGCTGTGCTGCGTTGCCAGCGATGGTTCACAAGGTCAAATTCATGGTACTTGTAAATGTCCTTGCTGAATAAAATTAGATTCTGACTCAAACCGTGTGTGTGCTGATCACACACACATACACACACACACACATTAGGAGCAGCCCACACATAATGCTCAGCCCGTGGCGACGTTCACAACACATCAACTTGAAGCCACCGCTCTTATTATTAAGACGAAGCGTCCGCAGCTGAATCACATGTAGACACAAATTTCTCTTCAGACAAGGTCAAGGCTTTATCTTTAGCTGAGAAATGAGCTGAGTAAGCATGAGTCATGCTTTCAATTATGCATAAGCCAATTACCCTGCACCCTCTGACAGACGAGCAGTGTTGGTTTTCTGATAGCTGTCACGGGCTCCACTTACAAGTGAATCTGTCGGCACGTTTCTTTTCTTGGAAATCAGAGAGGGACAAACCGATCGTTCGAATCTGAAACCTCCCACTATAAAAGAAGCATCTTTTTTTTCCTGTTGCTTGAATTATAAATAACCACAGAAATGTAGTTTGCAGCCAGTTAGCTGGTAAAACTTGTTTACTCGTAAATGCTCCGAATTCAGTGCGATACCTTCTTAATGAGACTCATTAGTTCCTTTTCCCCCAAATTAAAGTGGTCCCTTGTAAACACCTTAATTGGGCCGAAGGGAATTAAGAAAGCACAAATGTGACTTAATTCTCCATTAAAATGACTCATTTACTTTTATTACAAATTACCTGCCTTTACATCACTTCTTCAGGGATGGTTGTCGCGGAATCGCTTGTATGTTCCCCCACACGTGAAGTTAATCTTTGTCCACAACTGAGATAACTTTTCTTTCGGGGGTCTGGGGGGGGCTAATCCCACTCTCAGCACCTCCGATATGCATAAGCATGAGTGCAAAAGTGTTTCATGCGAATCACCGTTTGTGCGTCCACTCGCGAGTCCCTCGTTTCATCTGCTGTTTGTGTTTGTTGTGTGTGCGTGCGGGTCTCAGTGCGGCTGTCGTTTGTATGCAGATACACAGTCTGCTTTACCAGCCACTTAGCAAGCTCTCTGATGTCCTCGGCTGTGTGTGTGTGTGTGTGTGTCTGTGTGAGTGTGGTAATGAGAGCCGCTGACACAGTGAACTGTGGCCACTCAGACACAAAGGTATTCAGTATGAAAGCGAGCAGACACACGGACGCTCACAAATAGGTGTTCACGCTTTCTTTCCAGCACTCTCCACATCGTTTTTTTTCCCCCCTTCCTGTTTGCTCCTGCTTCTAATTGATTCTATTCTCGGGCCGTTTCCGCGCTCCTGTGATTTTCTTTCATTCGGACTTAATTTTTCTGTCTGATATTCCTCCATCACACACAGTGAGGATGCTGCGTTGCCACAAGAGAGAGTAGGAGAGCGAGAGGGAGAGAGAGAGAGGGAGAGAGAGAGAGCGAACCGAGCCAACCTCCTCTTCAGTTCACCGCCAGTTCACGCGGCTCCACACTGACAGAAATGAAGCTCGACAGAAATGCAAATGTGACAGTGACGGCGATGCCGACCACAAATGTTTCGCACCACTACTGACAAACTTTAGGTGATAAATTTGCACTTGACTTAAAAGGGCAACTGCAGACTTTTAGACAGTGGCGTTTGTATTATTCGCGCCTCAAATCTGTTTGAGACTGATGACGTGCTGTCACTTTCTGCTGATTCATCTGTCCCTGGAGCTTCCGAAGGATCTAAAAATACCCCGTCAGACCTTGTAAAAGCAGGAGGCGTTTCACTTTTGAATACCAGACACGGTGGCATCGTTGTGTTTCTCCAAACAAAGTGCATTCTGGGACATGATTGTTGTCCCCTTCTGATTGTGCCTGTAGAAACTATTAATCCAACAGACTCCCAAGTGGTCAACAGTCACTTTTTACAGCGTGGCAGCCTGATAATCTGGTTGTCTGACTCGTTTGCAGGCTGCTTTACAGCCTGAGAATGAACGTTAAAGAGAGTGTTGAAGAAAGACAAGTCGTCCTTGTCATGCGGAGTATTTTTTTTGTTTCTTTTCAAACACTTGGACTGTGCTCTTAGTGGAGAATGCAAGAATTCCTGCTGAGTTATGCACTCTCCATCAGCCTCTGTGCAAGGCTCTCTCATCATCTCTGCTCTCGCTCACACGCCTGACTCGCACTACCTCATCTGTCACTTTTTCTCTCTTTCTCTCCCCCTCTAGTTAGACTTTGACTCTCTCTCTTCTCTTTCGCCTCCTCTCCGCTCTTCCCGCCCTGCGTTTTCATACTGGTATGTATTGCTGTCTCTCAGAATTTGCATTTTAAGTTTCCACTGCATCAGTACAGTCGGCCTGTCACAGTTGGGATGCCTGTCTGTCTTTTTTTTTTCCTCCCTTCCTTTCCCTCCTCCTTGTGCTCACTATTTCTCTTGATCTCTGGCTGCCTCTCTGGCTGGCTGCCTGTCTGTTTCTATTTCTCTCTCTCTCTCTCTCTCTCTCTCTCTCTCTCTCTTTGTACATCTCTGGCTATGCCTCTCTGTCTGCCTCTTCCTCCCACTCTCCACCTCTCCCTGTCTGCATTACTGCATTCGAGCATAAATGTGCTCAAGTGTCTTCTTGCCACTGATGTATTTTTTAACGCCTCTTTCGGGCCTCTTTCATTCCTGTTCTGTTGGCTCTCCGTGTTCACAATGGCCCGTTGATCAGCCGCTCGCCGTCGCGCAGGTGTGCGCGGCTTCTGTCTGCTGATGACTCGAGTCAGTGTCTTGCCGAGTCACACGCGCTCATCTGATCCCTGTGAGAGTTTCTGGTGCTTCAGAAGGTTTCCTCTGCTCAGATTACTGCTGACTTTGCACCAGACGGATGATGAGTTATTACTTTCTGAGTGAGTTTCGCCTTACTTTTTTTTTCTCATCCTCAGGTTACCGAGTGACGAGGGGAAAAAAAAAAAAAGAGCAAAAGTTGACTCCGGCTTCCGCTGCCGTGAAAGCTACTTGAAGTGTGAAGTGAGGGTAAATCTTTATTTTAAACAGGCAATGAGCACGAGGGCCTGTCGCTGGCTTTAATCTGACTGTGTACACAAGGAATTCTTCCCACTGAGATAAAGCATGCGTCTGATGCTGTGTACAGTCACCATGTTTAACAACTTAATACGGTGGAAAAACCAAGACCAAGTATATTCAGCACAGCAGATTTCCATATGATGCAGTGTGGTTTTTGCTTTGTTTGTGTACACGCTCGATTATATGCAATATATCTCCCAGGGCATCTGTGCCAGTGCATGCCTGTTTATTGACATGCCTGCGTTTCTCTCGGCTTGCCATGCCGTATTTGCATATACATATAGTAGGAGCTAATTGAGTGCATATATGTGTAATTTCCTCTTCATACGGTGCCAGAAACTTCTGTATTTACATTCGGCTCCGCGTTCAGCGCTTCCAGGCCGTCTCTCAATTGTTGTCGCAGGATTCCGTCCCAGTAATCCAAGCCATCCAAGCCCATTGTTTTAAACTGGGGGGCCATAAAACTCAATATCCCATAGAGAAAGGGGTTGGAGGGGGAGGAGGAGGAGGAGGAGGAGGGGGGGCATTCTGAAGTCCAAATGTTCTTATCTCATGCACTATTAAGCGAGGCAGTGGGGTGTGTGGGTAACATGGTTTGGAGTCCGTCTGTCACAGCCCCGGGGTATGTTGCTCCAAGTGCGCGCACACACACACACACACACACACACACACACACACACACACACACACACACACACACACACACACAC